>JARHVA010000585.1:3775000-4367500 GCA_037957365.1 Torreya grandis
AATCTGAGCTCAAAGTCTCAGTAATGCCTTTCAATTTGGGTAGAGTTTTGCTTCTGATAATAAAGAGATCTCCCTTCAAAATTACATAAGAGAATACAATATATATCAGCCAAGAAGGCTTGGCACTTTGTTCCATGGAATGGCCCATGCTGTGCATTCAATGCCTTGAATGCATTTTTAGTTATGTCAAGGGGACCATGCTAGAACAGGGCGACTCTCTTAACTATGGCGTGTCGATTCATCTCAAATGTCTTTTCCTGGGTCTGGATCATCTGGTGTCTACACAACTATCCATTTGCCTTTACTTCATGGAAGAAGAACAGGGCACGTCCTTGATTTGGCGTGCTTAGAAGTCTACTTGATTCACTGTTTCACCTATTGGAAATAACTCCCCTGTTAGATATTTCTAATTTTTTGTATTCTTTTTCTCTTCCCTGCATCAATTTGGACTCTTAGGCTCTTATTTCAGCCGGTCGCTTGATTCATTTTCAAATTCCGCTCCGTATTCAAATATTAACGGGTATTCCATTACACTAAATTTGACGTCCACGAGGATGTTAAAGGTTGCTAGCTACTTGAACCATTATGAACCATGAACCTTGAAGGCTCATTTTCACCTAATTTCAAATCTTCTTTCTGTGTCCTTATCAATCCTTTGGAACACTCCAAAGGGAAGGTGTCCCTTCGAGCTTTTCAAACGATCCTTTTTTAAGTGTCAAGTGCCCCCGCAAGGGTATCTACTCTTCGAGATCTTTCAAGCGGTCTTCAGGCTTTATTTCCTTCAGAGGAATATTGTTTCTTTATTTCCTTTAGCTCTGCGTCTTTGACACATGGCACGTTCTGCTGCAAAATAGGCGAGGACACTTGGCGGCTTCCGCTGAGTTATAAAGGACAAGTGGCGACTTCCGATGCTTTTTAGTAACACATATTAAAACCTTCTATAGTCACCACATGCCACCCTCCACGAAACTCTAAGAGAAGCTTATTGAAAGAAGCTTTATAAGAAACTTGAAATGCAAATGCAAACACTTGTCGTGCTCCACTGAGTTTTAACGAGACACGTGGCATATTTCGCGAAGCTTTAGATACCTTTGAAGAGTCCTGCACAAGATGACACGTGGGGGCTTCCATCGAGCTCCTAAAAACACTATAAAAACATTTGAGACTAGTTGGATTCACACGGATGATGACACTTGGCATGCTCTGCTTGCTTTAGCAACTCATCTGGGGCCCACCACAGTCTTTACTTAACAATGAAATAAAAGGAAGAGACTGCAGAAGTTAACACTTATCATCTTTCGTCGAGCTTTGCAAGGAACACGTGGTGACTTCTGCTGCTTTCTATAAAAGCATATTGAAACCTTCCACCATCGCCACTTGGTGCCCTCCGCAAAATTCTAAAAGAAGCTTAACAAAATAAGCTTTGAAGTTTATAAGAAACTCGAAATGTGGATGCCGACACTTGTTGCGCTCTACTGAGTTTAGCCACTTACTCGAGGCCCACCACAGTCCTTATGAAACAAAAGAGAGAAGCTGCGAATGCTTATACTTGGCACATTCCATAGAGTTATAATGGGACACGTGGTGCGTTCTGTTGCTTTGAAACTTACTAGAACTGTGTCCCGACAAACGACACTTGGCAACTTTCACTTGATTTTATAAGGGACAAGTGGCAGCTTCCGCTGCTCTTTGAGGTTTGATCTTTCCTAGAGGGAACTTTCCCTTTGGGGTCCTTTGGATGCCTTCGGCTTCTAATCTTATGGGCCCTCCTTTGAACCGTTTGAACCCGTTGAACCCATTTCTTTCTTGCAGAGTTCATAGATTCGAGTTTGTAGAACTGGGGGAGTCCGTTGAAATGAGTTCGTAGAATCTCTACCTGCAGAGTCCATAGTTTTTGAAAAGCTTTAAAGAATGGAGAATTTGATTGCACAGAATAATTTTCGAAAAGGGAAGAGAGGATTTTGGTCTATGCAAGACCAAAATAGTCATATGTAGTCTAAAAAATGAGTGACATTTTTTAGGGACAACACAATTCAAGAAATTCAATAACTAGAGGAGGATTCTAGTCCCAAGAATCAATCTAAAATCGAGCCTTATCTTTGGTTCCAACTTTCTAAAATAAACCATCTTTCACTACCTGAGATCCTAATTGTAAATCCTTCTAGGATAAAGAGCAATTTCCTTCCAGAAAGAAGCAACTCATCTCATACAAGGCCTCATGTCTCAGGTATTTACTAGTAAGGACTCGACTGAATAGAGATGAGGGATGTGAGATCCATCTCCAATAGAGCTTTCTAGCCATCGCTTTAGTATTGAACTCAAATATTCTTAGTCCCAGACCCCCCTTCGTGACTTTCTCCCAGCCAACTAAGGCCCACTTCTTCTCATCTTTTCCTCTTCTTCATAGGATTTTTCTAACCATCTTGACTAGCTCCTTTCATATGGTGATCGGGGTAGCTAGGATGGAGAACTTATATATTGGCATGGCCTGAATGATAAACTGTAGAAAAGTTAATCGACCCCCAAAGCTTAACCATTTATGGGTCTAATGACTAATACTTTCTCTTATTTAGTCAAGAATATTCTTCCATGTAATAATTTTTAGCTTTTTAAAATGCAACAGAATATCAAGATAAACAATTGGAATAATAATCTTCATGAATCCCATAATATCCAAGATTCTATTCTAAAGCCTTAGCGAAGACTAAAGAAACATTTTGGATTTATTGTTGTTGATAACTTGATCAGTGGCCTTGAGATAAACATTTAGGGTATCCTTCATCATTTGAGCTTCCCTATAACTAGCTACTCCCATCATTATGCTATCATCCACACATTGTAAATGAGTTAAGACTTCCTCACCCACCTTGATACCTATTAGCAAACCTTGTTGTCTTCTCTTTGAGATGAGTCTCCCCAAACTTCTACCAAAATGAGAAAGAGGTAAGGGGAGCATGTATCTCCTTGACAAATACTACAAGTGGTGCCAAAAGGTTGTGAGGGAAGGCCATTAATTAACATTTGGAAAGAAGAAGAGACATAACTTATGATCCATTATATCCACTCTTGAGAGAAGCCAACAATAACCATCACTTTTGACAAAAAAACACACCAAACAACCCTATCATAAGCCTTTGACATGTCCAATTTGATAAACATGCCCCTATTACTAGGAGTTTGCATTGAATGGATTACCTCTTGGGATAATATCACCCCATCCAATATCTGTCGACCCTCAACAAATCCCTCTTGTTCAGGGAAGATAATATTATGTAAAAGAGGTTTCAGCCACTTGACCATGATAGATGTGATAATTTTATAAATAACATGTAAATGGTAATAAGTCTAAAATCTAAAATAAACACTCCCTCCTCCTCTTTTATAATTAAGGCAATGAAGGTATGGTTCAAAGCTTTGAGTATTATTTTACTAAGTTTAGATTCCTCTACAATAACCAATAGGTCATCTTTCAGGGTTTCCCAAAAGGTCTGGAAAAACTCAATTATGAAGCAATCTGGACCTACTATTTTGTCGGTGCTTGTTCCAAAGAAGCTTGTCAGACTTCCTATCCATCAATGGGTTTACAGGGAGATTAATTTCTTACATCAGAGACTAAAGAGGGGATGGTAGCAAGAACTTCTTGCTAAGTTTTTTTTCTTATTCCTCATACTCTTCTTGAAAGGATAGTGGAATAATTTATAGAATGGAGTTGCATATCAGAAATAATATCAAAGGATTATCCATTTTCATCCATAAGAATTTACATTCTATTTATTTGTCTCTTGGCAAAAGCAACCCAGTGGAAAAAAATTGTGTTCCTATCACCTTTTGAAAGCCACATGGTTCTCGCTCTCTACTTCTAGCATATATCCTCTTAGTTATTAATATATTCAATTACTTTATGTAGTTCATCCTCTTCTTCCTTAAGTTGAGTTTTTGTAGTCCCTTCCCCAAAACATTTTTGCACCTCATCCTATCTAGAAACCAAAATGGCCCTTTGAGCTTGAAAGTTTGACTTATTAGCTCCCCTCCATCATATTAGTTGGACCTTGACAAAATGGAGCTGCTTATGAATACAAAACATGGTTGTCCCATAAGATGGATGACCTTCTTCCGACCATTGTGGAATTTTGGTTTGGATTTCATTTTTTTTAATCCAAAAGTTTTCAAATTTAAAAACCTGTGAAAGTACCCTATCCTTATTCCTCCTTCTAATGTGATAGGAGAGTGGTCTAAAGTGAGGCCTTATAAAATTTGGAAGTTCAAGTCCCATTTTAGAGATGTTGCATCTAAGACCAATAAGAGGTCTAGTTTTACCTTCCTACTAAAAGGTTCCTCCTTTTCTTGGTCTAAGTGTAGTTGTTGTTGGAACATCTAATGTCAACTAGATGTATAACATGAACTTAGGAAATCATAAATGGTCTCTTGGATCCAAAAAGGGAGTGCCTCCTTCTTGGTCCCTAGTAGATAATTTTGCTTTCGAGTCATCTAAAAAAATCTAATAAAACCACTCCCTCAAACTTTGTATGTCTTGCATTGTTTTCCATTGTTGCATATGACAATCCAAGTTTTGAGTCCCATAGAAGTTTATGATTAAGACCTGATATGTTGTTTTATTGTGTTTGAAAAGTGATACAAGAACACCCCTCTAGGGAAAATGTTCAATTATTGTCCATTTCAGGGAGTTCCAACAAGCAATAATCCCCCTAAGGCCCCTTGGGCAGCCACTTCAATATGCCCAACACCCCTCCAAAACTTTAGTCTCTTTATAAGTAAAAAATCCATTTTATTGTTTTCTAAAAGTCTTAGAATAACAAATTTATGGTTTCTACTGTTTAAACCCTTAATATTCCAAGATTTTATTAGCACTGATTACCTTGAGATAGGTAAGAATCTAAAGACTTCATTACTCCCTCATTGATAATTTTATCACCATGTAGAGTTAATAGTTTTTTATTGGATTTTATACCCACTCTTTGGGAATTATTGAAATTTGATCTTTTTTCACCTGAATTATCCCTAACTTTGGCGTATCCCTGCTCTTTTCTACTAACCCTATAATAACATCCTTTGGACTTTATTGGTCTTGGTTGTGCACTACTATAGCCATTGCCATATCTGAATTTGGGTTTGCACCACACCCTAAATCTTACTTAGGCGTAGCAAAGCTGAAGGAGATATTTGGGTACTGCTAACACTATTTTCATTATTGTCACTCACAATTTCCATGAATTGATTTGCTTCTTGATCAATAAGTGTCTTAAAAAATTCATATAGGTTAGATAATCAAAGTTGGGTTTGCTCTTTACTTTCTTTTTTATTTTGTCTCCTCCTTTTTTGGGTTGTTCAAAACCATATTATTGATTTTATTTATTTAAAAAATTGTTTGGATTTTCTTTCTTGTCTATTTTCTTACTCTTAACATCAGGAATGGGACTTTGGAGTAGAGCCTATGTTTGTGTTTTTAGGTTATATGAACAAATGGCCATGATTATGATAGATTATGCATCAAAATGGTATTGCTTCATAGTCCAACTATTGAATCCATGTAAGTCTAACTATTTTAATTTCTATCTCTATCAATAAAGGTTGGGTAAGATCTAGTTCCATGCATACTCTTGCATAAACTTTTGTATTTCCTTTCATTGTGTCTCTATAGATTCCAAGATATTTTCCCAGGGATTGACCAATGGATTCCAAAACCCTCTCACTCCAAAACTCCATTGGTAGAGCATATATATGAATCCATACTATTGTAATAGTTGGTTTAATATGGGGATCAAATCCCACTTTCTTGGGTTGAATCAAAAGTCTACCTGGACCATGATGCCTCCTCCCAGATTTAAAATCCATGTTTCTATCGGTAATAGAGGAGAAACGAACTATGAAATATCCATTGCTAATAAACCATAGTGATTACTCACTGTGATGCTCTTAGTTATGTTAATCCATGAATGCAAACAAAATTATAGTAGGGCGAAAGCCCATAAATTTGTAGATTAAATCATGATTTTCTTTGTATAGGATTGGGTCTTCCACAAGCTTTTGATCAATAACGATCCTTGGATTTGACTCCAATTGGGGCAAGCTACTGTTAACCTTTGAGCTTGAGGAGGTTTTCCTATCGACCATGAAAATCTTTTCAGTTATGGAGTTTTAAGTTTCTTCTAGCCCTGCGTAGGGTTGTTCTTTCAGTAAATTAGTAAATGAGACTAAACCATTGAGATGGGGATCAAGAGAGGACCCCATTAGGCCCACTCAAGGTAACAATCTACTTTGGAATAGAGCTAAACCACCTGAAGAGCTCCACAACACAAAAAAAAATTGATTGGAGGTTATTTTTTTGTCATATATCAATTCCTTTCCTAATTGTGAATTGTTGGTTTTAACATTCGGTCTAGATTTAAGATTACAAGGATTTATGTCATATTTACATTATTTAATTTTTTATTAGGTCAATAAGTATTTTACAATGGGATCTAGGGCTTGATGGTGGATTGTAATGTAGTGAGTGTGCTCATTTTCAATTCCAATCTTAAATTTGATGTTCATTTGATTATCACTTATCAATTTTTTCATTTAAGAAAAATTCAGCCGACATTACTATACCATATTAATTTGTATTAAAAATATAATTTTATTTGACGTCCACTTAATCATCACTTATAATTTTTTTTATTTAAATTTTTTTTGCTAACATTATTATTCTATATAAATTTAAAAAAATAAAAAATAAAAAATATATATATATATATATATGAACGAACACTATTTTAAGTTAAAACTCAACTGACATTATTATACTAAACTAGCATACATACCTTAGATAAATATATGTAAAAGATGCCAAGAGATATCATTTCGAGATGCCTCATTCTATTTGTTGTACGAATCTAAAATCATATAGGCATCTCAAGAATGACATCTCTTGACATCTTTTATATAGATTTATCTAAGACATGTATACTTGTAAATATTATTACCACATAATGTAATAAATAATATATTAATTAGAAACCATTTAAAGGTTGTTATTAATTAATATTATCCCAAAATTATTTATTATATATATTTTTATATGAATGATTATTATAATTTAAAGATGAATTAAATAACAATAATAATAATATATTTTTAAGGTCCACGATGTCAGGCACCTTGGTTGTGGTTTGCAAGGTAGCTTATAACATATGGGACCACCTCGTATTCTCAATGTACATGAGGCACCTTAATGTACTTAAAAAACAAGGTGTGTATACCTTACCCCTACAAGATTTGAATTTGTAACCTCCCTTTCAAGAACACATATTCTTCACCATTAAGCCAACTTAGGAGCATGTCACACATCAAGATAATTAAACAAATAAAAAACTGTATACCAAATTAGTGACACATCAAGTTACTTACAAAAAATAAATATGGAGTGGGGAAGGGTGAGGGTGAGGGTGAGGCTAGACTTAAAAGAAAGGGGTAAAAACAAACCAATCTTCAAAAATAGAAAAAAGGATAAGAGTTAACAATTGTCTAAATGAGTTTTTTTTGACAAATTTATTATAGGTTTCTAGGAATGGTTAAAGCTAAGACCAACATCCTTAATCAAGATGTTTTCATGTTTGCAAATTTCTATCACTTCTCTTAAATATCATTTAAATAAATGATTCTCAAAAGTTAGAACTTTGGTGTTTTCAATGTAAATACGGTGTCTAGCTTTACAAGAATGCTATGCCAATGCTGACTTCACCACTCTTTCATTTTTTAAGTCAACCACATGTTCTATACTTCTCATGATTGTTGAATGACATATCTCCTGAACGTATGAACTTACACAAGAACATTCAATCTTATAAACCCCACTTTTTAGAGTCAGTTCTAAATTGTCATTGGATGTCTTGATCAAAGTCTTAAGCTTTCTATGAGGTAAGAAGGTTGTACGTATGTTCTTGCGACTCATTTTTTTTCCTGGTTAAAAATCCCCTCAATATAAGAAAGAAAAACTACATGATAATTAGTCTCAACATGTTCCCTAATGCAAGGTCTAGAATGTGTTTTCCTATCACATTTGAATACTCTCAAAATCTATTTAATTTTGTAACCATTCTTCTTAAAAACATCAGTCAAATGTCTGATCTTCTCTTCTAAATGAACCTCATCACAAATTCTAAAAGCTTATAGCTAGAGGTTTTAGTACTCCAACATTATCTGAAAGGTGACAATGAGAATTAACATGAAAATGGAGATCAATGTGTATGGAATTTCAAAAGACATGGCGTGAAAATGGTCCATCAAATTTCCTTGACATGAGGACATCAAGGAAGGAAAGTTTACCATCATGTTCTAGCTCCTTTGTGAACTTAATGATAACCATGAAATTATTGATATGATCATGAAATCTTTTAATTTTTCTAATTCGTGTGGATAATTCACATGCATGTCATCAACATACCTTTTCTAGCACTTAGGTTTTAATAGAAAAAGTTGAGATCTAAGTCTTCAAAATAATCCATGAAAAGATTGACAACTATTGGGGAGAGTGACATACCCATAGCAAACCCCTCTATTTTATTATACACAATACCCCTAAAATTGAAAAAGGTCGATGCCAAATATAGTTCAACTAAATAAGTGGTCTCCTCATCAATGTGATGGCCTACTACTTTCATGAATAAGAACTTTTTAAAAAGGGACACAACATCAAAACTAACCAATAACTCACTGTAGGAAAACATTTTTATTTAAAAAATCGCTCACATAGTTTTATCCAGAAACATTTTTATTTAATCTTATGGATTGTGGAAATAATATATCTCTTACAGGAAAAAAAGTTTTGGAAAGATTATTAAAATGAATATTAGATTATTGTTGCTTAACGCTTCATGCTCAAAAGGTGAGACATGGTCAATAGTCATGGATTTCGAGAGAGGTACGATTATCGATTTACACTCTTTTGCTTAACAAAACCCTGCTTTACCACAATAAACATTACAACTCTTTTGATGTGACTTACACTCTTTAGTATGGCAGTTGCAACCTCCATAGAGGAAGCTATGATAGCTGGGGTGGTGCCTAATTTGAGATACATCAGACTACCATATTGCTTGGAGATAGTTTGCAGAGA
This sequence comes from Torreya grandis, assembly GCA_037957365.1. Lineage (NCBI taxonomy): Eukaryota > Viridiplantae > Streptophyta > Pinopsida > Cupressales > Taxaceae > Torreya > Torreya grandis. Next base: position 3,784,116 of record JARHVA010000585.1, read on the forward strand.
TTAGTGGCATTTTGAACCTAGGTTCAATGGACTACCCAAAATTGACAACATTCGTGGTCATTTTGATAATTTTATCTTTTTTCTATTCATAAAATAAAAAGAAGTGAGCACTATTGTTACAAATACAATGGTTGTTACTAGTGTTACTGAGATTGAGAAAGGAAAAAAATCGAGAATATCTCTATTTATATCTATTTGCATATGGCATCTTGCATCGACCGATTAATTTATATAGGAGACATATTTATTGAATAAGCCTTTTCCATTTTCCATTTAATTGGTTTTAGAGTTGTCTAATTAGGTTTTAAATAATTAAAGCAATCAAATTTTTCATCTAATTAGTTTTTCACTCAACTTCATTGACACATGGTGCATTCTTGATATTTTTAGAGGAGCAGTTCCCCTGTTTTTATTGAGATGACATGTCTTTCAATCGTGTATTGGTTAATTAAAACAACTTGATGGAAGCTATGAATTCTATTGACATTCGTGACATGTCATTAAATTTTATACATGTATCTATTTGATGTTCTTGAGTCCATCCCCTAAAATACCTTGTCATTACCCCTCACCATCACCCCCATCTCATCTTGAAATATTTAATTGCTTTCATGCTTTGTATGACCTTGCTCTTTCCCACCTCTTCACCATTGCTCAAACTCATTATAAAATGAAATGTCTCTTCCTCGCATAACTCATTGCAAGATGAAGGATCACAACCTCATTTCCACCATCACCTTTGAAATATCAAATTATTCTTGCTTAACGATTTATGCACAAAAGATGATATAGGATCAATGACCATAAGTTTTGAGAGAGGTACGACTACCAATTTACACTCTTTCACTTCAGAAAATCCTGCTTTACCAAAAATAAAGAGGTGTAACTTGCACCTTTGGAGCAACTATTAGTTAGAATATGACATTAACAAGTAGAAATACAATCTAGTCAACATAGGACATGATCATGCATGGTTATCGAATGCCAATGCCAAATCAAGAAAACATTGGGATCTTATATGTTTATTTATTTTTGTTAAAATAAAATTTAACTATATAATAAATTAACTATAATATATAATATACTATAGTAAAATATATATTAAAATACATAAAATATTACATATATAATATAATATATAGTCTAATATATATTATAGTATAACAATATGATTTGATATGGAGTATACATAATATCATATAATATTAAAATATATATTTATATTATATATTCTAATATTGCATATTATAATACAGATTCTAATATATTCAATTGGCCGACAAGCGTATGATTTCAGATGGATTTGGAATTAAAATTCATATATTATAATATTAAATTTGAGTATGTCGTTTCTATAATGGTATTAACGGATTAAATAGTTTGAGCAAAATAAATATTTTATCATTAGTATTTTTTAATATCAAAAGTTCCTTTCATGTAATGAACTTTAATATTAATTATTTGATATATCTAATATAATGAATAATATTATAATTGATATATTTGTATAATATATAATTATTGATTTAAAATAATATAATGTTATTATTATGTGCGATTATTATAATATAACAATATAATAATTTACAACATTATTATATTGAATAATTTAATTAATAAACTAAACTAATTCCTACAATATCTATTTAATCAATGAGTGGTACCATATTATCACTAGCAATAGGTATCTCACCGTGAATGAAGACTATAAACATTCTAAGGTGAGTTGGGCAGTAATGGTGAGGGAAAATGACAGGTATTTCAAGTGATGGATTCGATGAACCCTGGGAAGATACACATTTAAAGTTTAGTGACATGTCATATATATCAATACAATCAAGGTGTGTCATTTGCTGAGCAAGTGACCGTCTTTTGAAATATTAATGGCTTGGATAAAATCCTTTTGGTGCTCAGTGTCTGTACTCGTGGTCTCCTTGATTGGATATGGATTCTTCATGGTTCAATTTTCTTCACAAGAAGACATGGAACTTCTACGGAACAAAGGCCCGTCAGCAGAGACATTATAATATCTTATATTTATAATTATTATATATAAATGTAGATTTCAAAACTTCAATGGTTTGTCCCTAGGTCAGAGACATTGTAGTATTGATTGGATGTGAACATCAAATTTGAAGCTCTTATGTATTTAAATCAATTCTCATGACGTCCTCCACCACTGTTGATAATATAAAATAGCCAATCAAAGATGTTAACACAAAGAAAGTTGCAAACCCATTTTGAATGGGTACAAGTCATATAATTGTGTATGCTACCAATTTATTGACACCTACATAAATTACGACGAGGTCATACAAAACTTACAAGTGGTGAAAGATTTCAAAGTGAGCTAGGTGGTGATGATGAGGGGCAATGACAACATATTTCATTTGATATTGTACACTAGAGGGGCCATATCATACACCTTCTGTAATGACACTAATGTGGGGGCAATACATCGAGGTTATGGAGTTTATCTTGTTACTTTTATTACGGTTGAAGTGAGTATAGAAGCATTTGCAAAGTTCATGCCACATGGGTACATAAGGGGGCATAATTCATCATACAATGTGAATGTCATGGTAGATGAGTCACCAGTTGAGAGAAAAAGTGGCCGATTGGCGATCGCACATAGGTGGCAAGGAGGGTTGGTAGGTTTAATTCTAAAGCATTGAGGGGTGCCCACATTGTACACTTAAAAGGGGAATTTACTCTAGCAATGAATGAAAGCACTTACCCAAAAAGATCCCCAAAATTAAATATACATACATATATACAAACAAACACACACACACATGATAAAATTAGATAAAAATACTGGGATTGTAGAAAAGAAAAGTGAACCATACATATTTGTACTGAAAATCATAATAGCCTCATAAAAATATGTTAATGCACAAATGCCATACCATAAACATTTGTTTAGTTGTTCAGACAAAACCTATTGAGTTGCCTAGCTTGACACATATTGTAATCTATGGTGGGCACTAGGTGTCCCAAATGACCTCACCTCTACAAAGACCCCCATGGTCTAAGTCCTAAAGATATATCAGACACGAAGGCACCATGTGTCTTTCAATCAATGGTAATCGGGCCCATGGGGGAGCAAGCAGTTATCCCTAAACCCTATGAGACTCGAAGGCTCAAGATGCCACCATGTGGTGACATCCCGTACATTCAAAGCCCATAGGAAGTGGTAGATAGTCCAAGTAGCTGAGAGGCACCTATTCAATGCAAACATGCCATGTGGAAAAGCACATAAAAGCCTATAAGTAAGTCACGATGCTACCAAGTGCAAGCATCTTGAGGACCTACCTGGGATGGTGCCAGGGCTCACCTTTGACCTCTAAGGGCCCCCAATGTTGCATCAACTTATTTCCCATCCAGTTGTGAGTGCCTTCGTGATTCACTACAGATGGAATTCTATGGTGGAAAGCGTGACTCTAGGAGTTTTGTTGATTATGTGGCCCATGTACGTTGATCAAAATTCCATTATGTGTATTTTTAAAATGTTGTTGGCAAAGGAGGAGACCTCACTGCTTTATTAGCTAATGCCACCTCCTTTCCTCCTAATAAATTAACCTCTTCCCCATGCAAGGTAGTAAGTCACAACGAAAGCACTTCCTCCTTTTTGACATAAAATGTCAGAGCATCCTCATTCTCTCCATTAAAGTCCAAATAGATAAGATATCTTCCCAAATATTTCCCCCACCATTGGGCACAAAAGCATCTCCTTTTGTGAATCTATCTTCTGCCATAGGTGGAAAAGGCAGGCCTTCGACAAATCTTTCGTCTTTCATAGGTGGTAAAGGCATGGTCTCCACAAATCTTTCCTTAACCACATGTGTCAAAGGCAACTCTGTCTCTGTTTCTGTAGACCACACATCATGCTACAAGTTCCTTGCATGTTAAGCTCGAAAGCCGGAGCATGAAAGGTCTACAACTTTTGTTTCCTCGGATCTTCATTTATATATGTTTTGAAGGTTATGTTCACAAGGCATGAAATATCGAAGAGAAACATAAGAGAAAGACCACTCCTTCCTGCATCTTATTCTAGAAAAACAATCCTGCAACCTTGGCACTCTAAGATATTACATCTACTCAACACATTTTGTTCAAAAGCCTAGTCAGGAAAGCCATTCGGTGCATATCCTGAGACCATAACATTCCATTTATTCTCCTTCCCATAGTCATGGATTGAACAAGAGATTTTTTATCAAGTCACCTAAAATCTTGAGTGTGATAAGGTATTCCAAATTGATGGGCCCCCGCTGCAGAGATGGTTGCGACTTCATGACGAAATAACTGCAACAATAAAAAAGGGGGAAAGTACAATCATCAACGTGCCCGTTGTGAGGTTTTCCTTCATTGCTTCATCTAATTTCCTATTTTAATGTTTAATAAACTTGGCTTTCTTGATGCAAAAAATGATATGGTTGTGGATAATGATATGTTGAGCTTCATATTGCTGCCCAAAAATAATGACAAAAACAAAAAAAAAGATGAGATTGAACAACAACCATAAGAACCTAAAAAAATTGTTACAATTTGTGAAATATTACAGATCCAAATCTTATATATAATAATAATAATAATAATAAAAATTTTAACGTTCAAGAGACTAAATCATTATAGAGACAAAAACAGAAAAAGAAGAAAATAAGATTGAAACTTCTCCCACAAATCACAAAAAAAGTGCTGTTCACACTTTCCCAGAATTGCAAAATCTGCAAATTCTCTCTTCCCAAGCCTCCTTTGGCCTCTTCCAACACCCGGTCTCACAACGAAGTTGGTGAGAGTTGGTTCTCCGCTGAGCAATAAGAATTTTAGCCCTCCAAGAAATGTTGGCTCCTATGTACGCTTTTTGGAGTTGATCACAAGTAGGGTTGAACTCATTTATATAATATAGTTTCTTCCTCCCGATCTTGCTTCCCCAATTTCTCTTGTGAGAATATTACAGATCCATCTGGGGCATATGATTTGCATCCTCGACCTTTAAATGTATGTTTTGTTCTAGCGTTAATCTTTTTCACTACCCACACGGTGCCTGTCTCACCAAAACGTATCGTGTTAAACAATAACTTCCGACGTTTACTTGGTCCTTTGGGTCGACTGCTAGTTTATTTTCGATGGGTAAATGTGGGATTATTATAAACGGTCATCTCCATTCTCTCTGGCCACTGCAATACTCGTGTCAAAATCAACCGAAGAACGCAAAACGGTACCACATCGACAATGGCCGTGCTGAACGTTCCTCCCGGAACACCATCCACCCCTATTTCTTCTGATTTTAGCAGTAATGGAAGAAGATTTCTCGGTTTTTTCGCCATAAAACAAGTGGGTATCACTGCATCACTACATTCATGGTCGAATTTGAAGAAAACGAGGTGCAACAACACTACACTAAAGAAGCATGGCGGCATCTCCAAAACTAGTGTATCCAATGGGGACGAAGGTCGCAACAACATTGTGGGCGACTTTTGTCCCCTTTATTCATCTCATACCAATCTCACTCTCCCATCTACTGGAAGATTGCAGCATTCATTGCCTTTATACGCTGCCAACACCTGCCAAAATGGAGCTTCACCCTCAGTAGAGGCGAAAGGTAGGAAGCACTTGACCACATGGTTATTTTCTATCCTATTTATCCGTTATTTATAGCTGTGAAACCCACTTTTGTTTGGATTGAGTATATGAAACTAAATCATTATATTTAAAGCTATGAAATTTTCACACCGCATAGATTTTGTAGCAAATGTTTGGATTAAATATATTCTCTATACAAGCTTAATGATCCATTGATGGTTACATGGCTTGGTTTCTCTGTTGTTTCACGATTTGAATTTTTCGTTTCAGGGAATGATTTTGTCTCCTATTTTGAATTTGGGTGGTTTTGTTTCCTACTTTGAATTTGTGTGATTTCATTGCCTAATTTGAATTACTTGTTTTTGGTTTTAGGGCATAATGTTATCTCCTACTTCGAATTTGAGTGAATTAATCTCCTACTTTAAATTTGGGTTTTAGGGGTAAATTATTTATCTGGTGTGACCTTCGGCTTAGATGCCAGGGGTATCTATTCTATTCAATTCACCCAGGACTTGCACTTTGCCTTTCCTGTCGAGGATTGAATGCAGTGTAGTGTGTTGTATAAATCTATCTCATTTGGGGATTTGACCCTGCTTCTTGCAACAAAAACCTCATTAATTTACCAATGAGCTTATTCTATTGACAAGATGCTAATTAAGTTGCTATGTGCGGTCCACCCAAGCTTTGGGCTCGCATTTCTGGCTAAGCCTTACGGCTTCTACAATTTTGGTGTATTTCGTTGTCTGATCATTTGAATTTGGGTGTTCCCGTATAATGTTAACTGATAACTTGAAATTTGGTCTTTTAATATAATATTATCTGATAACTTGAAACTGGGTTTTGGGGGATAATCTTGTCTCATCATTTGAATTTGGGATTGAAGGCATAATGTTGTCTTATTATTGGCCTGTTTTAGGGCATAGTTTGTATGTGGAAATCAAGACGAATCTCTGGAAATGATTACTGTTACCATCTAGCTGCTTTTCCCTGACCCTTATTAGCTAATCCTTGATCAAATGCAGGTAATTTGGGGTTATTTCCTGGTACCTGGTTGTTTTAGCAATCTGTTTAGAGGACAAGGACAAGCAAGCACATAGTCAATAGACAGACAATCAATTTTTAGCATTTTGGTATACTCATGAGAAAGTTTGCAGACAAATGGAGAATTGTGTACAGGATTCTCAATTTTGCAAGGTCTTTGTTAAGGGGACAGGTTGGAGGGACAAGGAGTGCTGCCCAAGTGGATAAGTTTAAAACTTGTGTTATAGAAATTTTTGGGAGAGATAATTTTTAACTGTATTCCTCAAACTATTTTGGTTATAAACAGATAATGCTGTCTCTTGGATAAAGGACAAAGAAGTTAAAAGTGTCGTACATCAAAAGCTATGTGAAGCTATTGTTATTGTATAATTGTAGCCTAAGTTTGTTTGAAGAAACCTTACATAAAATGAAGCATAATGTAAACCGTATGGAGTTTGTAGCCTATGTGAAGCTATTGTTATTGTATAATTGTATCCTAAGTTTATTTGAGCAAATCTTACGTAAAATGAAGCATAATATAAACTGTTATGAAATTTATTACGAAGAGTTACATTTTTAATCATGACATCACAGGCAAATTGGTAGTCCAAGTTTTGGGGCCTCAAACTGTAAAGTATTCTGGACAGAAAAACTATAGGTTAGCTATTTGAAAATTAATAAAACATACATGTTTTAGCATATATATTTGAAGATGCTGTGCTTGTGCATTTTTCCAGTTTTTTTAAAGTTAAGTATTTTCTGGGATTTTTTAATTACTTTAAAGTTAAAAACAATTTTTAGGCCCAAAGTGGGACATTCTATCATGCTTTGACCAAGGATTTGTATGCACATTGTGTTAGTTGCTCTGTGGAAAAAACCAAACTTAAGACTATAGTTAATTCTATCACATTATTTCTTATAGGCTGTTAATACATTTTCGTTTTGCAATAGGTCGCTATGGAGAGATTGTGCGAGTGACAAAAGAAACAAATGTTCAAGTGAAAATCAACCTGGACGGTTCAGGAATTTCTGATTGTAATACTGGCATACCTTTTCTGGATCACATGCTGGATGTAAGTGCAGAGTGTATTTAAGACCGAACTCATACTTTTGTTGAAATTTGTTGGTAGGGTTTCTGATAATAAATGCAGAGTCATGTGATAGAAACTTGTCATTCAAGATTTTATTTTATTATTTTTTGTGAAAAATTGTCATGTATTACAGTATAAAAACAATGATATAAGATTCGAATCTGTGTAGAGGGTTGCTTCTAACTCTTTCCATATCCATTTAAGAACACCCACCATCTCTTTCCATACCCATGTAAGAGCACTCACCATCTCAGACTGAGCCCCAAAGCTAGAAAACACAATATCCTTTCTCAGATGGTGTGGTTCAGTGCATAACTGAATTGCTAAGTCATTCATGAAAGAGTGAAAATAAACAATTACTGTCGGAAGTCTTTTTACATCTCATAAACCACATAGAATCGATGGTTGTAATTCTAAAGAAGAGTCAAAAGCTTCATGCCACCGTTCTGGATAACCATGGGTTTCTAAGAGGAGCTACTCTACCATTGGTATAAGAAGATACCCCGAAATCTTTAAAACATCTTGTTTTAAATTTATAATTCCAAAATTGGTTATTAATGTCAAGATTTGGGAAAAAATTGTGTAGAAAATAATTGAAAACAAGGTTTTGGGCCACACTTCGTGGCCTTATATATTGTCATGTTACTATACTGTAAATTGCATGTACAAGTGGATCAGTCCATGTATTTAATCAAATATTCAATCCCAGGTGCAGCACATGCAACTGGACGCTTAATCATAGAGGGTGACACATTTTTCTTCCACTGTTTATTATTACTAATTTACTGCTATTATGCATGGACAAATATCTTGAGGCAAGGGTTCCTACAGATACCAATCTAAGTATTCTAGTTTCTCATGTTCTAAATGGTTGATTATTTTGTTTGTCAGGCCTTTTTCAGCCAGCGTGGGTGTCAGGCGCCCTGTGGCTATTGGATATATTGGTATATGACATTATATCAGTCACACAATGTCCCAATATCAGGCTTTAGTTTGCCTCTGCTAGATCTATTAAAGTAAATTCAGTCATTACTGTAAAATGTGGTATGTACCACCTTACATATGAAAATAACATATAGCTATAATTATGAGGAAGAAATTTCTTTTTGTGATTTCAGACCTTGTATTCTTCATCTTAAAGGACACTAGCAAACATAACATCCTTAATTCTCTGAATTAAATTAATGATTTAAGCGGTCCTTTGATTTTTTTGACATTTTGTCTACGTATGTTGATTGTTTTAGGAAGGAACAATAATGGAGGGATTATTGGTAAGACATCTAATAGCTTTCTGAGTTTTGAGTCATAATGATGAAGTTTTTTGCAGCAAACATGACATAACATCTTAAAGGACACTAGCAAACATAACATCCTTAATTCTCTGAGTTAAATTAATGATTTAAGTGGTCCATTACTTGATATTTTTTGACATTTTGTCTACCTATGTTGCTTTTTTTAGGAAGGAACAATAATGGAGGGATTATTGGTAAGACATCTAATAGCTTTCTGAGTTTTGAGTCATAATGATGAAGTTTTTTGCAGCAAATTGCGTCACATGGAATCTTTGATGTAGAAGTAAAGGCTTGTGGAGATATCCATATTGATGACCATCATACAAATGAAGATGTTGCTCTTGCCTTTGGAAATGTAAGAGTTCTATGCTGATTGACTCCCATAGCTGGTTCTTGCTTTTCCAGATCGCAAACTTTGATTTTTCTTTCGACTTTAGCATTCATATATATATATATACACACACACATATCAAACTTTGATTTTTCTTTCAACTTTAGCATATATATATCTCAAACTTTGATTTTGCTTTATATATATCTTAATCTTCAATTCCTTAAGATTGCCCTTATTGTGGAAATGCCTAGTGTATGCTTCAAGCTCTTGGAGATAGGAAAGGAATCTATCGCTTTGGTGATTTTTCAGCTCCTTTGGATGAGGCTCTTGTACACGTTGCCTTGGTAAAAGCTTTCAACTCACGCTTTTTGTTCTTTTTTATGCTTCATTGTAGTAAGGCTTGCATTATTGAAACCACATAATTAGAAAATTTATTTGTGAATTCTGATGGTCACACAGGAGGAATTATTGAGGTTTTAATTAAATTAATACTTTAAATAAAAATAGGGACAATTGAAATGAAATGATGGTTACAATTGTTCCTTCCAAAGGTCATCCATTGTCAAACATTGTTGTTATAGGGGCGGTTAAATATAGCTCTCCTATCTACAAATCTAGGTGAACAATGGGTGTGCTTGATTATGCACATATAATGATAAAATGCACTACATCAAAATGCACACATAGAGGTTCACTAACTCAATAAGTTTAGAAAACTTTGTACTCATTCAGGCATAATAGTTCTTTGGACACGATCACGTTTGTTGATGATTTTGTGTACCTTCTTAGACTATGAAGGTGCTCTGTTCATTCTATATGTTACTTGACCATGTCTCCACACAAACCACTTGCACAAAATACCTAAGATATCACATGGATTGGGCACTAACATAGTTTTCTTTTGTGAAGCTATAAGATAGCTTCAATTATATTTTATTTTTAATGTAATTGGTACATTCAGAATGTAACACAGATTAAGCTACTTTCATGTTCATAGTAGAGTCTGATAGGCATCATTACGTCTTTACAATATAAATACGTCCCCAGTTTTTAAGTAATCTGGGTCTTATTCTGTGATCCAACTAGATCTTGTCGACGAGCCTGCAATGAATCAAATCTATTCTTCTTAGCCTGCATTGAAACAAACCTTTGCTTCCTTTTTTTTTTCTGAGTCTGCAATGAAACAAATTCTTGCTTTGTCTTTTTCTGCTTAGGGGCAGATTTTTGCACTATTTTTTAATCCCCCGGGGTCCTAGACTCCTATTCTTGTTTTCATCCTTATTGGTCCTGCATATTTTCTTCCTCATCCTGTTTTATGTCATAGGGAATTGGCTGCCCTTAAAATTGGGACTATTACTCTTAAAACTCCTCCCACACAGGCTGTGCATTTTGCATCTCCTCCTTAAGCTTCCAGCTCCAGAGGTTGGTAAGAGTTTACCAAGGTAGCTGAAGTTCATTGTTTTCTTTTTTCTTCAGGATTTGGTTTCCTCTTGATGTCGTTTGCAGGTGCTTCATTTATAATTGTCTCTTTCTCCAACTGTCTTGGTTTCATCCTATAGTAACTTTCTTTTCTGTCCTCCTCCGGTCCTCCCCCTATTTCCTAGTTCTTTGAATGCCCATTTGCCTCAAGCCCTTTCACACATTGGGTCATGATCATCCTACATGCCCATATTCAGAACAATGCCTACATTTGAATGGAATATTTTTATATTCCACCTCATTCTCTTAGGTGTAACAATGATTTTACTTTTACTCCTGAATTGAAGTTGAGTTTTCTGAGTCTGCAAAAAGGAGAGAATAATTCTTTTGGCTGGTCCATGAACTCTTCCCATATGCCGGTGAGAATTTCATGAGCCTACATAAGTTCAAAACCCCACATAAAAGGCTTTTTGTGCCTTTTTGTGCTGTTGATGCAGGTTTTAGCAGGAATGGGGAATGAGTGCTGGAGAACATATATAAAACTTTTGCTTTTCATCATGGAGGTTTTTAAAATGGCAGCTCCATTTTCATTCAAATTTATGGTGGGGAGCTTTTATCAAGGGTTTGTGGACCAATATCATCTTCATCAGAAGTACCAGGCTTGGCAAAGTTGTGTAGTCCAAAATTCAAACATAGATGGGATATTTCATGCCATGACCCATGGAAATCATTTTTTGTGGAATTTGGACTGTCTATGTGGACTATAAGTCTACATGTATATTTTGGAGTTATATATTTTGACCATTCATTACTTAATTTGATAGCAATTTATGCCTATTTGGATGTCTGTAAAGTTTCTTATTCATGTAATGAAATATTCCTTTTGTTTTTGGCGACACATTCAATATTTTATGCATTTTTGAAAATTCATTAGGTTACTAATTTATCCCTTAATTTTTAGTGTTTGATGTTCATTTTATTTATTGTAATTTGACATGTGTCTATGTGTATCTGATCTGTATGAAGAAGTACGAAGTCTGTCACCAAGTCTTGATATTGTTTCTTGTCAAGTGTTGCCAACTCCCAATTGACTGCCCTCCCTTAGTATCAATCAAGTGACCACAAGTCTAACCGACTTCAGGTTGATCAATTCTAGGAGATGTTTGCTTATATCCATGTCCAACTAGTTGCTTCAGATATGAGGATGAAAGTGCCAGGGGATTCCCTAAATAGTAAGTTACATGGAATGGAGAAAGTACTAAGAAGAGGAGCTTAGATTCATTGCCCATTGTTATGCCATTGACGTGATGGAAGAAGTAACCACAAAAGAGTCAGCACTACAATACGCTCTTCAGGTTGGAAGACCCCCCAAAAGGCCTTACCGAAAAAACATGAAGTTGATCATGCCATTGGAATTATCTTGAGAAGCTATCTCCCACACATCCTTTTTTATAGATACCCATATCACGACAAGGAAAAAAATGAAAGATTGGTGTCAAAAGAAAGGTCGATGACCTAAGGTCACCATAATTTTTTTTTCCTGTTCTAGTTAGTGGTGATATTATTGATTAATACCGTGGATTGGCTATCTTCACTTGCATGGACCTGTGATCAGGATACCATCAGATGAGGATTAAGATGGAAGACATCCCTAAGACATTTTCTATTACTCATAAAGGGCATTAAGAGTTCCTAGACATGTCTTCCGGGTTCACAAATGCTCCAAGACCATTCCAGCAACTCGTGAATAAGATATTTCCATACTTAGGCAGGTTATGTACTCATGTTTTCATGGCATTCTTATTCACAGAAAGAATATGGAGAACATGTAGAGCAGTTGGACAAAATACAGCAGATCTAGAAGGTAATAAACTCTATGTCAAGAGGTCTAAATGAAAGATCAGAAGAGCCGAAGTAGAACATCTGAGACATGTAATTTCCAAAGATGACATCAAAGAAGATCCTAAAAGAAATAAACCCATTCTAGATTTGCCAACTCCTAGAAATAGTAGTGATTAGGATAATCTCTGATATTAACATGATACTATTAGAAATTTGTCAAAGGTATGCTAGTATTTTGTTTACCTCACCAACTTGTTAAAGACGGGTTATTTCAAATGGACTAAGAAAGAACATGATGCTTCTGAACAATTGAAGATCATAAAATCAGGTCTCAAATGTCCAGAGGATTTAATTTTGAGATCATTACAAGGATGAGATTTATTTTCCATCAGATGCCTTGCCCTTTCTTGGAGAGATAAAGATTTGTTTGTCTATTCATCATTGGAAGTAGTCCCTATATGGATGGACGAGGTTAGAGAGGAGTGCCATGAGATCTAAATACACAACATCTATTACAAAGACTCCACAAGGAAGAAGAGGATTTAGGGCATTAATGGAGAGCCATTACCTTAGAGAATAAGGATAGAATATATTCAAGCTTTCTTTCTAAGAACAAGAATTTTTTTTTTCAACAAGTGTACTCCATCCCCAATGCTGGTGATTCATGATTCCTTAAAACATAGCAACAAGTAAAGCAATTTTTTTATTGGAAAGGTTTTGGGAAAAGAGAGGAGAATTTATATCACATTGTGGTGTTTTCTCTAGAAATAAAGGATAAATGGTTAATACTCATGGATTGTAACAGCTACTAAACATATCTAGTCAAAGGTGGGAATAAATTTCGATGGATTTCATTATTGGCCTTCCTAAAGCAGAAGAAATAGACTCCATTATTGTAGTGTTTGCTGGATATATCAAAGTGTTTGCTGTATATGTTAAAGTATTCACCGTTTTGTGGACTCGCGAAGGGAGCCAATACTATAGAGGTTATGAACGCCTTCATTAAGGAGATAAAAGTTTTGCATGGCATTCTTGAAAACATTGTAAGTGATTGTGACCCAAATTTACAAGTTTTTCAATTTCTTTTCTTTTTAATTTTTATTATTAAGTTAAAAATTTAAAATATGTTTGTTTTTAAATTTTAGTTTTTAGAGATTTAATATATATTAAGTATTAAATTTTAATTTTAAATTATTAATTAGTTTAAAATTTTAAATATAAATTTATAAAGTATAGTATTAAATTTTAAATTATTAATTAGTTTAAAATTTATATTTATAATTAAATTTTAATAGCAATTAAAATATAGCTTATATGGCTATATTTTTATATTTTTAATATAAATTTTTGTACGGCCGTATCCAGCCGTATCCAAACCACCAAAAAAAAAATCAACGTATCCCCGTATCCGATACTCGTATCCGTATCCGTACCCGTATCCGTATCTTAGATAAAAGACTTGTCACAAAGTTAGCAACAAGTTCATCTTACCATCCGTAGATGGATGGTGAAATGGAAGCTGTCAATAAGTGTTTGCCAAGCTACCTATGTAATTCTGTTACACTAAGGACAAGTTTGCGATTGACTTTCTTTGGTAGGATGGTGGTAAATTCCACTTAGCATACAAGCTAAAAATTGGCCCTCTTACTAGCTCTACATGGATATGAGCCTCAAAGTATCAAGAGACAACTTCGTGGAAGTTCTGGGGTTCAAGCAGTGGATGGTCGTATGAATTAAACACATTATTCTTGTTTACTCAAGGCTAATTTTCAGATGCCTCAAAATAGGATGAATTGGAAAGCTGATCTAAAGAGTAGTGAACTCATGTTTGTATCGGGAGGTTAGATATATTTGCCCTTGCGACCCTACAAATGACTTTCTCTCAAAATAAAAGGTATCAAGAAGCAAACAACAAAATTTTGTGGACTCAATAAAGTGTTAAAAAGAGCATGCAAGTAGCTAAAGCTCTTAAGCTCCCTGTATTCCAAAAATCCAGAATGTTATTCATTAATTGTGTTTGAAGAAATGATTAGATAAAATGTGACGAGACAAACTGTGTTGACTGAGATTGATGAGGAAGCAAGAATTCTTCTAGAGCTAAAAGCTATTCTTGATAGTTGTTTATTGACGAGGAAGGAAGGATTTTCCTGGAGCCAAAGGCCATTGTCGACAGTTGTATCAAACAACTGAGTTCCAAAGCCAGCAACTAGTATTGTAATACATATGATCTACCTATCAAAAAAGCTACATGGGAGACCAATCAATTTGTTCAAAATCTTTTATATTTTTTTGGGATCATGCTTTGTAGGCAAAGCATGTCATAAATAGGGGGCAATGTTGTGAGGGCAATTTATAAAGGCACTCTACAAGTGAAGACAATAATTTTTATATTTATAAACAAATGGGATAGTTCCCAAATATCATTATTATTATAGCTATTATTTCTTGGGAGACATGGCCATTTTTTAATTGGACCAATTCTGGTGTATTTACCTTTGTTGTACAGTGTTCCCACATGTTGGTTTTTTGGTAAAATGGGGTTGTGTATTAAGTCCACCACCCCTAAATTTCCACAAAAATTAGAGAACCACAATGAAAATATAATAAGTACGAGTATTCTATTACTATTTGCGAGGATTAAAAAATGTCCATACGCAGGCCCTACAACAATATGAATATCCACATCCTCTAACTCAAAATAGAGTGTTCTTGCATATTTTTATGTAGTTTCTTTTCATTTTTTGTCAACCAAGTCCCTTTGGGGTGGTGGTAGATTCTTCTTGAGGCATTCAACCCTCTAACTTCCAAATTTTGTAGGCCCTGTAGAGCATAGTTACAAGATTCAGACTTGACAAGACTGATATGCCAAGGACTCGTCAAAAAATCTCAGACAAAATCTGAAATAAGAGCTGCCTGGTCCAAATGAGATCTAATAAGGGCATTGTTGTATCTCGTATATAGGTGGCTGAGTCTTATGCTTGGACTTACAGAGTCTCGGTGAGACTCAGAGTAAACTTGAAGAGATTAGGTGAAGCTTGGAGAAACTTCTCAAAACTCGGAGAGTCAACTCATTATGGTTCAATCCTCACTCCGACTTGTGATGTTTATGAAGATATGGAGAGTCTCATAACTTTGTTTTAGAGCATGCACACTGGCCTTTTTTTTTCCTTGTTTGGTGACGATGCCAGCTTTTCTAGCTCTTCTATAGAAAGTGATAAATTTAAAGCTGGCTCTTTATCTTCTTGGTTCACAGAAGAAGTGTAAAGTGTTAAAAAATCTATTTATACACTTGTGGACTGTTTAACTCGAGCATTTTGTACAAAATAAATGCCCGAGTTTCTTAGGTTGTTTAGTTCCTTATGTTGCAAAGTTTGATCGGATTCCAAAATATGATTAATGATACAACTTTGAATAGTAAGAGAAACTTAAACTTCTATATGAGGAAATATAAAGTTTGTTTTCTTCAAAATCCACAAAGTGTTTTGAAATGCTTTCTTACAAGCTTTAAGGTTCAGCAAAGCTTAGAAACTTACATGGCTGGTATCCTTTAGAGGGATCGATAAATAGTAAACAGAGTGCACAAAGTTGCTTCCTTTCTTGAGGGCTAGCTTAAAATAATTGTAAAATAAACTATTGGTCACAAAAAGGCTAGAAGAAGAAAAAATTCTTAGTCTTCCTTTTTTTTAAAGAGATCAATCTACTTCCATTCAATTTTCGTTCTTTTTTCCTTCATATATTAAGGGAAAACATTTTGTTTCCCAACCATTACAACGAAGGAATTCAACTTGAATGTGGGGTATGCCAAAAGTCTATATACTTTGGGATTTCCCAAATATACTTTTATAGCTTGTCATAAAATAGTCATAAATTTCAAATTACAAATCTATGGAAGAAGTTGTTTAAGGCAAGAAGGAAAAACTAAAACTTCTATGTGAGTCACATGTTTCCTCCAGGTTTTCGTTCTCTAGTGGATTCACTTACTTTCCACGTGGTAGGGGCACGAGTGTGGTTTGTTTTTCCTTACTTGCAGCCTTTGATCTCCCACATATGGGACTTTCATATCTCCTGTTTAACTCCACCCCCATTACTGGTCATCTTCTTCTTCTCACTTGCACCTTTTGGGGTACCACATTACTTTCTACACCACACGATTCATTGCAATGCTTGGTGCGGACATTATTGCTGCTTATATCCTTCATTTGATGTTGGGGCATTACTCCCTTTTTGCAGCCACAACCTCAGCCAAATATGACTTCTTGTTTCATGTTGTTTTTGACTCAGCTCTTGACTTATTTGCGAGCACAATCCATCATTCTAAATTGACTTTCCCCAATGGTTCTTTTCCAATGAACCATTTATATGACAAGGAATGTAAAACTTATGCATACGAGACTCCAGATTGCCTTGGTTCACGTTCCCGCTTCCATTTTCTCCACTAGTTGAGAGTATTGTATCCTCTGCTGTAAGAAACACAAGTCTCTTTCTTCTAGGCGATGTGAGGTCCTATACAACCCCCATAATTATCCCAAGGCCTTCTGTCACACTCTCCTTTTGAGGGTAGCCCCACTTCTGACATTGACCCCTAGACATGGGTCTCTTATGCCAATTCTCTTTATGACATTTTGAGTCAGCCTATTGTCTAGGTCCCCTCTCTGCCCTCTGCTTATTTATTTGGCACTAGAAAGATCAACAAAGTTATTTTGAAATTATGCATTAGTAAAGCAGTTAATAATGACGGGCTTGAGGCCGACTTTCTCAAATATGACAGTCACTTGTTTTACCATCGTAGATCAATTTAATGAGGCTGTTTGCCCAAGCTTCGCTCTCTCTTGGTCACAACACATCAGAACTCCATTCAAAAATCACTAGATAGCTCAGACCTGAATTACTATAGGGCAATAATGATTGTCACTCATTTGCTAAGCTGATGCCACATAGTTGTAGATGAAGCTTTTTGGGTAGTTAGAGCAGGGTGATTTTAGAGCGAGAGGTAGATAGGCTTCAAGCAAGAGTTCTAAACCACTAAATACATTTTTACTCTTCGAGCTATATCATTGAGGAGGCTTGACAAAGGTGTCTTCTAGAGTCTTTAATTGATCTTGTAGCTCTATTGTTGCTATCATGAGGCATTTTGAGCTGGATGTCGGGTGTTTCAAATTGCTCATGGACTCTCTGACTGTGTCAGGGTTACTATTGGATTCAAATAAGGAAGTCCTCTCTCGCTGACTCTCTTTGGATTCTGTATAAACGAGCTTGAAGAATTGATTCGATAGCACATGCAAAGGATGGATATATCTTACATCATATTCTGATTGCTATATTGGTTTTTTATGGATGACGCGAAAATCCTTGATTATTCTCCTAAGGGTTCGTGGAGACAATTGGATATTCTCGGTTGGTTTCATGAGCTTTGGCAGCTAATCTTAATAAAACTTAGGTTATGGTCTTCAATACCTTCAAAGGTGCTCCCTCCAATGTTAAATTTTTCTACATAGGTGACCTTGTAGAAATCAAAACAATTAATGCAAACATACTTAAGGGTTCAATTTACATGTCCATCTCTGAATCTTAAACCCAAATTATAGTTGTTAATTTGTAAGTTGTCTGCCGTCATTTTTGTTTTTGAGCCTTAATGCGCCGTTGCAAATGGACAGTCCCTCAGGGTAGTGTCCAACCTCTTTATCACGAGAGAGGCTTTAGGCTCATTTTATTTGCTCATAAACTCAGGTCCATGGGTAGTGTTGCCTTAGTTTAGGAGAGATTTCCATATTTAGTTTTTAGTTCTTTAGAGTGAGTTTCTTCCTTGACTCACCCTTGGACAACAATGTTGGTACTTGGAGTGTTATGTCCCCTTTAGGGCAGTTTATACAAATCTGGAAATTAATCACAAACCCTAAACCAACAAAAGTAATTTCTGATTTTTATATCAAACCCTAACAAAAATTCAGAATTCTGGAAATACACATTTATGGTACCAATTATAATATTTTATTAACAAAATACTTGCCAAAAATTCCAGAATAATTACAGCTCATGAAACAACTTCAAATCTGATTTTTGCATACAAGTGTAGGGCTGAAAAATCACAAATAAATACCAGCTGATTATTTGACTGTAAATAAATCAAAATCTCCAATAATCTGCCCTAGAAACTGCAGATTTCCTTCCCAAAGTGGGTCGCCACCCTAGGATAGACCCCTCAAGTTGGTCACTGACCTAAAAAGGTCTTGCAATGTAGTTCGCCACCAGCAAAAGGGTCTTCAACAGCTACACTTCACCCACAGAACCTTGCAAACTGCTGCGCACCACCGTTGATGCCCTAGAAAACCCCCCACTGCTCTAATCTGCCTTTTGCAACCTCTGAAATGAAGCTGCCCAAATGAGGTTAAGGTTTTTGTCCTTAACTTTAGGTTTTTAGTGAAGGTTGTTGTCTTCAATAGAGATAAGCCAAGCGTTTCGTGTTCATACTCAAAATTCAATTCATCAAACATAACATGAGTCTCCAAAAGAAACTCCTCTTTCCCTTTTATATCCTTTCCCTCCAAAATACTTTCGAAATTAAGGACCGACTTATATCAAATTAAAGAAGTCCCCTTTCTTTATTATAACTCAATTTAAAAAGAAGTTGACGACATGTTACCTTTTGACAATTAAGACATAATATTATATTACTTTAAGTATTTAAAAATAAAAATACTTCTTATTTTAATAACAATATTATTTTAATCTCGAAAAAGAGGACATTACAGTCCGTCCTTCCCAAATTTTCTTGCCCTCAAACAAATGCAAGCTCCATTCTTCACTCCTTGTACCCTTTCCCAAATGCTAGGATTCCAAATCAACCTCATGGATTCTTCAGAGTGTGGACAAACTTCAACAACCTCTTCCACCCTTGTTGCAAGAACACACTCTTGATCCTTTGCTTGGGTTGAAAACAATCTCAACTACTTCCACTCATGCTTGTCACATGCTATGATGATTGTACTTTCCTTGGACATGTGCAAACTATCCACTCTTGGACCCATAAGAGTCTCTTTATTAACACTCATATAGGCTGTTCCTATTTTTAAACCTACACATGGAACAAACATGTCAATGAAATCAAGAGCTGCACGTACCACTCCTTCAACCGCTTCGTCATGCCTCATAGGCATGTTGTTCAACTCTCCTCCAATTTTGTTATGAAAATCAATCAATGGCTCATCCTTAGGAAGTTTGAAGGATGGTGCATACTCCTCCACTTTGAGGTCTTGGTTCCATCCATATTTTGTTGACACATGCATGGAGCATTTTCGTGGTTCTTGCCAAGGTCATGAACACCATCCACTAACTTCTTATTGATTGTTGTTCTGGAAATTCCAGCAAGCTGAACATCAACATTATCATCCAACATTTGGGCTTCAACCACAAAATTCTCTCCCCAATCTTGCAAATTTGACTTTCTTTCTTCCTTGGGCTCTTTTGTAGGGTTTTGGAATTCAGACCTTGACTTTTCCGTTTTCTTTTCTTTTACCTAAACATTTTGTACATTTGAATCCATATCTTTCTCTTTGGAGAGCTCTTCGTTTTCAATTTGCATGGTGGATTCCTCTATGGACAGCTTGATCTTTTGTGGTGATGAAATATTCAACACTTCTACTGGTCCTTTAACTTCTTCTAAGGGAGATTCTAGAGGTCTAGGGATTAACCCTACAAACTTCATTCATGCCTTGGGACCCATTGCCGTTAGTTCTTTCTCATATTCTTGCATAACTTGTAACATCTCTTCTATGGCTTCCAATGTTGTCTTCATCTTTCTATCATTGTTTGGCATGAAGTCAACTCAAACTTGAAAACACAAAAAAAAATTTGAAATTTTGATTGAAAACCCTAGTTGTAAAAGGTACAACCGCAAATCTGGAGATGTACGGACTGGTATTTGCTTCGTCTGATAGGGGTATGACCGTCATACGGATCCGTACAAATATGCAGTTTTATTTTCTTTTATTTTATAAATTCCTCCATAGGCTGCCAAAATCTTTGATACCATTGTAATGTCTACTTTAGGGTAGTTTATACAAATTTGGAAATTAACCACAAACCCTAACACCAACAAGAGTAATTTCTGATTTTTATATCAAACCCTAACAAGAATTCATAATTTTGGAAATACACATTTATGGCAACAATTGCAATATTTTATTATCAAAATACTTGCCAAAAATTTCAGAATAATTACAATTCATGAAACACCTTTAAATCTGATTTTTGCATACAAGTGTAGAGCTGAAAAATCACAAATAAATACCAGCTGATTATTTGACTGTAAATAAATCAAAATATCCAATAATCTGCCCTAGAAACTGTAAATTTCCTACCCAAAGTGGGTCGACACCTTAGGATAGACCCCTCAAGTGGGTCGCTGACCTGAAAAGGTCTTGCAATGTAGTTCGCCACCCCCAAAGGGGTCTTCAACAACTATGCTTCACCCACAAAACCCTGCAAATTACTGCGCACCACTAGATGATGCCCTAGAAAACCACCAACTGCTGTAATCTACCCTTTGCAACCTTTGAAACGAAGCCGCCGAAATGAGGTTAAGGGTTTCCATCCTTAACTCAGGTTTCCAGTGAAGGTTGTCGTCTTCAATGGAGATAAGCCAAGCGTTTTGTGCCCAAACTCAAAATTCAATTCATTAAACATAACATGAGTCTCTAAAAGAAACTCTTCCGTCCCTTTTCTATCATTTCCCTCTAAAATACTTTCTAAATTAAGGACCGACTTATATCAAATTAGAGAAGTCCCCTTTCTTTATTATAACTCAATTTATGAAGAAGTTGATGACATGTTATTTTTTGGCAACTAAGATATAATATTATTTTACTTTTAAGTATTTAAAAATAATTTTTATTTTAATAACAATATTATTCTAATCTTGAAAAAGGGGACATTACTTACATGGAGACTATTCTACTTCTCCAATCTATGGGCTTTGCCATAGATTGGTTTCCTCCCTTCGGATACTCCTTAAATGCCCCTCCTTGTCTTGAGGAAAAGGGTGATTAATAAAGTTTCTAAGAAGGACATATATCGAAAAAATATTAAGGTCATGTGGATTGCCTCTTGGCTTGAAGATGGAATTTTATGTCGTATTTCTTGTATTTTTTTGATGGTACCATTTGACTATATTTAGCTTCATTGGATTCATAACTATTAATTTCCTTTGGGTCAGTTAGAGTATGCTCTTACCTAATATGGATTGAGATTGACCACCATATTTCCTATTATTATAAGATTTTCCACCTTTGCTCACTCCAAAAGTTGGAGGCACAAGAGTACTTTTTTTCAAGTTAAGTTGTAGAAAATGTTATAGAGGTACTCGTTTCATTGCTTTTCCATTTTCGAAATAGAAATGGAAGTCCCTGGGAAACATGTGAAAATGCCGAGTATTAAAAAATGTTTTAGATACTTCCCGACCCAATCCTTTTTTAGGGTCATTTTATCTCTTTATGCACAAAAGTTGAAATTTTTGTCTATATAGGTTTTGCATTCTTTTATATCTTTTATATAAATGTTTCCGTGCCATTTTGTTTCTAGGGGTTTTCAAAAAACTGCCATTTTTGGTTAACATTTCTTGGTAATTGAGTTTCGAGATGTCCTATATACAATGAGATATGAGGGAGACATTATTGCCTTTATGGATCTTTAGGAGGGTATTAAAGTTATTAATTAGCTGTTTGTTAGTCATTAACTAATGGTTGGTTATCAACCATCCCAATTGCTGTAACTTTTTTTGTGTTTAATAAAATTATGAACTCGCAAGTGCTTAAGCATGTCGTATGCCTTCCATTTTTGTTCATTCTTTTAGCGTTCATATTTGCTAACATTGGTATCAAAGCCACTATTCGAGGAGGATCTAGGAGAAGGGTATGAACAACAAGTTGAAGAGTTTTTAAAATGAAGGTGTTTACATGCAATGGTAAAACTAGATGCTAGGGCACATTAGTTGAAATGTAGAGGCAAAGCTTTGTAGGACGAGACTAGACCAAAGACAAGAAAAATGACACGTGAAACCCAAAAAATGCCATTGAACGGATGAAGGTCGTGTAACATCAAAACCAGGTTGTGTAGACCGTGCAGAATCAAAATGATATGATTATGAAGGAAAAATGGGATTTGAAGTTGAAGTTGCTAGGGCACACATGAAAGAAAGAGGACGTCGTAGAAGGGATATGAATGGATGTTGATTAGAGCACTCGCGTCTAGAGCACATAAGATTGTGAATGTAAGGAAAACTAGCAATTTCTAATCCCAGTTTTCACGATTTCTAGTTGCCGCTGTTGCGATTTTTATAGAATCATGGAAAACTGTGAAGGCCTCATGGAAAACCGTGGTTCGAAGTCCTATTGTGATTTGCAAACAACCACCACGAAATTGAAAGACCCAAACATTCAAGAAGGGCATGAGAAAACCAATTTATAGTTGTAGCACAGAGAATAGTTTATAGTTGTAGCATAGAGAATCATGATTTTTATTTGCAGATTTGAGCATACATGCTATACAATTCTTTGAGCATACAATTTACTTTTGTGTTGTAAGTTATTTTGAAACTTAGTTTATTTGCAAATTTAGATTATAAATAGTACATTTTGCTGTTGCATTGATTTCCAAGTCAAAGGTCAAATATTGTGTGTAAAATGGCCAATATTCAAAATTTGGTTTTGGTAGAAGTGCATAAATTAACCGGTCATAATTATAATGTCTGGAGTCATAAGATTTTAACAATTGTGGAATATTGTGACTGTGATAAAATTATTCTCAGCAATGAAACAAGCCCTGTTACTAATTTTGTTGAATATGACAAAAAACGTCATAAGGAAGCCTTGTTAAAATTGTTTGTGTTAGGTGACATGATTTCTGAGGTTTAAAATGCCTCTGAGACAAGTGCGCTTTGGACCAATTTAAAAAATGAGTATCAAACTTCGGAGAAAAGCCAACTTTTGTAGCTAAAAAATTTGATATTTTCCACAAAGATGTTTGAGGATGAGTCCCTGTTAGAACATCTTCTTCGAATAAAAGATCTTCGAGACCAGCTTGTAGCTTTTAACAAAAAGGTGGACAATGACAACATGGTTACTCTTGTTATAAACAAATTGATGCTTCCACACGAATCTTTTGTGGAGACTTTACACTTGATGGCTGAAAGCCGGATCCTGAAATTTGCTCAGGCTAGTTCCTATTTGATGCAGAAGGAATGCAGACAAATACAAGCAAATGAGTTTAGTGTTGCACAGACAAAGATTGCATTTGTTGCTCAGTCGAAGTAGAAGTGGAAATGTATCCTTGTTGATTCATTTTCTTAGTACCAGGTGAAGTGCTTTTATTATCATAAAGTTGGGCATTTCAAAAAGGATTGCCAAAAGCGACAATATGCATTTTCCCAACAAAACAGTTAGGGGGCAAATGTAGCAATAGTTGAAGAATCATGAGATTCTAAGGAAGAATGCATTCGTGGCATTATACTCAAATGTTAGTGCTACCAATTGTTGGTTTAGTGATTTGGGCACATCCAGACATTTCACATGTTGTAAGCATTGGTATATCAAATTTACTGCAAGTACAAACTTTTATGGTTTAGTTTCTTTAGTTGATGGTCAGTCATATGCAGTTGAAGGGATAAGAGATATTTGCATAGTGTTAAATAATGCTAAAAAAATCAAAGGAATGTTAGGTATGTTCCTAGCATGAATAAAAATCTTGTTTATTAATCAGTTAATGTAAAATCCTAACATTGTTGTAAATTTCTCTAGAAAGCAATGTATTGTGTCTGATGTAAAACATGTGTAATGACCCCGAATAGGATTTCAAGCAAAATAAATGATTTATTACTTATCAACTCAAACCAATCTGAAAATTTACTGAATGCTGCTCAAAAACTCAACAAAATCTAGCCACAATGACCTTCACAAACCCTTACAATATTACTCCACAGGTGCTGCAATAAATAACAAATGAAAGCTATACTTATGTACCTTTTTTTGAAGCATAAATCAGGGATGTAGCTGCTGTAAAATTCTGCTAATAAGTGCTGGTACATCAGTCTTTTTCCTTTGCAAACAACTTTTGAAACCCTTGAATATTCCTCTAAAAAATTAGGCCAAAAACCCTAATAAAACTCCAAGCTTCCAAAGAAGAAATTCAGCTTGATAAGATCACTTCAAATCTTCACACAAGTTGTCCAACTCATGGAAAAATATATAAATATTTTTCTGACCTTCACTCTTTCAAATCTGCCCTTAATAAATTATTATTTTTCCTCAAAACAATTGAAACTTAGAAAATTTATAACTTCTGAAATACTCAGGATGTTAATATAAATGATATCTCAAAATAATCACAAAATTAGCAGCTATCGAACAAAAATATTTTTAGAATTTTCCACCTACGAGAGGTCCCTCAAAAGTAGTCTCAAAGTTCTGAAAACCCTATTTTTTCACTCGAAAATTATACAGATGATTTTTTTAATATCAAACCCTTGAAATAAACCCTCAACAAGGCTTCCCAAGCCTTCAAACCAATTCACCCTACTTGGGAAAAATACATAAAAAATACCAAAACCCTAGGAGGGTTTTATCCACCGTAGACCCTCCAAAGAAGGTTCCTAAAGCCTTTAAGCAAATCACCCAAGGGAGAAACCAGCAACTATCACTCCACAAGCAAATCACCAAGCATCTAAATCACTTTGCCAATCCACAATGCAATCCAATCTCTTCAATTGGCTCGTTTCCCTTCTAAACCTGCAAATTTCGTTAGATAAATCCTCAACTAAATCCTTAAAGGTGTAGTACAATCTCTGAAAGATAGGTGCTGTCAATAGACACCGTTTATAGAGCATCATAGCTCTTGGAGGGTAACATTCTCCAAGAAACTATGCCAAAGACAATCAAGCTTGACATACTTGACCTTTTTCCAAATATCCAAATTCACATAATCTTCAAATGAGTCCTTTCTTCTTATATCTTTCTCCCAAGCGTAGCGCCCAAATTGGAGGGAAGAGTTAATTTCAAAATATTGAAAGAAACTCTTTATAATTTCCATTCAGGCCTTAATTGCCCATGACCCTTAAAAGGCCCCAACTCAAGTGGAATTTATATCATAAAGTGTTTTTTCTATTAATTGCCTTTATTTTAAGTATTAAAAAAATACTTTTAATTTTAGCAATAATATTATTTAACTCTTTAAAAAATGGGGACATTACAGTCCTCCCTTCCCAAATTTGCTTGCCCTCAAGTAAATACAAGCTCATATGCCCAAGTACCATGTCCAAGTGGTGAAACTGGTTGTAGTGCTCAGAAAGCCTTTGCTCCTGTACCTGTTAAATGGGATAAACATTGCCAAAAAGCATAGTGTGACATACCCGAAATGGATAACGAATGCCATTCCTCCCTACCAACACGTCCCACAATGCAAACCACCCCTGTACATGTTTCCCAAGGAACAAATACCTCAATCTAAATCCTTTTACTGCTGTACCTATGATTTGAAGGCTGCCCCCAAGTGTTGTTAGTGCCATGATAGTCTTCTATAGGCCTTTCATGCCCCCATGTGTAGCTGCCATATATGAACCTATTGTTGTTAAGAAGCCATAAGCCCCTAACACCTTCCCAATTAGCCTTCCAACTACATCTATTTTTAAACAACTTACTGTCCCAAACATATGCTACCCTATGCAACTCAAAACAGCTGTCATTACTCTCCCATATTGTCAACTCCATTACCAAGTTGGCCTCCAAAGAGCCTTTTATGTCTATACTTTTTAAGGAAGCCATTATGAATTCAAACATCATGCTAAAAGAGCTAGGGTCATCAAAATAATTAAAACTGAATTGTATGTTAGTGCTGCTCCTAATGAATATTTCCTTTTGAAAGCAAACCATGGAGAACAAGTTACCATGGTATGCATCCGAAACCCTCTTAGGGTCTTCCTTGTGCCATGCCCTTCTCTCTCCGAAACAAAGATATGTCTCCTCAATTTGCAAACAACAAACAAATTTGAACTTACTTAGAAACATACCTTGTATGGGAATACCATGGAGATGTAAACAGCCCTATATTGGTGCCCTCTTGAATGCTCCTTGTTCTTTCCTTGGATGCCTTTTACCACCATGCTTCCTATCTTTAGTGAGCTGGAAACTTGGAACAACTTCCCCTTTTACAAAATACAAGCTCTCATTAAAAATAAAGGATCAGCTCTCTTCTTTATTTCCAGAATTTTCCCAACAAATATAATTCTGATTTTACAACAAAAATTCAGAATTTTCCAAGCGCCAACAGTTCTGAAATTTTACATACAATACTGATTTTTGTACATACCACCTAGATCTCTCTTTAGTGCAAAATTCAGTCCTATTTTCCCTTCTTGCAGACTGGAAATTATTCCTTTCATACCTTTGCTTGGCATCTTCAATTTCAGAATTCATTAGGCTCATGTAACAATGAATTCGATGTTCCTTTACATACCTTGAGGGCTGTCTATACCTATTTTTAGTCATTACATTGTCCCTTTTTGAAGAATGACACTCTCAACCTTTGGCCTCTTTGTCAAACCAGCTATAAGATGAAGATCCACAAGGAGAGGTGGCTGTTCCAACTCAAAATTTGTAGCCTTCTTGGTGCTCTTTGTTGTTATGGCAACCGGTTCACATGGTGATACTACACATGAAGCAAACATATTGTCAAAAATAATAGTGTTGAGCAACACTTTTACAATTACTCCCTCATGCCTTATGAGCATGGTATGGGCTCCTTTTTGGTGCATTAACCTTTCCTTATCATAGCTGTAGCCAATCTTTTCCCTCTTCCAATTCCACCATCTAGTGGCTGGAAATCCACTAATACACTCGTGGACCGTCCACATGGTGTTAAGGTGTGAGAAGCACACCTTCTTAGGGTCCCTGCTCACCTTGGTGACAAAAAACCTTAAGTAGAACAAACTGAAAATACTAAAAACAGCAGTCATTATGATCCTGGGACCATGACAATTCTTACTTCATTCCTTATTTTGGCCCAAGGCATTGTAGCATCATTACTCTTGTAGAGCTAACCAGGATCCCATATCCATGATGGATATTTGTTATGTTCCTTTCTTCTCCATTGAGTGCCGTTCACTTCAACCTTAGTGACAACATAAGTATTGCAACCAAGATAATGATAGAACCAATCATGAAGAGAGAACAAAAAACACCTGTCAATATGACCACTCATTTGCTTACTCATGCACACATCTGATTTTCCTTTTTCCCTCAAATCTGATTTTTCTGTTTTATTTACTCCATAGGATCCCCTTGCCTTGTCCACCTTTGTTATGGTATGTGCTTACTCTCCAAGTGCCAACAACATTTGCCCTTCCCAAGCTTCTTTATGAAATCTGAAATTATGAAAAGAAAGAGATCTATGATGAGGAACAATACAAATTTTTTCTTCCAAGACATGCCTTTCTATTATGGTGTCTACTATTTGCAACCCCATTGGTTGCTCCATAGCTTGTTGGGAATCTTCACTTGGCGGCCCTTGATTTTCTGGTTCTTGTGTAACAATAAATCCTATCATTGGCTGACCACAAACTTTTGATTTCTCTTTTTTTTCTTGCTCCTTCACTTGATAAGACCGTAAGCTCTCCTCACAGTTATTTGCAACACTCTTAAACCGCTGATGTGCAATGGAAAATTCATTTTCTTCCACCTTCAAACCTGTCAACACAATAGCCCTTAGTGTCTTGGAAATATCTTCACTTTCATTGAGTGTCATAGTCATCATTTCTTGCATATTCATTATAATATTCTTAGAAGGATTCTTATAAGCAATAGCAAGAAAATGTTAAAACATTAGAACAATAAGTTCATCACATCCTAAATCAAAAATCAAATTATGTAACCTGAGTGAAGTCATGGTTTCCAAGATGTTGACCCTTCTAGCCCAAGAATGTCCTTTGTCACCAATGAGACCTTGGAAGCTCTCCACCATCAATGAGAGTATCTCCTTTAAGATTTCATCACTGTAGGGAATCTTGAAAATCGTTAGTCTCAATATCTCACAAATGCAATTAGTAACCAAGAGCCTTACCTCCTCATCTGTGTCTCTCAAGAGTTTATGTTGAACCAAGAAAGTTATTGAGGGTTGTACCACCCATCTCATGAGTTCATATTGTGATTGACTTACCTTGGATAACATCTTTTCTACTTCTTCCAAGGTGTTGATCACATCTTCCACCGGTTGGCATAAGTTCCCTAGTTTTTTACCTGCATTGTGAAGCCTTTTCCCCTCCATGGCTTCCATGTCCTATTCCTTGTTCTTATTTGCACCCCACAATTTAGCCAAGATATGGCTTTGATACCACTGTAATGACCCCAAATAGGATCTCAAGCAAAATAAATGATTTATTTCTTATGAATTCAAGCCAATCTGAAAATTTACTGAATGCTGCCTAGAAACTCAGCAAAACCTAGCCACAATGACCTTCACAAACCCTTACAATAATGCTCCACAAGTGCTTCAATAAATAACAAATGAAAGCTATACTTATGTACCTATTTTTGAAGCATAAACCATGGATGTTGCTGTTGTAAAATTCTGCTAATAAGTGTTGGTACAACAGTCTCTTTCCTTTGCAAACAACCTTCAAAACCCTTGAATATTCCTCTAAAAAATTAGGCCAAAAACCCTAATAAAACTCCAAGCTTCCAAAGAAGAAATTCAGCTTGATAAGATCACTTCAAATCTTCACACAAGTTGTCCAACTCATGGAAAAATATATAAATATTTTTCTGACCTTCACACTTGCAAATCTGCCCTTATAAATTATTATTTTTCCTCAAAACCGTTGAAACTTAGAAAATTTATTTTCTGAAATACTCAGGATATTAATGCAAATGATATCTCAAAATAATCACAAAATTAGCAGCTATCAAAGAAAAATATTTTTAGAAATTTCCACCCACAACAGGGCCCTCAAAAGTAGTCTCGAAGTTCTGAAAACCCTATTTTTTCACCCAAAAATTATACAGATAATTTTCTAAATATCAAACTCTTGAAATAAACCCTCAACAAGGCTTCCCAAGCCTTCAAACCAATTTGCCCTACTTGGAAAAAATACATAAAAAATACCAAAACCCTAGGATGGTTTTATCCACCGTAGACTCTTCGAAGAAGGTTCCCAAAGCCCTGTTATCACTCTAGAGTGTACCTTGCTTGACGATGTGCAAGCATACGCTCACTCCAGCTGATACAATTGGATCTTTTCAGAGTGTGGGTGACTCTTGGATGAGAAGAACCTCCAAAGAGGGCTGGTTCCCTTTAAATTTTTTCAATAAAATCGACTACTGTAATTTTTGGGGTGAAAAAGGGAAAGAAAATTGAAAGAAAATCCTAATTAAAGGGGGGTGATACACCTGAATTATCCAAACCCTCTAAAGTTACTGAAATCAATGCACACATATAATCAAATAAAATCTATAATTCTGTCTTTAAGCATAAATATTTTAGATGAAGAGCTGAAAACCTCTTCAAATGACCTGCAGAAGGG
Source organism: Torreya grandis (assembly GCA_037957365.1). NCBI lineage: Eukaryota > Viridiplantae > Streptophyta > Pinopsida > Cupressales > Taxaceae > Torreya > Torreya grandis. The sequence continues at coordinate 3,814,260 of JARHVA010000585.1, forward strand.
TGAGAAAGGGAGAGATAGGTGAGGAAGGGACCTACAAAAGGAGATTAATCTCACTTATACGTTGATGCAAAATCAAATTACACATTATCTTCTGTCAAAATTCAGACTCATAATAAAAACTTTTTTATTGATGACTGGTCCAACTTACAATTTCTTCTTTCAAACTTCAGGGATCCTTCTAAATGGCTTGATTAAGCCAATAAATAAGCTTTCCAAAAAACCTAAAACAGCCTATGTGGAGTTTCTAAAAAGGGAAAAGGTTAGTCTTCGTTAATTAACTCAAGCTCTTTACAATATAGAATATTCAATAAAATCTTTCCTTTACAAAATTTGCATGCATTTCCAAACTTTGGCGTAGAAAATAAGTGGTGGAGCCAAGTTTGAAAGATCAATTCTTAAAATAAACAATACACTCTCCAAGAAATCTTCAAACATGCATGAATCCAAGGTTGGCGTAGAATAATGAATGGTGGGCCCATTGAAAGTCAAACTCCTCCTTTGCATGGAAAACTCTGCCAAATTTCTAAATAAGGAACTCCATTTGATTCATTTGAAAGCTAAGCTGGAGGAAGAGATATTCCCGTTTGCATGGAAAATCAAGATGTGTAACAAGCTTGTCCAGTCAACTCCAACTCAGGACCAGTCAACCACCAATGAACTCTACTTACATGAAAAGCTACGCCACAACTTGAATGAAGAACTCCGCTGGAGCTGCCTGAAACGTTAAAAGCTTTGGATTGCATAAAAACCAAAGAGAAGCATGATTTCGGTCAAATAGTCAACAAAAGTTTTGATCAGTCCACTAAAAATAGCCTCTTGCCTGCATGGACAAGGATCTTGATAAGTGGGAGATATATTTAGACTGAATCGTTTGCTATTTCATGGCATTCTGTTCTCGGTTCCCTTGGTTCTGTGCATGCATTTCCCTCGGCCTTATCTATTTATGGCCTTTTTTTGTTTCTATTTGCTCCTTTGATTTACTCGGACAAATTGTCCGTGACTTTCCCGTGGCAATTCCTCTTGGTTTGTTTTTCTTGTGGACTTTTCTCAGGACTTTTCCTTGGCAACTTTCCCTTTCCAATGTTGAAATGGGCATTTATTCGGGCATTTGTTCAATCAATTTCCCGCAGACAAAATGTCCGTGGGAATTGTTTATAGATTTTCCTTTGGACTTTTAATGCCTCTCGAAATTTTATTCTTTCCACTTTCCTACAAACAAAATGTCCATGGGAATTGTCTATGTCTTGTCTTGTGCTTATGTTCTTTCCCATCGGATCTCTTCCCTCATGTGTATTCTTTTGGACTTATCTTTTTTTCAAACCCTCTGAAGGAATTCCTTCGGACAAATTGTCCGAGTCTTTTGTCAATTTCCTGTGGAAAAAAAGTCTGCAGGAATTATTTTCCTTTCTTTGTTAGAGACCTTCCTTTGGATCTTCCTCTCGAACTTTCCCTCGGACAAAAAGTCCGAAGGAAATTTCCCTTGGCCTTCCGAAAATAGCCCTTCGGACTTTTCGTGTTGGTACACTTACCCTTCGGCTTTCCTGTCAATTGACTCCCCTGAAGGGCACATACCCTTCGAGATTTTTGAAAATGTCCTTTAAAATCTCGAAATGAACCTTCCCGAAGGGCAGGTACCCTTCGAGTTTTTTGACAATGACCTTTTCGAAGGGTACATGCCTTTCGGGCTTTTGTCCAAGTGACCCTTCGAAAGAATGAATGGTACACTTGCCCTTGAAAAGGCCTTTCAGGATTCTGCGAATGTACTTTCCCGAAGGGCACATACCCTTTGAGAAAAATGTAATGGACCGTTCCTTTGAAAAGAAGCCCCTCGGATTTTTTGAACTTGTTCTTTTTGCATTTTGGAAAACTCGAAAAGTCCTTTTGGCCTCTCGAAGTGACCCTCCGGATTTTATCCCTTGAATTTTCTCGAAGGGTTACCCTTCAGGATTTTGTAAATGGTCTCCTTCGCTTGAAACTGTCCCTTCAAATTTCCGTTTTGAGTTTTCTTGAAGGGTACATACCCTTTGGGATTTTTGAAATGATCCCTTCCGAAGGGCATAGACCCTTCGGGTTTCTTGTAAGAGTCCTTTTCTTCGCCAAAGAACTGCCCCTTTGTAATTCTTTTAGACTTATTGTAAAGTCCTTGAAATCTCCTTTTCCTCAGACTTTTTCCCTCGGACAAAAAGTCTGAGGAAATTGCTTCCACATTTAGGCTGAAAGAAATATGAGAAGACAACACTTGAGGAAGAAAACACTAGTGAAAGAGTCCACTTGGGAAAAAGTCCGAAAAAATATAAACTTGTATTCTCTTCCGATTGCTTGCTTTCATCTGAAAGTGAACCTACAAGCCTGTAGGTTAACTTTAAGGATGGTTGTAGCTATATAAACCAGTAGATTTACTTGAAACTAACCTCTTGATATATATCCCTTAATGCTTGATGCATTAGTTGCCTTGTCACCATGGCCTTCAAAACCTAAATTGAAGCAAATGTTTGATTGGTAATCAAACTGGACTGTAGGTACCTTGTGTGAGTTGCAAGTGGCCTTTAAATGGATGATCTAATCGAAGAAGTGCCTGTGAGCATCATTCACAATCCATCGTGCATCATTTACTTCAATGAAGTGTCTTCAGCCACCAATCAATCCTTTGCTTTGACATAGTTCTCTTATTCAATGAATGTTTATAGGAGACTGCTGTAGGAAAAAAATCTTCTGTAGGTGTAATAGCTATAGCTTGATTTTGAACTGCACCTTTTCCATGACACTGTTATCCACCCTACGAAATTTATTCCTCCTACAAGCCTGTAGCTTTATAACTGTATGTGACATTTTGAATAGAAGATATGCCTTTGAACTTGCTGTAGGTGTCTTGTCCTGGAACACACTTGATTATGTAACATTGTTGTGGGTCTTCATCATGACTGTATTTGATACTTGACTGTCTACATATCCCTTTGTTCATGCCTTTAAACAATAAATCATCATTTTGGCCAGCTGTATGGGGAATTGACTGTTCTGTTGAAAGTTTCGAATAGTAGGGATAGTAATTTGGCCTTGAAAGGCCAAATTACTTAACAAGCCCTTAAGCAAATCGCTCGAGGGAGAAACTAGCAACTATCACTCCACAAGAAAATCACCAAGCATCTAAATCACTTTGCCAATCCGCAATACCAATCGCCAATCTCTTCAAGTGGTTCGTTTCCCTTCTAAACTTGCAAGTTTCGTTAGATAAATCCTCAATTAAATCCTCAAAGGCATAGTAGAATCCCCGAAAGATAGGTGGTGTCAATAGACACCGTTTATAGACCATCATAGCTCTTGGAGGGTAACATTCTCTAAGAAACTATGCCAAAGACAATCAAGCTTGACATACTTGACCTCTTTTCCAAATATCCAAATTCACATAATCTTCAAATGAGTCATTCCTTCCTCTTATATCTTTCTCTTGAGCGTAGCGCCCAAATTGAAAGGAAGAGTTAATTTAAAAATATTGAAAAGAACTTCTTATAATTGCACTTTAGGCCTTAAGTGCCCATGACCCTTAAAAGGCCCCAACTCAAGTGGAATTTATAACATAAAGTGCTTTTTCTATTAATTGCCTTTATTTTAAGTATTAAAAAAAACTTTTCATTTAACAATAATATTATTTAACTCTTCAATAAATGGGGATATTACAACATGATAGAGTAATTGCCTTATGCATTAGGCAAGGTGGCTTGTATAGGCCCTGCCAATATCAACATAAATGCACTTGTGGAGGGAGAGTCCACTATACAGGATGTGTTAGAGGGTGAAATTCCTCATAGGCTTATTGACTTTGCTCTTGTCAACTTACATGCACTAGTTGTGGAGGGAATATCCACTATAAAGGATGTGTAGGGGGATTCAATTCTTCAAACTCAGTCAAATGCATAGTTTGTTGTGTAGGGGGATGAAATGCCCTAGTCAAAAGCACTGGCTCAGAGGAATGGAAACAAGGTTGTTACTCTAGCGAAGCATGGTCATTTTGCTCTCACTTGACTTTTGAAGGGTACCTAAATTGCTAGTTAAACAACCCATATGATGCAAATGGATGGACAAAATTGGTACTTTGGACAAGTACATGACTCATCTTGTTGCAAAAGGCTTTTCCCAACAACATGGAATAGATGAGGAGGTGGTTTTTTCTCCTACTGCGGAGTTGGTTTTTACTCCTATTGCGAAGATGAACACATTTTGGTTGCTTCTCTTCATAGTAGCTCAGTTTGGTTCCCTGAATACAAGTTTGGACGAGGAGGTCTACATGGTGCAACATGAAGGTTTTTGGGTTGGTCATGATCATTTGGTTTGCAAAATGATTAAGTCCTTGTATGGATTAAGCAGGATCCATGAGCTTGGTATATTGTATGTGATCAACATCTCCACAATTCTGGATTCGAAACTATGGAGGTCGGGCTGAAATTATCAACTAATGATGATTCATCAACAGTCAATTGGTGGACAACTTGATCCATATTATGTCCACACAACCGAATCTTGGTTTTGTTGTTGGCCATCCTTTTCGGTTTTTGTCTACACCAAAGCTCCTACATTGGACAACAACAATCTATTAGAGGATTGCAGACTTCATGTTGATCTCTAAAGTGCAGTTTGTAAATGTAATGACTTAATTGTTTGGTCCCATTTTCTTTGTAAATTTTTGGGACAAACTTGGAATAGTCTTTGGTTTAGTCATTAAGAGAGGGTATTAAAGTTGTTAATTAGCTATTAGTTAATCATTAACTAATGGTTGGTTATCATCCTTCCCAACTGCTGTAACTTATTTTGTGCTTAGTAAAAAGATGGACATACAAGTGTGTAAGTGTGCCGTATGCCCTCCATTTCTCTTCATTATTTCAGCATTCATATTTGCTAACAAAAGGTTCCTCGCTATAGTTTCATGTTTCCCAAACTAGAGCTGCTTGGTTATTTACCTTTTTAAGCAATCACTTTGAGACATTAGGCTTTGTAGGGGACTCATAGGTCTCTCAAAGTAATTGCATATTTGTTAAACCTATTCCATGGGTTACAGGTGTTAAGCGTACTTTGGATGCTACATTTACCCACATAGATAGTGATATATTGGTGAGACCATGTCACCCTATGTGAGCAATCATAGACGGGGGAACCTCAATCATCCTTTTCTTGTACTAGATGTCTTGAGTTCACTATTCTTTGGCATAGTGGGTCAACCGCTTCCTCCATACTTTTGGAGGATATCGACCATGGATGTTATTTTTCTCAGGTGCTGTTCTTTTCACTCATAGATTGCCTAACCCAAGCCCACATAGTCTAGGCCATTCTCATTTGGATATTAGATCTTATATTGGCTCGTTCTTTTTGGTTCATAAATGCCCGTCCTTTGTCTTCTTTGTATTTAGATACATATTAAGGACAACTTCTGTCTGCTGCCTTTCTCTCCATCAGCATTATTTTCTTTAGCGATTGTTCTTCTCCTAACATGGTTGTGTAATGTTTGTATTTATATGAAGTTGTCTTTTCTGATAGGGTAGGGTTGATCCATTTTAGGTTCATCCCCCTAGTTAATTAGAATCTTTTGTTATTGTCTTCTAGCTTTTATTATCTTGGTTTTTTAGGATGTTGGAGCTCATTTTTGGCTTCCTCTTGCTATTGTTACTGGATGCACGTTTGAGTTGGCTATTTTAGTCATTCATGGACATTATTATGATTTGTTTCTTTATTTATGAATTAAACATTTTAAGTACCTAAAAGTCAGTTTTTCTCAATTGTAAAGCATGCTGGTACAAGTTGATTTGGTATTGGTAATTCAAACATAGCTCTTCAATTAGAAAGAAATGTACCAATGTACTGGAATTTTTACAGTCTTACATTGTAACAAATGTACCACTACATGTTGGTAGTACATTTGTATTACACGTACATCTTTAGAGCTCTTATGGCTAACTTTTACCAACTTGAAAGTTAACAGTTTTTTGAGTTAAATTTTACTTTAGATGGTATGAATGAGAAAGTGAGCCATTCCTAGGTTCATTGGATGTGTCTTGCAAATTGATTGCATGAAATATATGCAACTAAAATTGCACAACAACTAATAAGATTCAAACGAACATCTTTTTTCATATGGTCTCCTCTTGTGGCGACTAGCTACTTGTTTAAAATAGAACAATGAACCACACATATTTACATGCAAGGAAAATGTTGAAACTGTTATTTAAGCTATATTCAGGTTAATTAATATGGATACTTGGGAAAGCTACCTCAATTGTTGGGTTTAAGGTTAAGTAAACCCTTAGTCCATTTACTAGTTATCATCTTAGCAAAACAATTTTGGGTGGAGTAAGATGCTAGAAATCCTTTGGGTGAGGCAAGCACTTCTCCCTTTCAGGTGACATCGTTTTTGATGAGTACTTTGGCTGAAAGATGAGTTCAATTGGCTTCAGATTCTTAAATGGAGATGGTGCTGCTTGTGTACAAAGATAAATGGTACCATACAATATATAAGCCATTGGGTGCTCCAAACCATGTCTATACACTTGAATAGGTCCTACAGACCAATTTGATTTAAAGGACATTAAAAGTCATCTTCATCTTCATCAATAGTTTTTTATGCTACAATAGGACATGTATCAAATATTTAGTCATTGCCTTTTATAATAATAACTTAGACTATGCAAGGGATGACTTTTTTGTAATGCAATTTCCTCTTAGTCTTCTCCTGTGGGTCATCTTGTTAAAGCATCATATTATGAATACAGTTGGTTTTAATAAAAAACTACGGTCACTTGGTCAAATGGTAATTTAGGCATTAAACGAACTGAAATTTTGGTGTTGCAGTCGTAACATAAGGGAGTTACTATTATAGATATACACACCCTTATTATGGGTTTTTAACTTGTGTCCTACCCTTAGTAACCCGATTACTTGTGATTCAATCTATACCAACTTGATTCTCCTTTTTGTTTATTTGAATATAGGATTTATCAGGACGCCCCTACTTGGGCTATGATCTATGCATACCTACACAGAGAGTTGGCACGTACGATACACAGGTGAGCCCTTTACATTTGATGTTATGTTTGTTTATGGAAAATAGTCTCGGTGGTTTATATATACTATTCTTGTTGCATACCTTCAGTCAAACACATTGTTGTGATGCATTTCATTCCCTAAAAGTTCCTCTAACTTACTTTGAAGCTTCATTTGAGAGAGATTATTTTTGTAATTTTATCAGGGCTTTTTGTGTCTTGGCATGGATGTAGTCTGATTATGGGCTACTTTAGATTGGCATTTAAACTCAAGATAAATGGAATTATTTTTTTTCTTGAGGTATGTACACCTCGATTGAAAAAAATGATTCCATTTATCTTACTGAATGCATATGAGTGGCTTGTTTAGTACTGGAAATGTGAAAAGCTAGAGAGAGTGCTGAGAAGATAGAGCATGTTTTTTATTTCATTGTTCATATTCATTCATCACTTAATTAGTCATACAGTTACACTCCCTTTAACCACTAACATTTATGTGCTATCTAACATTTATTACTAAGATTAAAAGCTAGTATGCTACTAACATATAAAAGCTAGAGCTGAATTTTATTGACCAATGTTCCATTCCCATGGTTCTTGGGCACCTCAAAGTGGCCATGGGGACAATTGGAGGTAGGGATCAAATTTATCATTGTGAACTGCATGGAACACACTTGTTATTATGGACTTAAGCCCACCCCTTTGTACACTTTGAGCTCTACCCTAAATTTTTCCCTAATAATGGGATAAGAGATAAGAAGACTACTAGGAAATTAGCAAATGGAATGCCACTCCCCGTGAAATGGTGAAGCTGAACTTTGATGGGGACTCAAAAAGGAGACTAGGGTGTGGCAAGAGCAGGATGCCTCATAAGCGACCACAACAGTATTATATTCAAGGGAGGAGGCTTATTTATTCCAAAAGGAACAAATAATGAAGCTGAAGCAATATAATTAGTGGTAGGATTGAAACTTGCCATGTCCCTGGGATTTGGATCATTCTATGTGGAAGGGGATTCCCAGTTTATATTAAATATAGTGGTGAAATGGCGACCCAAGCTGGAAACTTAAATTTAATTCTGAAAGAAGGCCAAGGCCTGTTGTCAAAATTTGAGCATATAAAATTAAAGCACTGTTTCCGAGAATGCAATAGGCCAGCAAACCTTCTAGTCAATGCTGCAATCTCTCAATCGTCTCTTGCGGCTATGACTAAGTATATTGCCCGAGGATTGGGAGGGGCTTCAATCTGCCCTCCTAGAGGAGATGCTAAACACCTAATCATCTTGTGGAGCATGGGAGGTTAAAGGTTGAGCATTTGAGGGGGTTAAGGGTTGCTAAAAACCTAGTATTAATCCCCTGTAAATATCCCCACATCTTTGGATAACGGAAATCATTTTCTCATATGGCCTGTACCGTGCAGTTTATCTGACATTGGATGGAAGAAATATTGGGTGTATGGAGGAGGCAGTCAGTCTTGTTAGACTGCCTCCTCACACACTTATCTTATTTTAATTTGCCTTGGGCCCTATATGGTTTCTCTCTCTCTAGTAATTGTTTTGTATTCTTGGTGCTGGGAGGTATATTTCTGTGGCTTTTGTGTAGGAAATGCCTGTTAAGACCAAGCGTGACACTGCTGTGGCTGGTGCAGTTTCAGACAGAAGATAGAGAGATGCTTTTTGAATGGATGAATTCTCAGCTACCCTGGCCATGACCAAGACTGTAATTGGAATTGATGGGCTGGCTAAACAAAGGAGAAAAGAACCAGGGCATCAATTGAGCAGAGTTTGCTGAAAAATATTGCCATGATGGTCAATGAAAACGCTGTCTTTTTTTTGATGGTGGATAGAATTTCCAAAGTCTCTGAACTCCCTGACTAGGAGGAGCTTTGTAGTCAATCCCATAGGGAGCATGCCACAGAACTTAGGCTGAGGTAAAATCTTTGTCTGAGACGGTTTGAGGCTGCAAGGCAACATTAACTTGGTATGATGAAAATCATCAGGGATCAGAATTTTTGTGGAGCTTGAGGGTCTTCCCACCCTATGGTGGTCCCATGCCCTGGCTGTATCAAGGCAAATCCCCTATAAACCTTCAAAGGGCAGAGTCCAGACAATGAAGAGGAGAGTGAGGGAAGTGGGAGGATGAAGAATTTAAAAAAGAATTTGCTCAAAGAACTTAGACAGGGACCTCACACCAATATGCACTGGCCCCGCTATGTCAAAGGAGGAGCTTAAAGCCTTAAATGTTCTGTCAGATGCAGAAGTGGAGAAAATTCTTGAGGTCTTCTGAATTAGGCAAATGCCCAAGGCTGAGGTGAAGAAACAAGTATGAAAGATGGTGTGTGATGAGCTACTAGGAGATCCTGGTTCGGATGGAGCAGGCCCATCTGCTGCTGCTGCTGCTGCAACAGCCCTTACCAATCAATATGTCTCGGGGGTTTCACTCCTAATGCCTAGGTCTCGTGTCTTTGTTGTATGGCTGTAAGCTTTGGCTACATATTTTGGGTCTATGTTATGCATGTTCTGTTACTGAGCTTGCACGCATGTTTACGTTGTTAACTAAATAGTTCAGTAGTATTGCTTATGTTAAGTTGGTAGTTTTTGAAGTTTTTGTTTGCTGCTCAGTTTAGCAGCAAGTACAAGTACTTGAAGGCTCAAATTCCAGTTGCCGGTTGCTGGTGGTTAGCTGTAGTATGCTATGAGCGGCTGTTTCCGGACAATATATGAAAAACTCTATTAACATATGCAGTGGATGCACTTTTTTTTATTTAGGGTATTGTGACTATTTAATTTAATGGGCAGGGACCCCATACAACCCCCATTTTATTGATTAAAAAAAAATATAAAAATCAGAGCTAACAAATTATTGTACACCTCCCCTTTGTCTGAGTATTCATAAAAAACAAAATACAGCAAGGAACAATTAACATTCTCCTTTCAGAAGACAAAACATCTCTTCAGCAATTCATGAGACTAAGAACAAACCACTTTCTTCAGCAAACAAGACATCTTGTGAGATTCTTCTCTTCATTGCATATTTAGATACTCTTTTGGTCAACTGGAGATTAGTTCTTGATAGTTGAGACCATTTCTCAATGGCAAGAAATACCACCGAATATAATTTCTTACCCTGTAAATGCTGCCGGATATAACTTTTTATTGATCTCTTTAATTCTGTGCTATAAACTTTTAAGAGTACCTATAGAACCAACACATCAAAACCAAATTGCATGGGTAACTAGCTACTTCATTTTCCATGGCATGTAGGTATCGATGCGATAGACGGTGTTCTATTCTTGGAGTTCTCAATTCATTCTATGGAGACCCCTTCTCTTGAAAGCGCTTCTAACAGATTGCATTCCTTGGGATAAAACTGGTCGTTGACAGTTTTTGTATGCTCTCTTAGTTCGATGACTTTGGCTTGTAACTCGAGTGAAAGCTCCAAAATTGTTTTCTATCCCTGAAGTTTTCGAGAGAGATCAATAGATTGGGAGGATAGGTGGAGGGGGAGGGCAACTATTGCATTTGCACTAAATTACGATACCTTCAACTATTTAATCTATCCAACCTAACCTCAACACTAACACACTCTAGTGTACTGACATATCACTTGAATCTAGATTCAAGAGATCACCTGAAGCATACAAGAGAACTGAGAACCATGCCATTAGAAAATCAGAGAAATTAGAACCAAGCATAACAGAATGCATGCACATACATCATCTACAAAGCGTATAAATTATCAGCCAAACCTAACTCAAAGTATGAACAAAGTTCACCTAATTAACATATGCAAGATGAACCAGTTACATACTTATATCTCATTTACGGTATTCTTTGCATTTACAAAAGACTACAGACTTTAGAATTATACATTCACTCTATCATTACATCAAAACTTCTATCATAACCCGACATAATTGTTTTAATGAGAGGTCGGGGTCCTATTTATATTTTTTCCCCACTGACTCCAACTTGCGCATCCTTTCCCAAAACCTACACATACTTATGTCTTCTTTGCCAAAACCTGTGCCTACATGCGCAAACTTCCATACGTAGCCAAAATCCAACTTTCATCACTTAAGTATTTGGTTAGAACTTCAAGCTAACACACTGAAGGTCTCCAGTTCAAGTCTGGGCGGCACCATTCTGCATCTCTGAGTTTGAATTGCATGCCACACAGGAAGAAAACCACACACATACACACACACAAAACTAAACTCAGCTTCTGCCTTAGCTTGTTTAGACTGAATCTACATTATTTTCACCCAACTGTTGCAGCATGCAATGTTATCACTTCAGTTAATCATATTACCATACTTTAGTTTTTTTTTCTAAGTTCAGACTATGCAATGATTCTCAAAAAACTTTTAAAATCCTTGTAATGTTCATGGGCTATAAAAATGACTTTTTCATCATTCAAAAGTCTTCTAGCCTTCAACAATAGCAAAATTCTCATATTAATTACCAAGCTCTTATATTTTTATATTTAAATGGCTGGGTGTCATATAAAATTTATTTTGCTTTAATTATATTTGTTCAACTTAATATCATAAAGCTTTTTTTATATTATTATTACTGTTTTCCATAGAAGATGACTCTGATAGCAAACCAATGAAAAAATATTTGAAACACCTTCCTAGTTATGGGATTGTTTCATCTTCACTTTAAATGTCCTTCCCAATTCTATGCTGGTGGCTATGTGTTCTCAGTTGACATTTTAATTACATCCGACTGGCCACTATGATTCTATCACATCTATTCAGGAACTTAATGGATTTCTGTTATGGCCACCCCTAACTTTGTTTAACGGTGACCATCGAGGGTGGCTCTCACTCTGTTCAGTTGATGGATTAGTTCTGAAGCAACCAGATCCAAATGGGAATCAGCTGACGATGCTTGAGAATATTCCACATATTGTCTTTAAGCAATATTCTGTGAATATCAATCTAGAGCATCACAATTCTTTGTTTGGCATGCATTTTACAAAATTATCATGCTCATTTACACTCCAGCAAACAGCATCTGGCATTTTCTCTTTGTTTGCAGAGCTACTATCAGAATTTGTGCAGCATGGTTTTTTTATCTTGCTGGAACACAGGAGCTATGACACACAGCAGCATTCAAATTCACCTTCTACTATGGTTTCGGTCATGCTCTTTCTTTTTTCCTCTCTGGTAACTTCTCTATTTTCTGCCAGGGGCATATAATTTACCCTTTCAGTGAGTCAACTTTGCTCACAGGGGCTCCTAGCATCATGCGCAGCTTGAGCTCAGACTCTCAGTGCTCATATGAGAAATGTGACAAGCTAGAGAGGGAGTGCGTGTTAGAACATTTAATTCTAAGTGGGCTTACTGCCCCTTAGCCTTGGTAAAATATTATTAAATAATAATAATAATAATATATTATTTATTAACATGAGGTAAAATGCTCGTGAAAATAAATAATAAAGTTATGTTTATTTAATAATTACCAAATTTAATTAAATGGGTTGTTAATAATTCATTATTGGGATGGATGGACCCATTATTTTACAATGGTCACCTCCCTTCTTGACTATTATAGATAAGGTCTTACCCCTATTGTAAATTCATTCCAGCTTGATATATTTTCGGGTGAACAAGAGTTTTGTGAAGGACAAAGAAGAAGTGAGATTGAGAGGAATTTGTACCGGGGTTGTATTGGTTTCTCAATAATGAATAATCTTTTGGTGGGTTTTTTCACCTCTTTGAGGTTTTTCGCATGGTAACTCTGTGTCAATTCCATTGTACTTTCCTATCAATTACTCTTCTAGATCTTTGCTATTACTTTCTGTGAGTATTTTATCAGTGCGGAGAAGATTGAGGATTTCTATTAACTCATTGTTTATAAATTATGCCTATACATCATATAATTAGTCCTTGCAGTGTTTAATGCCAGTGTAATACTAGCCTATAAATGGTAGAGCTGACACATTCTCCTACATTCACAAGGTTCGTTATAATCAACATTATCTTCGGCTCATAAGTAATATGCAACGGGCTTCATGTTGTTTTATTAAATGCATAGAAGCAAATGCTAAAGAGGATCAAAGAAACTTAGGATCTATGGCTATCATCATGAATACACACAACAATTTTTTGTCTTGGGCAATGTTTTATTTCTTGGCTGGCTGGTGTTATGATTGTGATGTGAGGGAGAATATCTTTGCATCCAGGAACACGTGTATGGCTGAGGAATGAAGTGGGGAGTGTTTTCTCAGGTATCTCAGCTATTTTTAATTAGGGAATTAAATAATAATCTAAATCAAAGCAATGAATTTTTTCAATTAATTAGATATTTATATTGTCCATTCACTTTAATGTGGGCTTAAAAGTAGCCAATAATCTATCATGCACCTATTAATTTGAATGGTTGATTTCTTTGCTTAATGGTGTAAACTATGATATCTGTTTGTTTTATTTCTCTGCATAGGTATTGTACTCTTCTTATGCTTACACCTAAAACGGTGTTAAATATACTGACTCTGACAGTGCGATTGTCCCATTGTGTAAGCTTAAGGTAAGGCCATTGTGAAGTAAATATTCATCTTGACTATTTTTGAAAAAGTATTTCGTCATCTTTTTCTTGATTGAACAGGTCTGATGCTTGTTTTTCTTTATTTATTATCCAATTTAATCTTTCCTTGATTCAAGTAAGTTATTTTCAATGTTGATATCAGATATTTTCTGTTATTTTTTCATTTTAAAAGACAACATTGGTTGGTTTACCGTTGAACTTGAAGACTATTAGATAAAGGGTATCTTATATATTAAAGCCATTGAGAGCTTTCATTATTTTTCCATACGTTCCATACAACTGACATGGATTGATATGTCTTGAACACAAACATAGGTATCTGATTTTGTTATCGAATGTCATTGTACCTCACAAGTCTTGAGTGAAAAGAAAATCTGAGATTTCCAAAAACTTGCCATGTCTTTACAAGCCTATGTGTGAGTTTTTATGGTTGCCTGAATGAAATGTAGAGTATATTCCCAGGGGAATTTGCCATTTTATTTGGAAATGAAATTAGAATTAAGATTTAGACTATTCAGTTACATATATTGTGGTGCAGATTATGTGTGGCTGTAAGTAATGTCATACATGTTACATAATGTCATACATGTTACATTGTAGTAATGAACATTAAAATCTTAGATCATTCGGGCTTATAGTCATGGTAGCACTGGATTATGTACCGAGCCATATTTTCTGCTTTTGCTTCTGTGGGTCTTGTAGGAATAAATATGTTCACTACCGGTAGAATGATAGCTAAGTGCAGGATAAACATGTTTAGAGCTTGATGCACACTGAATGGACATGCATCCATGGTTGATACTATGTTTTTAACTTTATCGCTGTATTCTTTTGTATATTTATTTAGCTTGAAATGTAAGCTGATTATGATTCTACAGCGATCAAGTTAATCATAATGTTTTATGTTTTTCAGTTGGTGGAGCACTTTTTTCAATCTTTGGTCAATACATCTGGAATGACTCTCCACATTCGCCAGGTTTCTTCAATGACATAATTTGCCTTAATCTTATTTATGCCCATTTTTATAAAAGGATGTGCCAACTTGTACTAACGTTTAGTCATACTGTTTCATGGCAAAGAAAATTAGAGCTTGCACATCGTGCTTTAAAGACTGCAGATTCTGATTGTTGGCAAACTTCAAAAGTTCGAATTATCTTTAGCAGCAAAGAACTTTACATTGATTTATTGTACATTTTCTTCACTGTATTGATACAGGAAATCCAACTGTTATGTTGTCTTTAATATGTGATATTGCTTTGGTTGAATAAATGTTTAGCAGATGCAAAAACTAACACGACTTTCTGTCAATCGCTGCCACTATTCTACTGCAGAATGATGTAATCATTTTTGGTTTGATTTCTATTTTTTTCTCTAAAATGAAAGAGAACACACATTTCATTAAAAAGCACATTTACATCAAGGGATCTCTTCCTTAGTTGGAGAGTGAATCTCATTAGACGAGCACTACATGTCATAAACATAAAAAACATTGACCTCAGATGTGGCTAATTGACTAAAAAGGGTGTATCTCATGACCATTGAGGAATCATATAGTTGCAACAGGCAAATGATTTGGACAAAAATTCTAAAGACTTTCATGTTGCCACAAAAGGAGTAATTAATCATTGGGTTTTTAATTAATGATCCTAGGGAGTGTTAACGAGTCACCATCACATTGATGATTGAACCAATTGTCTTGTCATAATGAAGGCATATATTGTGAAGAAAATCTTTCAATTGATTGATTTAGAAGGTGGCGGATCAAAGAAGAGGATTGTTAGAATTGTGGGCATGGTATATATTGTCCGAGCAGGAGGAGATAAGTTCATTGAAGTGTTGGGACATCTTGAGTAGCAGAATTGGATTCAGCAGGTCATCTGGGAAGCAGGGAGCAAGAATGTGGCCAGGATATTGTTTTCAGGGGAACTGGAAAGAGGTCAGGATGGTTACTAGGACATCCTGAGCAGCAGATTTGGCTTCAGCAGGTCCATCCATTGCTCATGGCACAGCGCAGAAGCATCTGTACATGTGCGAGCAGAGGTCCCTCACCAGGCTTGTGGACGTTAATCTCTGAGTGGCCTTGGCCTCCTTCAGGTTTTATATGGTTTCTTTGTATGTTTTTAAACTGCTAGAGGATATTCTGTTGTCTGCCCAGCAGGGCCTTTGTTAGTGGAAGACATAGTTGGGTGTTTACTGTTTTGGTTTGGTCTTCATTTTGTATACTGAAGCATAATGGGAAGGTCGGCTACTACAAGGCCTGATATAGAAGCTGTTTTTTGTAGCAGTTCGAAGAAAATGTAGTCTGGTTATATGTACTCTGGAATTCCACATATTATATGGAGCACAGGGTGCTATTTTTGATTGAAGGCACATAATTGCCTTATCGTTTGATTTCTTTTTTATGGGTGGGAGACCTATATAATCTTCAATTTATTGATCAGAAAAAAAATTAAAAAATGGATTAATGAAATACTGTAAGGACACAAGGTTAATTTCCAAGAACAAAGATCCTGTGAGGAATATGATAATAAATCTCCACTTTTGAATTTAATTCAGGATACCAGGTAAAAGTACTGAAATCTCTAAGCCAATGCTTAAGCCTTCGTCCATAATTTATCGTAGATGGCATAACCAACAAGTAACCTCCGGTTGATCAGTTACTCACTAGGAAAACCACCAGGCGATAACCGCCACTCCAAACCGCCAAAATTTGAAAAACCGCAATTGTTTTTTAACTGGCGAGTATTCTCTGGTTCCTCACCAGTTACTCACGAGTAATCGTGAGCAACGGGCGAGTACTCGCCGGTTACATTTAGATAACCAAACAATATATAAATAAATTAAACATTTAAGTATAAGTTTACATTTAGAAAGGGACTAAGTTATATTTTATTTATATACTTTCTGGATTTTTGACAGTGGTTTCGGACCTCTAGGAGCTATGATGCAAATTCTAGGTTTTGGAGGATCCTATCATATTTCAGACTTAGTCACATTTCAGGGTTTCAGGGTTTCAGACATAGCCATATTTCAGTGTTTCAAAATTTCAAGGAGACATCGTAGGAGGAATGAAGGCTGCATGAAGGGATCTCTCGCAAAGTGCCACAAATCGACCCCACCCCATTCCCTGTGCATAGATTAAACTGATACAGTGATACTTATACAAGAATCTACAAGTACAAATTACAAGAATCTATATTTTTCTCTTCCATGCTCTTTGGATAACTAAGGGAGACTGAGAAAGTCTAGTAATCTATGCATAGGGAATGGGGTGGGATCGACTTGTGGCACTTTGCAAGAGATGTTCTCATACTATTCTATCATATCTACATCCCTTCATGCAGCCTTCATCCCTCCAATGATGTCTCCTTGAAATTTTGAAAACCTGAAATATGGCCAAGTCTGAAACCCTGAAACCCTGAAATCTGACCAGGTCTGAAATATGATAGGATCCTCCAAAACCTAGAATTTGCATTATAGCTCCTAGAGGTCCGAAACCACTCTCAAACATCCTGAAAGTATATAAATAAAATATAACTTAAAGTATAAGTTTACCTCCCTGTTTATTTTATTTTGCCTTTGTTGGTTATTCCCGGTTGTTCGGCCACCCCTGTCGAATAACCGCCGGTTACCCAAAATCCCCCCTTGGCGAGTACTCGCCAGTTATGGTTATTCGAACTATGGTTTATCCTATTCAAATTTGAATAGAAAATTCATGTCTGAGCAGGATGTCTTATCCCCCCGTTGGCTATTGAATGTGGATAACCATTGAGGGCAGACCTTCTTGCTGGAATGATGAGCATTGGCTTGCCAAACCTGAAACCGGGATTCTGAAAGTCTGAACTGAAAACCACACAAAGCTGGTGCTGAATGCCAGTTAACCTGGTTTTACAGAATATCCCCATCTGAAATTCTGAATTCTTGGTGCTGTCCTCTATTATAGTTTTGTGGAGAATGACATGAGAAGAATTCATGTGTCTTTATCTGGAAGGTGTTAAATGTCTGTATGCGTGAGTTTGGTTGAGAAGTGTACATGCTATAGCATATTATCAAATGTAAAAAATATTCTGAAGGATGCCATGGGTCTGATAGAGTCCAAAGAAGACATCTGCACAAAATGGCGGGTAAAACACTTGCAGTTGGATGCATCTGAAGTTGTATTATTCCATGAGAGGCTAATGAAGGCCATAGTGAAATGCAAGGAGGTCACCATGGATTTGCATTAGCAATGAAACAGCAGTAGATTGCTGTTTATTTGCAAGAGACGTGGGGGAAAATTGATCCCTGGAAATGGCCCAATCTAGATGTGCCAAAACTGCAAACACGCTAAGTACCATATTTGAAAAAACTACAATGAGATTGTTATAAAACACAACAGAAAGGTTTGGAAGTACTGTGTTGCAAATGGCCTATCAAATATGTAGGAAAAATAGTAAGGGGCAGCAATGTAAAGTGTTTGATACTATGAGCTTTCTCACAAAATCACCGCAAAAATTCACATTAAAAAACATTCTAAGCCAGAAGATCCCATTTGGGCTTAAAAATTTGTGATAGATACGCAATAGCCTTTCTTACGCTGCAACATCCACCAGGTATTCTAGGATGGGAATTGGAGAATCAAGATTTGCATAAAAGTCTTTGAGGGCTGAGCCATAAGGATCCAGAAACATTCTACTTCATCATCCAACCAAGAACTCAATCAGACTCAGACTTGCACAGAGAACATTTTGCATAGTGGAAAAACTGCCAGATACAACAAGTTGACGGTTGCGTAATCAGCAGGGTGGTTTCGTTTGTGCCCTGGCAGTTTTGTTTGTGGCCTGGCGGTTATGCATGTGTCATGGTGGTTTTTTGAGAGTCATGGTGGTATTGCCTTGTCAGGTTTGGCTGTGTTACCTGCGAGAAATGAACATGTAGAGTAATGGAAGAAAACGGTGTATCTTACCCTCATGTCACATTTGGGAGTCCGTTAGTGCAGAAAAGGACACTCTCAAAGTTCCAATAACAGGCACAAGCTTAGTTGTAAGCAAAAGTGAAAGGAATAGTTAGAGTGCTTAGTTGGTTGTAGGAGTAAGATTTGTGGTGCAGAAAGTAGTTTGAATGACCATAGCAGTAGGATGATTGCCGTAGTATGCTTTATCTGAGCTCTTTGTAATTGTTTTGGCCAAAAGGAGAGGAAGTTGAGCCATTGCCACTTCCAACAGGATTTCTCCACATTGGGATTTTTTTTTTTTAAATTTTTTAAAGACTACAGGAATCGGTACTGCAATGTCACCGAATCGGTACAGCATGGTCCCCCTATAACCTGCAGTATGCTTGGTAAAATTTTTCACGTGACCGGCGACGCTGGCGTGACACGCCCTCCGGTACCACGGGGCGGGGGGGGGACTCGAACCCGTGACCAGCAGAGCCGCAAACGGAAGTACTAACCAACCGGTTTAGGCCTCCCGCCCTCCACATTGGGAATTTTAGGTTAAAATCCTTGTGTTGATTTTCTTGTGGTTGCTATTTCTTTGTTATTTCAGTCCAATTTATGCAACTACAGGGTTGTTTCATTCCAACAACTTAAGGAAACTAATTTAAGCACAATTTTGCATTCTATTACTGTCAATTTAAAGAACAATTCAAATAGAACAGCATGATAGTTTTGTAATTTCCAGCAAACTTTAGAGATTACAGATCATATTTGTCTCAGAGCCAAGTTTAGCCATTGAGGATTGTGGATAGTGTTTGGTTTATTTGTATGACAGTGACAAGATCAAAGAAAAAAGAATTGCAGCCTTATGCATCAGAGGTTGCTACAAGAAGGTGGAATCAAGAAGTGAGGAAGATGCCCAAAGAAGGAGAAGAGAACCTTGCTAGAACAATTACTACACTGGAATCATGCATAGAATATGTGATGAAGTCTCAAGATAACATAACCAAGCAACAAGAGCTCATGGTTAAGAACCAAGAATGCATGGACATGGTGGTTCGTCGTCTTACCAAGAAACTTGGATTAGAAGAAAAGAAGCCCATGAAGAAGAGGAATTCAATGATGATTTTGTGGGTGAACATGAACCACCTACTAAGGACAAAGGAAAAGCTAAGGTAAATTCAAAGTTGAAATAAATACTTTTGAAGGGCAAATAAATGCTGAAATAATAGATAAATGGTTGAAACAAATGAGGGTTTACTTAGTGTGCATAAAGTTAGTGAGGCGCAAAAGATCTCTTTTGTAAATCTCAAAATGAGGGTCCTACCCTAGTTTGGTTGTAAAGCTATTTAATTTCTTTAGAAAATAAGAACGTAGTTGTAACGAGTTAGGATGAATTCAAAGAATTTTTAAGATTTTTTTTTAATTGGGCATAAAATTGATCAAAAGATTAATTGTCAATATTTAAAATAGGATCATGGTTATGGCGTGCAGGATTGCACTATATAATTCTGTAGACAAATCATGTTGATGGGCTTGGAATTGGAAGACAAGGGCAACTTGACCAAGCACATGTGCGGTCTCCATTCATGCATATGGAGATGAGACATCTCTATTTGGCCAAATTAACCTTGATGAAGCATGTGTACAAGCATATACATTTAAGAAGAAAAGAAGCAAGGTTAGGGTGTATCCTCTTAAGTGGTGGTTGAGTTAGTGCCTCTATAGGGACTCAACCAACACTCCATCTACTTACTTTAGATATCCAGACCAGCAGTGCCTAACTCTTTATCTTTGTGAGGCCGTCAATCTCTGGCACAAATCCCTACAGGAGGAGCCTACAAGCATATACATTTAAGAAGAAAAGAAGCAAGGTTAGGGTGTATCCTCTTAAGTGGTGGTTGAGTTAGTGCCTCTATAGGGACTCAACCAACACTCCATCTACTTACTTTAGATATCCAGACCAGCAGTGCCTAACTCTTTATCTTTGCGAGGCCGTCAATCTCTGGCACAAATCCCTACAGGAGGAGCCTAGAGGCTCTAGAGCCCCCATGTTGATCACTTCTTTCGTCCAGCCCATCCAGGGAATTGACAACACTAAGCGCCCTTTAGACACTAGTACACCACACATCAGAGTTGATAGATCAGTTAGGCGGTGCTTTTCTCAGCATATCATTACTACTCAGGTTACTCAGATCCTCCAACCTGCTCTCTGTTGACACCGTGGCTTTGCTTCTTCCCATTGGCATGGCTCTGCCCCTTTTCGATGACATGGATCTACTACTTACCCTCTGCCCCCTAGACCACAGATGTAGACTCACATTATGGGTTGCTTTTGTATTAGGGAAGTACATGGCCTTGGATGTTAGGGGAGATTCTAGAGGAAGTGCTTTGCTTCCCCCTAGGATCTCCCAACTAGGCCCCTCCGAAATTGGGTACTCCTTGACGAACACTATCAGATCTTTTCACAAAGATTGATGATGGGTTAGACGACCCCTCAACTTCAGGCACAAATAGAGGTTTTCGATGAGGTCTTCCAGTCTTCATCGACACACTTTTGGGGGCTCTTGTTCACCCCTCGGCCCCCCCCCCCGGTCCCCGTCCCCCGCCCCGCCCCGCATTGCTATTTGTATTAGTTCCATTACCCCCTTTGCTAGTGGCACATTGCTTTACTTTGTCTTTTTTACTTTAGCTTCTTGGATTCTCTTTGCTTGAACTTTCTATTGTTTATGGTTGCAATCTTGAGTCCCATTGACTTGCTTTGGTCGTCCATGGACATTAATATAATTTCTTTCTTTCTTTCTTTCTTTCTTCTAAGCAAAATCAGTTAACAGATCAGCCCAAGAAAGAACAAATTTAGCAATACAATCCTACATGAATGGTAGGTTGAAAGGTAATAAGAATGCTACTTCTCTACATGTTTGCAAAGATCCAAAGAATCATTGTAGCCCATTGTGTTATGGATGGTCATAGTGATGCAAAATGGTTGAAGTTGCATTTGGAATTGCATCCTAAGAATCACACTAAGGTGGACTCCATGAACTCCATGGCATCTTTGAAGGAAAAATCAGAGGTAGAGAGAGGACAATTCTGATATGGACAAGAAATTGGGTCTTCACTGTAACCATTATGGCTAGCATAGAGAAAGAGAGAAAAAATGAGCAACCTTTTCCAAATCTAAATCTAAATCATAAAAATAAAGGTAAATTCACTTGTTGATACTAGCTCATAGTCTAATCTGATTTTGGATAAAGTTGCTAAAAAAGGTTTGGTTTAAAAAATTATGATCATCCACACCCATTGGGTTGGGTGCATAAGGGTGTAGAAATTCAATCAGCTAAAATACGTAGAATAAAGTTTGGCATTAATCCAAAGTATGTTGATGAGATGGAAGCAAATGTGATTCCACTTGATGCTTTTGATGTGTTTGGAAGTCCTTAATTGTATCCCAGGGATGCTATCTTTTTGAGGATGGTTAACAAATACAAATGGGTCAAGGGTGGGGTCAAATTTATCATTAAGGCACATCATATAAGCCCAAGCTTGCCACGGTAAGTGCCAACCAATCCAAAAGTCTTATTCAAGCAAATAAGTTTTTTTTTGTTTACTTCTTTTTAAGGATAAGCATGATGATGGGCTAAACAATTCTAAGATTGATTGTGCTAATAAGGGGATGACAGATTTGGATGAGTTGCATTCTTTTTAAGAAGTATTCGAAGCTCCCAAAAGTTTGCCACCTAAAAGGGAAGTAGAGCACGAGATTCACTTGCTGCCAGAATATCCTTTATCAAATATTGGCTTGTACAGGGAGTCACTTATATAGTGATGAAGTAAAGAAACAACTTCAAGAGCTGTTAGAACAATGGGTCACCTATTGTCATGGCACAAAAGAAGGATGTCTCTTGGAGAACATGCATAGATTATAGAGCATTGAACATAGATTATAGAGCATTGAACAAGATCATTGTCGAGAATGTACCACTCCCGTAGATTAATGACTTGTTGGACCAACTTCAGCATGCCAAGTATTTTACAAAGATGGATCTGAAATTGGGTGTGGGTATGCAACTCCCAGTGTGAACTCCATAGACTTGGGTATGCAGGTATATGGTATGCAAGTTATGAGGGTATTTGGGTACACAAGGGGTGAGGGTGTTGGGGTACTCAAGGTGCAAGAGTGGGAACCCTTAAAAATCATAAAAGATGAGACCGTAGATCATATAAGCTCAAATGAGATCATCGCTAAACTTAGTAGAGCTCAAGTAAAATAATTCATGGTCATCATTTTATATAGTTCAAACATCGATATATGTCACAATTTATTTGCAAAATATTTAATAATATTTAAAGTGTTGAACTATTTGTTTCTAGTAAACTATAAATCAAAGTTACAAAATTATATAGCTGTCATATGTCATCAAAACAAGTGAAAGAAGGTTATGGTGGAGGAGGATATCTAGCATCTGAAGTGGAGAGAACCTCATCCACATCGTCATCGTGCATCAATTGCTTAAGGAAATGCTCAATCTCTGCATCTGTTTTAGTAGGTGGAGGATCATCAACAACACAACTCTGAAAGCCCATATGCAAGAATCTCCTCATTTAAATGCGTGTCCTCACGATCCACATCCCATTGCCTAGAAGGCCCCTCCTTGTAGCCAAAAACTTGCTATGTTATCAATTGAAGGCTACTACAGATGAAAACCAAGTTCTCTGCTCTCTTTGATTTAAGACAACGTTGAATATTCTTTTGTTAGTGCGATATCTTGTTAGTTTATTGTTAGTGTGTGGTTACGTGAGTATTTACCCAACTCACTAACATTAGATTAGGAGATAGAATATGACTTGTTATTCATTGGAGATCCTATTCCTATATATTTGTATGTTTGTCAAGTAATTAAATTAATGAAGTTTGTTCGTGTGTAAACCTATGCCAAATCTCTAATTCGTTAGTAGAGCAAGTTAAGGGAGTATGAGACAATGATGTTTTGGTGAGTTCCAAGAGGCAATTTTCAATTGCCGTGTTGCCTTTGTGTATGACAATGTTTTCTTTACAAAATTATTTTAGAAGAGTTTATATTCAGTGGTTTTTCTATGAGATTTAAAAGTTATTTTATATTTTTTTTTAAAAAGGTGTTATTGGTTGTAAAAATGTGTAAGGCACTGGTGAACCGTTCTTACAAAGAAGGATGCAACAAGCATAGCCCACGTCTCATGACAATACTTTGATCCACTAATGACCTGGTCTGATCCGTGCATTTATCTAACACTAGGAGCTAAATAATCTTCATGCGGCCATCAAAACTAGTCAAGTATCACTTTTGTGATCGTGACTTTGTCGTGCTTTCACCGACATAAGCTTTGTGCGTTGAACTCATTTGTCCTTTGTCTACTGGATTTCTATGCACTGGTACCTCTGTGAGTTCAAAATACCTTGCCATATGCATCAACAATAAGTGTTAATAGAACATGGTTAAATACAATAGTCATAGTCTTGATCTCTGTCGTTTGCATTTTACAAATTTGTTGGATTCACATTCGTTCATAGATTTGTGCATAAATCGCTCATGCCCACAACTGTCCATTTGTTTTAATTATCAATCACAAACCTTAAGATCTATATCAAATTTCGCATGCATTGCCCTTGCACCCACGTGCATCGTCCCTCCACCAATATTGTTGCATTTGTCGTTTTATACTATGCCAAATTATCTATCATTTCCCTCGTTCTGCATGAATGTAACTCTATTGTCTTTCACATGAACATCGACAACTCAATATCCTTGCCAAGATGTAGTCCACGTGTGCAAGTATATTTACATCCAGATAATATTTCATGGTCTATCCTTAATATATAAGGTTTTGGCATAGGTGTTGCAAATTTAATGTTTGTTAGCATTTATTAGGCATAATTTGTTTTTTATAGTTGTTTGTCTCTTTCACATGAACATCAACAATTCAATATCATTGCCAAGATGCAATCCACGTGTGCAAGTATATTTACATCCCGATAATATTTCATGGTCAATCCTTATTAGATTAGGTTTTGGCATAGGTGTTGCAAATTTAATCTTTGTTAGCATTTACTAGTCAATGATATTTTTAGTTTGAAGATGTAAATAGTTTATCAAACAATGTAAAGTCGATATATATTTTTGTATTTATCTACTCAATATATTTTATAATTGAAACCAATGAACTTCACGATTCACCCTGTTGAGAGAGCAACACTAAGTTGGAGGTCGGAGGCAATGGAGATAGGAGACCATTAGTGACCTCAAGTTCGCCGCTAACAAAGGGTTCATACATTGCAATAGTGGCACAACCAATTGCACCAAACCGATGAAAGCCAAGGACAATTTCTAGTGGTAGTGGAGATTGTCGATGTTGTTTGCGATTGAGTGGCAACGATTGTACACAGTGGCTGCAAACGCGACAGTGAGGACACGGTCCTCGAATTTTCTATATTTTGTTTCTACATATAGTGTGGTGATAATAAATTGGAAGTCCACACCACTCTCACTATAGCAAAACAATTTTCTTGAACACCACTTTAGGTTGGCTTGAATATGTTGATGGGTCCCTATTCATAGGTGTTGTCTGTGGATCGGTTGACGGGTCTTGATCTATGAATTGGTTGATGGGTCAAGTTTATGTGCAAGCTTTAGAGCGGCATGCTACATTTCTTGAGTGTGGTTCCTTTCTTTATATCTACACTAAGGGGAGGAATGTTGGATATTCTTTTGTTAGTGCGATATATTGTTAGTGTGTGGTTATGTGAGTTATTTATCCAACTCATTAACATTAGATTAGGAGATATAATAGGACTCCTTTTTCATAGGAGATCCTATTCCTATATATTTGTATGTTTGTCAAATAATTAAATTAATGGGTCCCTATTCATAGGTGTTGTCTGTGGATCGGTTGACGGGTCTTGATCAATGAATTGGTTGATGGGTCCCAATTCATGTGTTTCCACAATTAATATGTGTGTCAAGTTTATGTGCAAGCTTCATAGCGGCATGCTATAGTTCTTGAGTGTGGTTCCTTTCTTTATATCTGCACTAAGGGGAGGAATGTTGGATATTCTTTTGTTAGTGCGATATATTGTTAGTGTGTGGTTATATGAGTTATTTATCCAAGTCATTAACATTAGATTAGGAGATATAATAGGACTCCTTTTTCATAGGAGATCCTATTCCTATATATTTGTATGTTTGTCAAATAATTAAATTAATGAAATTTGTTCATGTGTAAACCTTTACCAAATCTCTATTTGACAGTTTCTCTTCACATTTTGAATAAAACTATATGTGCTTCAGTTCCTCTCACAAGCAGACAGACTTGCCACTTGAGACAATAACTGAATAGCAAACCTATGTAACTCTCTAGACTGATCCACAACATAAAGTGTCCACCAATTAGTTGGATCTTCTATGCTTAAATGAGTCTTTGCATTCATGGATGCAAACTCCTAATGTCCATGAACACAGCGAACAAATTGTTCTTTGATGCTCCTTGCCTCTCACATTGCATGAAACCATGTGCCACCTCTCCATCAGCAAATGCTGATCTCTTTTTTGTTTTTTCAAGGTCATACAATTTGTTGGTAATATTTAGGGCCTCCATATATTTGGATTTTTTTCAATCCACTTGCACATGGAATCAATAGTCTCGTAAATTTCTCCCAAGGAATGTGATTTTGTGTCTGCATGGTGGATGACATCTACCATGGACTGCAAAACATCAGTAATGTATTTCATCTCAAACCAAAATGCATCATCTAGAATCAATCTCTTGACTTCCATGGTACTCTTGCATAAGATATCCTCTGATTAGACCACATGTTACTGATAACCATGTTACTTAGTGCACCACACACCTCAAGAAATCTACTGGGAAGGATAAAAAAGCTAGCAAACTGTGTATCACAAGATTTTTAGTAGCTCAACCTTTGAATAGGCTTAATACATAGCTTGTGCAATGTGAGGAGCAACCCAATCAAACTTTGAGATGTGATTCAAAACATTGTTCATGGCATGAACAAAACAAGGTGTCCAATAAATATGTTTGCATCTCTGCTGAACTAGCCCTTGAAACTTTACAAATAGGAGCTGAATCTGTAGCAACCTGAACTGCACGTGATGGACCAACCTCCTCGATCGTGGTACACAACAAATCTGCCTAATAGGTGGCATTCTTCTCCTGAAAAGTACAATCGACAGCCCTCAATAAATACAAACCTCTGCAACAAGAAACAATCATGATCAATAAAGGTCTGTTCCTTGTATTTGTCCATCCATCCATAATGATTGAACAACCCTCTTTTCCCCCATCATTTTTAATAGGAGAGAGATTTATTAACTCTTATCTTCTCTTGATCCAAAGGGGTGGTACAAAGCGTGTCTCGTTGTATGTAGGAGGCTTGTACCCTTTAGGACACCCATTGATGGCATTGCACCATCTCATGGAAATAAGGAGAGCAAGCCACATTGGATGGGATGCCACATGCATAAAAGAATCTGGCAGTGGAAGCATCCATGTTATCCTTAGTATCATTGTTAAACATAGATGTGAATGAGGGAACAATGCGAAGTGTACAAGGAGGGATCATCTGTGAATTGGTTCAAATTCCACTACCATATATTGCACCACCACCCACAATAAAAGATTGGGAGTGAATACAAGGTAATGTGTCTTGCTCATCTATTTCAAAATCACCACTTGGAGCACTTGGTTCTTTAAATCTGATTTATTTCATTCATTTTTTATTTACTTTTGTTTTTTTGTAAACTTCCACACCATAAGACGACCCAATAAATGGGCCTTCACTCGTGAATAACTGCCCCACCAATGCCCCTCACAAAGGTTGCATTTCACATGCTTTGTGCCCCCTATTTTTCTTTTTTTAAATCAATACAATATTCCCAAAGCAGGTGTTTTGGGCTCCTATGGGGGGTCAACATCAGAGCCATTTGGGATGTGATTGGCATTGACTATGTCTAGATGGAGATACGGAGCCGAGTTAATTCTGAGCTTGCTTAAGTTTTTGTAAGCAATTTGCTTTGAATTCTATATGACAAGCAATGAGGTTGGTGGCGGAAAACTTTGTTGAAGCAAAATTTAGGGGTGGTCGTAAGGCATTGGAAGTGATAAACATTGATCGGCCTTGTCTTCACCCTCTCACAGGGGTCAAAACTGGTGGCTTAGTTTCTCTTAAAACATTCAGGGAATCGGAGAGCAGGTTCTTTGTTGTGGTAGATTATTTGTAGAAATTACAAAATTTCTATCATTTAGGCAACTTTCTTGATGGTGACAACTTCCCGCTCTAGATTTATGGGTACTCAAGGCATTGATGGCTTTTCTCAACACCATACATGAGAAGGAACATGGCGAACGAGGCTAAGAAAGCGAAAAGGTTCTGCTTAGGTTGGCAGGGACACATCGGCAAGCTAGGGTGGCGAGTAGTTTGAAAGTTGGCAGTGGTCGAGGTGGTGGTGGCTCAAGGAGTGACATCTTTGATGCTGACAGTGTTTTGGAAGCTGGTGGCCCCAACGGGATTAAAGAAGAATTGGTGCTTATAATGACGCTAGTGCTTAAGCAAGGAAAGGCACAAGATTCAGTGCAAGGCAAGAAGTATGGGCACGTGATCGATGAGTTAGAGCCTCTTCAAGTTTAACCTTCATTTCCGTTCTATCTCTTCCATGCTGTTGGTAATAATCTGGTTATTCCAGTTTGTTTAGTTTTATATGTATGTTTATATTTTACATGTCACATGTGTACAAGGGTTTGAAGGTTTCTGTCTTGTGTAGTCTCCAAAGGTATGTCCTTGTTTTGTGGTCTGATGATGTAATGGAGTATCTAGGTGTTGGCCATTTTTTGGGCAGTTGTTCTTGGATTTATCCAACAACTTGCTGGTTTTTTTACTATTTCCGTTTTATAGTATAAGGGTGAGGGACCCCACAACCCTTGTTATCTATCAAAAAAATAAAAATTCCAGATAATAGAATAAATAAATATTCTATGTTTTCAATAAAAATATATTCTAATTTTAAAGCTCTAAAAAGGTCCTAACAAAAATTCAAAAGTTAAGTATAATTTCATCAATTTAATTTTTCTAATAACATGATAAATATAATTATGTAACTAATTAGAAAACCATTCCTACTTTAAAGTTCTAATTCTTTTATTTAGAAAAAAATCCTAATAAAAATACCAAATTTATCTATAATTGAATTATTCATTTCACAATATAATTTACAAATCTTAAATCTAAAACTTAAAAAGTAAAGTCCTAAATATAATTTCTAACTTTCAAATTTTGAAGTTGAAGCGTTGAACATTTTTTTTTTCATAAAAACAATAGAATAGAATAAATAAATATACTGTTTTTTTTCAATTAAAATATACTCTAGTTTTAAAGCTCTAAAAAAGTCGTATCAAAAAATTCAAAATTTAAGTTTAATTTTACCAATTTAAAGTTTCTAATAAAATAATAAATATAATCATGTAAGTAACCAATTAGAAAACCATTCCTAATTTAAAGTTCTAAATTTTTAATTTAGAAAAAAATCCTAATAAAAATATGTAATAACCACACCCTATTTTTTTTTGTGTCGGTTTATAGGGTAAGACGGAAATTGCAGAATGTGTTTGTTTTCAAGTTCCATTCAACATGTGTGGCATACATAGAAATCTTTGCACAGAAACGAAATGAACATGTATTTTCATCATTTCATATTAAATCCATTACGAATCATGTTGGCATTGAACAATAATTGAAATCAGACTTTAGGAAATGTATAGCAGACCTGGTTATAGTCATAGAAAACACATTTCTCAGTCATGCATTGAGCAGCAAATGCATGTAACTCTTCACGAAGACACCAAATGGAAGTACTATCAAACCTCAACCTTCTCCTTCGCATTGATCATCATTGCACTGTGAGTTGACACCATCAATAGCATGTTGCAGACCCAAACACTGCAAATGAGGGGTCAAAATGAGGCGCCTAGGTGCAAGGGATCCATAGGATCATCACCCAAAATGATACTCTTCCCACACACGGAGTTACGAACAGTTTGTATTTCCAACTACTCAGAAAATGTGTTTTTTCCAGAACTCAAGAAAGGGTATATGAGATCCCTGAAAGTAAATTATAATAGCTCCAAACAGACTCCAAAAAGATGCAAATCATCTACCAAACCAAAGTCTCCAAACCCACTCAGAATATTGAAATTATCCTCATATCAGTGCCAAAATGCTTAATCAACAAGCCCAAACCGCTGTTGATCTTCAATCCAAATGCCAACCACCTAGGGTGGGTCCTTTCCACCGAAACCAACAACTAGAAGAGGCTTTACGTCCTCAACCAACAGAAAAAGGTAACCTGGAGTCAATCCAACAACATCACATTATGTTGTCAATCCAATCTCTCCCCAAATGAAGGCCCAAAGCGTGAATATAAAAAAGGTGAGGAGGAATTAGGGCAACACATTTCCAATTCCAACTTTTCCCTCCAAGATGCTGTGCCCCTCTCATGAGCCCTTTAAATTTACTTTTTAAAAACAACTTGAAGTCACCTTTTTGCTAGGCATGAGTCAAGGGGGTCTTTTATGAACACACCACCCTCACTTAAGTTATAAAGTAACTTTATAACATAACTTAAGTGACAAATAATAAATATTAATGTGGTCACCCTTCCAAAGCCATGATGGGAAATATTGCACTGAACTGCTAGAGAAACAGAGGCCAAGATCGACAGCTAAAAACAACACTTACTAAAAATAACAAATTGCTAAAAATATCCAAACACCAAATCGGCTCAATTTGAGAAGCACTGAAGCTTACTAAAAATAATAAGTTCTAAAAATAGCCACTAATAAAAGTAGTAACCCTCGTCGGAAAAAACAAAAAAACCTCAACAAACCCCACACAGGATTTGAGTCCCCTAACCATACCCAAAGATTGCTTGTCCTCAAGCAATCACATCTCTGGATGCTGAAATATCTACTCACTCTTTCAAGTAGCATCCTCTACCGGCAAGTCCTTCTACTTCACTAGATATTCCTTGATCACCCCTTCCGCAGAGTATGCTCCCTGACATCAATCACAGCGTTTGGAACCAATATCAATTTGCCTTCCTCATCCAAAGGAGGCAACTCTGTAGAAGGAACCACATTCTGACCAAGTGCCTTTTTAAGGTGAGAAACATGGAAGATTTTATGCACCTTGCTACTGTCGGGTATCTCAAGCTCATAAGCCACCTCTCTGATCCTCCTGGTGACTCTGAATGGTCCATAGAAGCGGGGCTTAAGTTTCTCTGACCCACTCTTCTTGAGAGTGGACTGCCTATAAGGCTGCAATCTTAAGTAAACCATGTCTCCTACCTCAAAAGCCCGCTCAATGCGATGTTGATCAGCATACAATTACTAATTCTGTGCATGTTGTATACTATCTCTTAGAGATCTCATGACATCTTGACTTCCCTGAAGATCTCTAGCTCTAGGCACCCTGCAATCTGCAAAAAGTAAATCAATGAAGCTGGGAGCTTCATAACTATACAATGCCATATGGACATCCTGATGGACATTTGAAAGGTAGAGTTGTAGTAGAACTCTCCCAAATGCAACCACTTAACCCATGCCTTCTGCTGCCCTGAAACATAATTGCGTAGGTAACCTTCCACCCATTTATTGACAACCTTTGTCTGCCCATCAGTCTGGGGATGATAGCTGGTGCTAGGGGTCAACTTTGTGCCACATAATTTGAATAACTCCTACCAAAACAAGCTCATGAACTTGCTGTCCTTGTCGTTGATGATAGTCTTAGGTGTTCCATGGAGCCTAAACACCTCTTTGAAGAACAAATCTGCCACTTGTACTGCTGCATACCTTGCTAATATGGCAAAAAAATGAGCAAACTTGGTCAATCTATCTACCACCACATAAATACAATCCTTCTCCTGCACCTTGAGAAGCCCTGTAATAAAATCCATCGATATGCTTTCCCACTTTTGATTAGGTATTGGTAAAGGCTGCAGTAAACCAACAGGGTAAGTATGTTCGTTTTAGTTTTGTTGGCACACCTGGCACTCACCAGCATACTTAAGAATGTCATCCTTTATTCCCTTCCATGAGAATCTCTCACAGATTTGCATGTATGTCTTATAATACCAAGGATGACCAGAGATTGGAATGTCATGGTAGGTCTTGAAAATCTACCCTTTAATCTTAGACTCAGGAACTAACCAAATTCTTTTCTCGTAAAATATGAGACCATCCCTTACCTGGTACTTATCATCCTGCAATGAACCATCAAGAATGCTGTTTGCAAGTGCATTCTTTGCATAATCAGCTTGTATCTTCTCCCTCCAATCTGCTGATATAACTGAAATTGAGCACAAATGTGGCCTTCTAGACAAAGCATCAGCCATTACGTTTCTCTTCTCTTTGACATATTCGATGTCGAAGTCATAGGCTTGGAGTTTGCTTACCCATTTCTGTTGCCTCTCATTAAGATCTTTCTGATTTATGAAGTATTTAAGACTTTTATGATCAGTCTTAACAACAAATCTCTCTCCAACAAGGTATTGTCTAAATTTGGCTAAGGCATGCATTATTGCCAACATTTCCTTGTTATAGATGGATTACTTTCACCTCTTCTCAAATTCCTACTCTCAAATGCGATTTGATGTTTGCTCTGCATGAGGACAGCCCCTATGCCTTCACCTAATGCATCACACTCGAGCTCAAAAGGCTTAGTAAAATCTGGAATATCTAAAACGAGACATTTGCTCATCAATTGCTTGAAGTGATCAAAAGATTGCTGCATTGTTTCAGACCAAACAAAAGCTTCTTTCTTGGTCAAATCTGTAAGTGGGGCAGCCAATTGAGAAAACCCTTTGACAAACCTCCTATAGAAACCACATAACCCAAAGAATCCCTTCAGCTGTGTAAGATTCGTGGGTGGAGGCCAATCAAGAATGGCTTTGATTTTCTCAGGGTCCACACTAACTCCCTTGGAGCTGATTATGTGTCCAAGATATAATAATTATGTCATATCAAACTCACACTTGAGGACTCAACAAACAAAGATTCACTCTCAAGGATACCCAAAACCGCATCCAAATGCCTCAAGTGCTCTTCCCATGACTTGCTAAAAATAAGTATATCATCAAAGAAGATCAAAATAAACTTGCGTAACTGCTTACTGAATATCCTGTTCATGCATGACTGAAACGTAGCAGGTGCATTAGTCAACCCAAAGGGCATGACAAGGAACTCAAAATGGCCAAAGTGACATCTGAATGCTGTTTTCTCTATATCCTCCTCTCTGACCCTAATCTGATGGTATCCAAATCTCAAGTCTATCTTAGAAAAATAGATCGCTCCATGTAGCTCATCAATGAGCTCATCTATCCGTGGAATAGGGTATCTATTCTTAATGGCTTTTTTATTCAATGCATTCTAATCTATGCACATGCACATAGTCCCATCCTTCTTTACCAACACAACAAAAGAAGCAAATGGACTCTTACTCTGTCTAATATGCGCCATATCCAAAAGCTCCTTAATTGCTTTCTCTATCTCATCCTTGTGCCTCTTAGGATGCCTATATGGTGTGGTAATAACGGGTTCAGCACCTTCCTCCAACTCGATCACATGCTCGATACCTCTATCAGGAGGCCTACCAGGAGGTATGCTACTAAAAACCTTGCTTCGCTTAGATAGCAAACCCTGAATGTCTGGTGGATAACAACGCTTCTCTTCTATAACCGTGGGCATCACTACACACTCTGCTGCCCACTCTACTTGATCATGACTGAATGGTATCTCCATGCGTTTGAGAGAAAGCACTTGTGGCCCTCCATTTGATATACCCATCAAGATCACATTCCTACCTTCTGATTTGAATTTCAGCTACATGGTCTGAAAGTTAAGTGTAATCTCACCAAGGGAACGTAGCCATTGAATATCCATCACAACATCTGTGTCTCCAATACTAACCACATAGAAGTCATCCTTGACTTCGTAATTACCCAATCGAAGGCTTAATTGGGGAATCATCCTAGTACATGTAATGTTAAACCCATCCGCAACCATCATTCTGAAGCCATCTACCTCTTGCGTCTAAAGACCTCTGCGTGTTACAAGTCCCTCATCTATGAAATTGTGTGGCACCCGAATCTATCAATGCAACCAATCTCTGCCCATTAAGAACTCCTCTGATGCATAGGGACTCATTCTTTTGGAAACTATAAAGTTGGGCAACCCTCCCGTCCCTTGCCTCCTCTTTTTCGGACTCCTCAGAAGAGTCTTCTTCCTCTTTCTCTTCCGAATCAGATTGCTGGTCTGATTTTTCTGATGAAGATTCCTCTGCTGAATAGTCCTCTAACTTGTTCACTTTGCCCTTGGTTGCACACTTATGCCCTGGGTTCCAAGGCTCTTTGTATGAGAAACATAAATTCTTTCTTCTCAAGTCATTTAAGGTGTCACCATCAAGTCTAGTGACTGATTTCTTGGGCTGATTGGTGTCCTTTGTAAACTGTTTTTTGTTCTTTTTATGTGGGAATGTTTTGGACTGAAACTTTGTTTTAGGGGCAGCCCACTCTGTACTCCTTTTTTTTATTGCTTCCAACAAGGAAGGAGGGTCAAATGCCTTAATCCACCCCTTAAGTGGCTCCATAAGTCCCTCACTAAATAAGACTGCCAATCTTCTCCTTGTAATCCAGTCCTGGAGACCATCACTGAAAGCCTCTGAAACTCTGCTATATAGGCCTCCACTGTACCATATTGCTTTAACCGAGCCAACTCCCTGAAGTGCGAATCAGGATCCTTTTTGTCAAATCTCTCAATGAGCTTAGTAGTAAACTCATCATATGAGGTGATAGATCGGTGTCCCAAAGTGATTAGGCCATGGTACCACCACTCGTGAGCTACTCCATCAAGGTGTAGAGTGGCAAACTTAATTGCCTCCTCCTCAGTCATAGGTCTAAGGGCTAGATAGTTGTCCAACTTCTGTACCCATGCCTTAGCTGTACACTTATCACTACCATCAAAATGAGCAAGTGTTACCTTGCCCAATCCCTGTTGTAGGTCCCTCTGAACTACTGGTCCTCTATGATCAGCTCTACCACCACCCCTTTTCCTCTTCTGGTCCATGAACTCATTGAAGGATAATTGGTCTTAGAGAGCCTCTGGAAGGGTATCGTATTCAGTGTAGGCATTTCTTAACTCATCCACCAAGGGTAAAGGAGTGTCATGACCATATTGGGGTGTCTCTTTCTGAATGAATGAGGGCTGGAAAGGTCTATAAAAAGTGTTTGACCCTGTTGTTACACGCTGTCCTCCATTACTTCCCTGCTGATATGCGGAACTGCTGTCCCCATCATTTGTTGGGTTGCCTTGTGGGTTGTTATGAGAGTTATTTAATACTAAATTTTGACCATTCTTTCCCAACAACTGAGACATCATGTCCATCATTGTATCGAACTTCTTCTCCATCCTCGAGTCGGGACTAACCAAACCAGCTCTACCCTTACCTCTTTCAGCCATGTTCCCAGGAGAACTCTTTGGGTCACCAGGAGGGTCTTGATGCATCTCAATACTGCTTGGAGTTGTCTCACTATGTGAACCTTGTGAGGACACCCAGTGTGCCTTCCTTTGTTCTCTTTGAAAATATCTTTGTTCACTCTCACTCATAGAAGATTCATAGCTGATTATTGATGACTAACACAGGCTGGCAAGAAAGATGTGCTCTAATACCATTGTAATAACCACCCCCTTTTTTTTTTTGTGTCTGTTTATAGAGTAAGACGGAAATTGCAGAATGTGTTTGTTTTCAAGCTCCATTCAACATGTGTGGCATACATAGAAATCTTTGCATAGGAAATGAACATGTATTTGCATCATTTCATATTAAATTCATTAGGAATCATGTTGGCATTGAACAATAATTGGAATCAGACTTTAGGAAATGTATAACAGACCTGGTTACAGTCATAGAAAGCACATTTCTCGGTCATACATTGAGCAACAAATGCATATAACTCTTCACGAAGACACCAAATGGAAGTACTATCAAACCTCAACCTTCTCCTTCGCATTGATCATCATTGCATTGTGAGTTGACACTATCAACATGTTGCAGACCCAAACATTGCAAATGAGGGGTCAAAATGAGGCGCCTAGATGCAAGGGATCCATAGGATCATCACCCAGAATGATACTCTTCCCACACACAAAGTTACGAACAGTTTGTATTTCCAGCTACTTAGAAAATGTGGTTTTTTCAGAACTCAGGAAAGGGTATATCAGACCCCTGAAAGTAAATTATAATAGCTCCAAACATACTCCAAAAAGATGCAAATCATCTACCAAACCAAAGCCTCGAAACCCACTCAGAATACTGAAATTATCCTCCTTATATCAACGCCAAAATGCTTAATCAACAAGCCCAAACCGCTGTTGATCTTCAATTTAAATGCCAACCAGCTAGGGTGGGTCTCTCCACCGAAACCAACAACTAGAGGAGGGTTTACATCCTCAACCAACAGAAAAAGGTAACCTGGAATCAATCCAACAACATATCATGTTGTCAATCCAATCTCCCCCCAAATGAAGGCCCAAAGTGTGAATATAAAAAAGTTGAGGAGGAATTAGGGCAACACATTTTCAATTCCAACTTTTCCCTCCAAGATGCTATGCTCTTCTCATGATCCCTTTAAATTTACTTTTTAAAAACAATTTGAAGTCACCTTTTTGCTAGGCATGAGTCAAGGGGGTCTTTTATGAACACACCACCCTCACTTGAGTTATAAAGTAACTTTGGAGGTTAATATTTAACTTTTAAAAACAACTTGAAGTCACCTTTTTGCTAGGCATGAGTCAAGGGGGTCTTTTATGAACACACCACCCTCATTTAAGTTATAAAGTAACTTTATAACATAAGTGCCAAATAATAAATATTTAAATGTGATCACCCTTAGAACTCACCAAAGCCATGACGGGAAATATTGCACTGAACTGTTGGAGAAACAGAGGCGAAGATCGGCCGCTAAAAATAGCACTTACTAAAAATAGCAAATTGCTAAAAATAGTGTGTCCAAACACCAAACCGGCTCAATCTGAGAAGCACTGAAGCTTACTAAAAATAACAAGTTTTAAAAATAGCCACTACTAAAAGTAGTAACCCTTGCCGGAAAAAACAGAAAAACCTCCACAAAGCCCACACATGACCTGAGTCCCCTAACCATACCCAAGTAGCCTATGAGAACCTTGGAGTAGGCTAATGGAAAGCTCATACTGATTAGGTGCGAGAAGGGGACATTACAAAATATCAAATTTATATTTAATTGCACTATTCATTTTGAAATATAATTTACAAATCTTAATTTAAAAAATTAAAAAAGTAAAGTCCTAAATCTAATCTACAACTTAAATTTTTTGGAGTTGAAGCATTGAACCAAAAAATAAAATAAAATCAATATTAACAAATAAAAAAATAAGAAACATTTAAGAAAAGTTTAAAAATATTTAAAAAAAAAAATCAATATTAACAAATAAAAAAATAAGAAACATTTAATAAAATTTTAAAAATATTAATAACTAATGTAAACGACAATCCATAGATAACTTTAAATAATAATTTTTAAAAATATATGCCATGTGGATACCTAAAAGTTAAAGAATGAAAACTTTTATCATCTAGATAATCAAAACCTTGCCTACTTGCACTTCTTCTCGACTCTTGTTCAGCAGTTGTCACTCCAACTACAACAATCCACCAAAATTATCCATAATATCTTAGCAGCCCATGCATCAAAAAAAGTAAACGGATGAACTCAGATCAATTAACTTGTAAATGTAAGTCCACACCAAAACACCAAACCGGGGTGCTTGGCACGACACTTACAATTTTTTTGATTTATTGTAGCCTCTTTCAACCCGAGGTGTTTAGCTTGCTTGGCATAGAACATGCCATTTGCCCGTTGCAAGAATCGAACTCGGATCAATTAACTTGTAAGTCCACATCAAAACACCAAACTAGGGTGCTTGGCAAGGCACATACAATTTTTTTGATTTATTGTAACCTCTCTCAAGTGGAGGTTTTTAGCTTGCTTGGCATAGAACATGCCATTTGCCCATTGTGGGATTCAAACTCGGATCAATTAACTTGTAAATGTATGTCCACATCAAAACACCAAACAGGGGTGCTTGGCGAGGCACTTACAATTTTTTTGATTTATTGTAGCCTCTCAATTGGAGGTTTTTAGCTTGCTTGGCATAGAACATGCCATTTGCCCATTGTGGAATTCGAACTCGGATCAATTAACTTGTAAATGTACGTCCACACAAAAACAACAAAACGGGGTTCTTGGCAAGGCACTTACAATTTTTTGGATTCATTGTAGCCTCTCTCAAGTGAAGGATTTTAGCTTGATCTGGCATATAATTCCTCTTCTTAACACGCTGTAAACACAAAAACACAATCAAACCATGGCTGCAAATACCGAACAAAATCATCTACAAACCACACAACAAACAAAGCTCATGGCTGCCTGTAAACCAGACTAACAAACACAGTTAATTTCATCCCTTGCAGCTGTAATATCTGTAAGTTTGGTAAAGGAATACAGTCCCTAGGTAAAAAAAGGATAAAATGGAAGCGCATTGATGAAGAAAAGTTTGAGAGAAAATAGTAAAACAGAAAAACAGCAAAACAATAGGTTAAAATAATGTAAACGTAACACATTTTAGGGTTTTTATGGGTTTGACTTTCTTTTCATTTGTTCTATTTTTTAAAATGTTTTTTCCCTTTTTTTGCAGGTTGCATGCAAACAAAAGGTAAAACAGGGTGTGCTTTTCTGCTCCGGGTGCACACCAAAGTCTAAAAGGGGGATTTTTTTGTACCTGCACTTGTGTACTGGGTGTAGGTGCTTGGGTGCACCCCTAAAAGGGTTGGGTGTGCACACCCAAACAACCTTGGTTTGGGTGCATTTTGGATTCAAAATGTTTGGGGAAGTTTTGGATCACCTTGTGGAGCAAGATGGATACCACTACAAAGAAGCACAAACTTCCATCCTCAAATCGATGGGTAAATAAAAGTTGTTAATAGAATCATGGTAATTTAATAAGGGGCTATAACAATAAATATCCAAGGACTTAGAATAAATCTTTGACATAGATACAACATTTCTACAATAGGGCAGTGTGCACACATCCACAAATCAGTCACTTTTTGAAGCATATTTTGGTTATTTGCTTACCAAGTCACATGACGTTGCATTGGGACAACAAAGAGAAGGAGAAGAACTAGATTCGGAGGTAAAAAGAGGAGGAGAAGAACTAGATTCAGAGGTAAAAAGAGCAGCAAAAAACGTAGAGAGATTAAACAAATCTATCTCAAGGTAAAGGAACAACTAGAGAAGTCTCAAGCCAAATATAAGGCTGGACATGATCAACACTGTCAAGAGCACAAATTCAGTTTGGGAAATAAGGTGTAGCTTTGCGTAAGCAAAGAGAGACGCAAAGGACAAGTTAGGAAGCTTAAACCTCTAAGATAGGGTCAATCCACCATCTTGTTGCATGTTGGATAGAATGCTTTCAAGCTTGACTTGTCTTCATTCATGAGGATGTTCTCAATGGTCAATTGTGATAACATGATTCTATATGAGCCATCCATGTTGGATGAAGAAGATGAAGGATAATTACTACCTCCTATTGAATACTTTGTCTTGGATGCATGAGGAGTTGGAGGATGTGGTGTTATAGAAAAAAGTTAAAGAAGAAACTAGTAGAGGACTACAAGTCATGGCAGATCAAAATTAAGGGGAAGGCACCAAGGCAAGCAAGATGGTATCTCAAGGAGAAAGTGGGAGAATTCTTGCCACATCTCTGCAAGCATTCAAAAATATTTTATTTCATCATCCAACCAAGAATTCAATGAGAATTAAACCTGTAGACAAAAAACATTTTTCACATCGGCAAAACTACCAGATACAACAAGGTGATGTTTGCATTATTGGCAGGACAGTTTAGAATGTACTATGGCAGTTTTGTTTGTGTTATGGTGACTTTGTTTGTATTCTGGTGGTTTTGTTTGTGACATGGTGGTACACGTGTCATAGGGGTTTGTTTAGTGTCATGGCAGTCTCGCCCTTGCAGGTGTGGGGTTTCACTCGCAAGAAATGAAAAACAGAGTAATGACAAAAAATGGTCTCTGTTCCAATTCTGTGACATATTGAGTCCTTTACTGCATGAAATGATACTCCTGAAGATCCCTTTAAGTAAGGGGCATGAGCCCAATTGTAAGCAAGACTGAGGGAGTAAGAGTTAGCAAATTTAGCTGGTTGTAGGAGTAAGATTTGTGGTACAAAGAATAGTTTGAGTGAACATATTACTAGGATGATTGTTGTCACATGCTCTATTTAAGCTCTTTGTAGTTCTTTTGGCCAAAAGGAGATGCAGCTGAGCTATTGCCAATTCCAGCTGGTTTTTTGCACGTTTGGGTTTCCAGGTTAAAATTCTTGTGTCAATTCCTGTTGTGGTTGTTTTTTCATTGTTGTTTCATTCCATTCATGCAACTACACTGCTGTTGCATTTTGAACAACTTAAAGACATGAATTCAAGCCCAAATTTGCATTCTATAACTGTCAATTTGAAGTACTGTTCAATTAGAACAGCATAATAGTTCTTTAATTTCCAGAAAAGCAAAAGTAGTGCTAGAGATTACAGATTAGAGGCTCCAAACTCTTCTTCCGTAGCCTCTTTCCTTTAGCTTAAAGGCCAATCATTAACAAGATCCTAACGGGATATGGAGGATGTCCTTATACCAGCAGGACTAACATGAAAATGCCAATAATAACGCCCAATTTTTATAGGAATTGTTTGAACACATCAGCATAGGGAGAAGGAATGGCCATCTTTGCTGGAGGAGAGAATCCGTCAGGTTTGTATGACAGAAGCATGAGGATGCAAGATGCTTTTGCTTCCATTGAAAGAGGATAAACCTTATCACTGAATTCTAGGTGAGATATCTTCCCCACTTTCATGATTGCTGAAGATTTTCCTGTTTAGATTCCCTTTGTATGCTTTGTGTGTATTAAGCTAAGAGGAGTTCTTTCCCTGAGCTGAGTCCAGACTCCATACCGGTAGTCTTTCATTTCATGCTGCTGAAGGTTTAAAATCCTTGGCTTCCAACAAAGGTTTCTACAATTCTTGACATGCAGGTTTTGGGGGCCGTATTATTGTCTAGTTCTTCAGTTTCTGTACATCTATTTGTATTCTAATCCTATTAGTCCTTTACGTATTACCTGCTGGAAAGAGTTCTATTTTTTTGTGCCTGTGGATATATTAATTATTTCTAAGATTGTTAGTTTGATGAGTATAAGAAAGCATTTATTTGTTTCTGTTTTAGTATTACCTGACAATGACATTATTCTCTAGTTGCA
The DNA here is from genome assembly GCA_037957365.1 of Torreya grandis. Lineage (NCBI taxonomy): Eukaryota > Viridiplantae > Streptophyta > Pinopsida > Cupressales > Taxaceae > Torreya > Torreya grandis. Next base: position 3,855,207 of record JARHVA010000585.1, read on the forward strand.
CAATGGCACTAATATTAATTGACGCTGGACGGAGCTTCCTTGTAGACATACCAAGTTTGTATTTGTTTCTCTTTTATGTATCTTAAAGTCACTCAGTTGTAAGTAGCAAATTCAGAGTTTGCCACATTGGGCATTGACTCAGATGTTGCTTGAGAAAGTAAGCTAATGGCCAAACAGATTTACTGTCTGAGATTTAATAGGTGGCTGTTTAATCATCTTTTAGCTCAGTCACCTTCGATATTTTTTCTATTTAAATACATGTATATCTTTACAACAAAGAGATGAGAGGCTTTGACTGAAAGAAAGAGGATTCCAAGATCAGGAAATGTAAGATAGACATGCTGATTCCTCACCTTTGAATCTGTAGAAAAGATGTCATTGGGGATAATTGAGTGCGTCTCGACTTGTCATATTTGTCTTCAGTCGACAACCTTACAAGCCTTAGATTCAAAAAATACATAAATTGTGTTCCTCGAATATACTTATATATTTGCAATATTTTTGTGTTACCCGACAAACTCATCGTGAGCCATTGATAGACTTTCTTGATATATATAGGACCTTTACTCACCATTGATAGACTAGAGTCTGAGCTTCAATAAATATATGATGTTAAGTACTCTTTGCCTATATAATACATGCATGGTAATGTCAGCCTGTCAGGTTAGCAGGTGATGTTATATGTTGTATTTATCCTCATTATGGTACAATGCATCAGGACAATATTAGTCGTTAGCTTGTATTAAAAGTCTCTTTCCCTAGTTTTCTACATGAAAGGGTATCGTTAGTCATGGTAGAGCATGTTTTGGACTGTATTCTCTTTTTAATTTGAGTGAGCCTATGGAGTTTATACTTCAAGATACTTATATGGTGAAACCCTACCTTAAGGTTAATGCTACTGCTTCATCTTTTGTGATTTGTTATTCATATTGGATTGTCGGGCACATCTTTTTATGGTGCTGGGTAATTCTGATATTGATTTAAATATTGTTAGATTTATACCATAGCTCAATCCATCTTGTCACTTTGATTCTTTGTAAGTGGTGTCAAAGTGGTGACCGAGGCTTTTAAAGCCTAAAAGGGTTTGCGGTTTGCTGGTCCAAGACCATAGAAACGGGAAGACACATCTCTTGATATCTGGTATGTGTCTCCTAGATGGGTGTGTGTTTGGGGTATGGGAATGTCTCCAGGAATCATGACACTCTCTTGAAGTATCCTGGCATCCCCGGGCATGCCTTGTACAATGGGACCCTAGAATGACTTAAAAAATGAAAATATCACTTTGTGCCACATCTGAATGCTAAAATTTTCAATTATTTATATATATATTTAAATAAAATATTTATATATATTTAATTTCCAGCACCTCCATTCCTCGTCTTCTGAAAAATGACGTCCTTGTCTAACATATGAAAGGTGTCTCTAGTCTCCAAGTAACTATGCCCTAGACAAAAATATCTTGAGACACAAAATAAATTCTCGTTTAGCTTCTATTTGAAAGAAAATTTCAAGACACTTCTAGAAAGTGGTCATGTTAGCATAGTTACCAAATCCGGCCGGATCCGAATTTTTTGGTCTGCCCGGATAAGTTCGTCCAGGTTGGCCCTGTTTTTAATTTTTTTTTTAATAAATTTTTAAAGATTTTTTGCACAAAAAAAAGCTCAGAAACCATAAACATGATAGAATATTAACATTTTATATTATTTTATTAATATTTTTCATTGTATTTGTCTTCTCTGCATATTTTAAAACTATGTTCACATATATATCTGTATATATTCCGGATTGGATTTTTCCGAACTTTTTTAAGAATTCGGGATTTTGGATTTTTTTGCCCTCCCGAACAGATCCGGATTTCCAAACTTGGTAACTATGCATGTTAGAGATTCTGAGAAGTACTGAGGGAGATACAACCTTTCAAAACTGTTTGTTTTCTAATGGAGAATTTGTTATTTGATTTGTGATAATATCTTTCTATTGAGGTGCACCCATTTGATGTCACACTAATTCCATTTGAAAGTTATTTTTCCAAAAAGTGGTCATAATCATAATAGTATTCCATTTGCACGGAATTGGCACAACATGGAAAAAGTGTTGTGTTTTTCATTTACCTAAGTTTAAAATGGGAAAAACTTGACAAACTTCTCTATGAAATGAGTTTCAAAATGACTTGAAAAACCAGAAAGCATTATATAAATTTTTGAAAAAGTCGCAGTTTACTCGCAAACTATTGAAAACCTGCCGTTTTTATGAATAACTTGTAGGTTTGACTGCCGTGTTCTGCGGTGGGTCAAAATGACTGTGGATATGCATTGGCACATGATTACTTGCAATTACCTGCGAGTTTTTCATGCTCATTGCTACTATGGAAAGACTTGTCTAAACCAACATTTATTTAGGATGTTGCAACCAGTGTTAACAAGATACTTTGGGGGAAGCTAATTTGTTTGCCAGCATCTCCTCTGATTTGTAGATGTTAAGCCATCCCAACCAAGAGGTACCTACCCTTTACCAAATTCACAATACAAATTTTAAATGCACTGATATAATGAGGATTGAGGAGTTCTTGCCAAATTGAACGGGATAGCACATGCATACAATGTGCCAGCCACAACATCAACAAGTCGTTTCTCTATGGATTTCCAAGAGGTGTTTAATTTTACACGATTGTTTTGTGGGAATGTTTGAGATCAAGGATTGAGAAGCAAATGGCTGAGGAGATCTAAAAATCTCCTTTTAAACACCGTTTACCTCATTGGAGCAAATATCATCATCACACAAAACCTTAATTTTTCTTCCGCAATTTGATATACTACTTCACAATGTCTAAGACTCAACTGATCAAACCTTAATTCGAGGATTCCTCCTTGAAAAACAAGATTCTCAAAACTGTTGGCGTGCATTCTCTTTTCCTAATCTTTCTTTCGGGGGCTTTTTGGAATGTGCCATTTGATTTCACTTTCAGATATGTTTCTCTAAGTTTCCGGGACGGGGACACGAAAATATTCCTTGGGTTTTGGGGATGACTACTATTATACTATATATATATATAATATTTGAAAAATAAATTACAAAAAATAACATAAACAAAGTGTAATTTCATATTATAAATAATCTGAAAGAAATCTTTATTTATGGTTTGGGAGCTAATTATAAATAGTTTGGGGTTTAAGTAGGGTAGCAGTGCTTGTTGGGCCCCACTTCTAGGTTTAGGGCATGTTTTTTCTATTTTTATGTTTATATGATTTTAAAAATTGTGTGGCCGTCAAGGACATTATTAGATGGTTGATGGACGACTTGTTGTCCCTGACATAAGATAAAAAGAGGGGACATCCAAAAGCTTGGGGACGTTTTGAGGATATCCAAAAAATTTCAGAGGTTGTGGGGACAGGTGTTTATTGAGCAGATTGGGTTTACAGACTGAGGGGGGACCAGTATTTATATCCCAAGCCAACTTCATAGCCATGGCTTTGTTGAACAATTTGATGCCTTTGATATTTAGCCCTTCGGCATGATTTGGCTGCGTAATTGTTGCGCATAAAACTAGTGGACATTTGAAGGTGCTGTCCATCTTTTTCCATATGAAATCTCTTTGGATTGTGATGATTCGATGTTCCACCTTGGATGGTATCAGGGTGAGCAATAGTAATTGCACTAGAATAGCTAATAGATCAGCTTGTGTAAATTGAATTCTACCTGCTAGGCTTAACCATCGGTTTTCCATTTGCCCAATTTAGATTGCAGTCTAGCTATTGTTGATCCCCATAGATCTTTTGTCAGCTTTCATTCTAGCGGAAAACCCAAATAGGTCATGGGTAATTTGCTTTCTTGAAATTCCAAAATCCGAAGAATCTCAACTCTTCTAGTTCTATTTATATTTGCGAAAACAATATTAGATTTGTTTGTTTATTTGGCCTGATGATAAATTGAACTTTGGCGAAGATGAGTGATCTCCCTCAGAACTAAGGATGAGAACAACAGAGCATCATCAACAAAGTGTAAGTTAGTTTGAAAGGCTGCCCAGATTCCCCATTGATGGAGACAGAGAGAATGGGAGTGACGATGCAGCTGCCTATCTAATCTATGTGATCTGAGAAATGAAACCAAAAGCTTTGAGAGTCCGGGAAAGAAGAGACCAGTTGCATTTGTCGAAGGTCTTTGACATATCTAATTTCATCATGACTCTCAGTCTCTGCAGAGTCCTGAGGGAGTTTTTGGTTTCTTGGCCATAATGTGTTCCCGGGATGAAAGCTGATTGTGTATCAGGGACAATCTTGACAAGCATTGGTTTGAGCCTATTGGCAATTTGTTTGGAGAAAACTTTTTATGCCATATTGCATAAAGAAATTGGTTTGTATTGTTCCAACTGATAGCTGCGGCCTTTTTTGTCATGTCCCCTTTTTCAAATAAAGTAAAAATAAGAAAGGTAATATTCTAAATTGTTGAAGTGACTTTTTATTTTTATTAAAAAAATGTGACAATTTAATATTACTTTATTGGTATTAGAAATAAAAGAAAAGGGTGAAAAAAGGGAAAGTGAAAATAAAAGAAAAGGGTAAAAGTGAGAAGAAAACCCTAAACCTAAAAGTATAACCCTAACTTTAAAAGTGACATTCGAGCCTATATATTGAGATTCCTCTTCATTGTAAATCATTCAATTTTTATTATCAACATTACTCAATTGATTGCGCCTTCCAGTTCATCGATTTTCAGCACAAGGACGAAAACCCATTTAGTTGGAACGAATTGTGAGGACGAAAACCCCCACCATTCGGATTTAGTTTTGAGGGCGAAAACCCTCTAAACCTTTGAGGTACTTTCATCCATAAATTACAAGTGTGTTACATCAAAATCTTCAAACATCAATTCAATAGAGCATTAGGGTTTCAGATTCAATTTCCACCATTTCCACCAGGTGCAGAAATAAGATTCTTACAGTAGGGTTTCAACCATCCAGACAAAGAACGCTATTGACAGTAGGGTTTCTAGAGCTGACTAGGTGATCACAAGGTTTCATAAAATATTCTTTTGCCCTTTTAAAGATCAGGGTTTGCAGAAATAAGAACGAATAAATTCCAACATTTTAGCAGCAACACACTGCCCTTCTAGCAACTAGTATAAGGTTGGAATTTCATAAAATTTGTTAGCATTGCTTTGCAATATGATTTTGGCAATAAACCTATTTTATAAAAAGATTACAGAATTGAAATAAAGGTGATACTTTCTTGTGAAATTACAATTTTGTTATATCTTTGAAAGCAATTGTAGAACCATTTATTTAATTGCCAATTTAAAAAATAAGGGTTTATGTAAAATCCGAAATTGTTGAAATTTGTCTGGAAAGGGACATTACATTTTTTGGGACAAGGACAACCTTTGTAGCGTTCAGAGCTTTTAGCATTCGTTTGTTTTGCATTACTTCTCTATGAGAGCCAAGAGGTCCTCTTTCCCATAACACTTGATATAAGAGTGCTAGGAAGCCTTTAGGGCCTAGAGCCTTTTATTTTTGGAAGGAGAGACTAGTTTAAAGCTCCTTTTCCATGATAGGTTTGGTGAACTGATGCAACCCTCCTTAGTGACCAGATTGGGAATATTCTTTAATGATCTCTGATGTTATCCATGTTAACTTCCTCAGTCAGGAGGAGGCTACTAAAGTAGGAAGCAATATGATTTAAAATATCATGTTTATTTGAAATAAAAGAATTTTGACATGGTTTCAACTGGTGAATGGTGCTGATATTATGTTTGTTGATAGCAAATTTATGAACTTGTTGACATTGAGTAAGAATGTTCCCAAACTTGAGCATGATCCAAGCTTTTGCTCTGAGTTTCAGGCGGTTGAGTTTGTACATGAATCTATACATGGCATGTCCTTGAATGTGGTTAGCCTCCTTCCACCAATTTTCCAAAATTCAAGCAAATTCTAGGTCAGCAGCCACATACCTTTGAATCTGAATTGTTTTTGGCATTTCTCGAGCTGTGGGGCTTGATTTCTAGATGGGCTAGTGATCGGAGAGAGTGGGGTCACTAATATAGGAGTGTATAGTTTACCTCCCATCTAGCTAGGCATTAGAGATAATGATTCTGTCAACATTTTCAGTTATGTAGGGGTTGTGGTGTAATGGTAATAGGGGAAGCTGGTATGACTGTGACCCAGGTTCAAATCTTTCCACCATGATAAGGTGGTCCTTGACTCCAACGGACGTAGCGAGGTTGTGTTGTAACCATTATTGTATACATTCCATAGTTGGCATACTCAGACTTGACTTGGACTAGGCAGACCCAAAAAGCTTTGACTCAACAATACTTGATAGCTTAAAACAATACTTAAATTTCTTAGAAAACATAAATTTTATACAAATTATAGTTACAATATGTATCAAACGAGTCTGTAAATTGTTGGGGAAGTGTTTTTTATTAGATTTGAATACAAATAGAGTAAAAAAGTATATCATGTGAATACAACAAACCGATACTTATAAGTTATAACTTATAAATTTATGATGATTGTCCTTGAAAAACATCATAAGTTGCATATCAATGCAAGTTATAAATTACAAGAATCTACAATTTTTTCTTCCTCTTTCTAGTGAACAATATGAGTGACTGAGAGGGTCTATTCCTCGCACTCTGTTGCGATTCCTTGCCTTGCCTAGAAGGTTGCGCCTGCGGCTCTACCCTAGTATAAGATTGCAGTGATTCCTTCTCTACCTCATGTTTGACAACATATACAAAGATGTCATCCAATCCAATCTCCACTGCTTTTGTTGTACATCTACCTACACCCTCCATAGCTTGCCTCTCGAAATCAAAAATCTCGTCCTCTGTGAATAGGGGGGTCTGCTCATCTTGTGCAGTCCAATCATGGTAGGGATCAATCTCATCCAAATCAATAGGTTCTTGTGACGTGTTCTCCACTTTTCTTGTGTGAAGCTGGAGGTTGTATTGCGCAAAAACTAAGTCATTGAGGCATCATCGAGTCAACTTATTGTGCTTCTTTGTGTGAATGGCGTCAAACAAACTCCAGTTATACTCACATCTAGAAGCACTACAAGGTTGAGATAAATTTTGGAGGGTTAACTTTTGAAGATTTGGGGTATTTCCACCTCAATCTTTCCACCATGAACTGCAAACAAGATATTCAAGAGTTTGTAAATAATCAAGAATTGCATATTTGTAACTTGTAAGGTATAATTAAAGACTTCAATTTTTATTACCTGGTGTCTAAGTGGATCTTTCTCGGATAGCTAGTGTCGAAGAAAAGAGCCTTCCCCTAGTCTGCTTGTAGTTCTACAACTCTTAATTAATGAGGCCCCTCACCTCAACCTCAAACGTCATCCTCTCAATGTTTGTTGAGAGGCTCTCCATAACCTCTCCATTAACATATGTGAAGACATCAGAGTATAAAAACTTGGGATTCAGTATATCTCGTTGCATGAATGGGTTGGTGGAGTTGATTGTTCCACTTCCGATTAATTATCTTGCAAATGGAATCAAAATTGCCTCTATACCTCCTATAAAAAATTTGGATGGCCATTTTGGCTCTATCCGTGGCCTCATAAATGTGTTCTATTGGGTTTTTTTCACCATCTTCTAAGCACAAAATCCTCACCAAAGGCTCAAACACCTACAAAGTTACAAACTTACAATTAAAGTAGATACTTTAAAAAATTGAAAATAAAGGAATCAACTTGAAATTGAAATTGAAATTTGAAGTTATCTTGACAATTTCTACAATGCTTTTTGCAAAGGCATTATCAAAAACTATCTTTGCGGTCCTCTCTCCATCAACTTTATTTGAATATGTTGAGTCCAACCATGCTTGACTCACAAACATCTTGCTCCAACAATGTCAACAAACTACAAATACTTTGCAGTGCTAGAAAGTTAATTGCAAACCATGTGACGCTTGCACAAGCTCTTTTCCCTTGGTGTGATCTTTCATCAAGCTAAGAACTCAAGGGTGATTATAAATTTATTTTGTGATGTTTTTGGCATCTTCTACTACTCTCACCCAATCAATTTTATCTATGCCCTCCAAAAGAAGGTTAAGGCAATGGGTTGCGTTAGGGGTCCAAAAGAGTGATGGATGCTTGTCCTTAATTTTCTCCTAGTTGCCACATATGCTATTGCATTGTCAGTGACAACTAGCAGAACATTCTCGATGCCCACCTGTAACACAGTGTCTTCGAGCATCAAGCTCAAAGTTTCTACATTCTTTATTTTGTTAGAGGCATCAATTGACTTCAAAAAAACCATCTCACCATTTGAAGCCGCTAAAAAATTGATGAGGATGTGGTTTCTTTCATTTGTCTACCCATTTGAAAGAATGGTGCATTCGAACTATTGGCACTGCTTCTTTTGTTTTTTCATAATCGACTTTGCATCTTCAATAGCATCTTGGAGCAACCTCCCACTTAAGTTTGGAGAGGGTGCCTTGTACCCTTTTCCTACAATTGTTAATGCCGTCACCAAATACTCCTACTATGGGCTCTTCGTCACATTGAAGGGAAGGTGGTTGTAATACCAAAAATTCGCACATGCCTCATCTATTTCTTCGTGCACCTCTTTGTTCCACTTTGAACTTTGTAGCAAAAGTTGTGCCCCATGTATGTTTTTAGGTACAAAAAGCTATGTGATTGGTCTTTGCTCGAATTGAATGAGGTGGATGTGCCTCATATGCGTGGACTACGACTAGAGCCCACCATCTCTACTATATCTACCTCAGTTTTTGTTGCCGATGTGGAAGTAATGGTTGTTGCCCTCTCTAGTTTCTTTTCATCCAACAATGAAAGCTCTGTGTTTATCTCTCATTTTGCCTCTTCCGTGGTATTGGGACACGACATGACGTTGTGTCAAGGAATGCATGTAATATGGTACTTGAGACGATTTATGCAACTCACATTCCCCTATGACAGTCCAACTATGGCATACTTCCAAACACCATTATGACTTTTTAGTGGGACAACTACCACTCGTTGATGCTGAACTTGATGCGGCACTAGATGCCATTGTATACTAACTTGCAACATGTATAAATACAATTGTTTTTGAAAACAATATTTAAAAAAAACCTAAACTATAATTTTGTAAAACTAAACCATATATATAGGGAAAAACCAGTAATTTTATTTGCAAATTATGGAAAAATAGCGTAAATCATGAAAAAGAATTATGGAATTGAATGGAATGCATATAAATTTGTAAAACAGATTTAGAAAGCTAATGTTAACATTTAAGAAAGAATTTACACGCTTGGAAAAAAGAAAAAATCGAAATTCCTCAAATTTGCTCATAGGATGCTCAAATATTGTGATGAGAGTGTGGGGACGTGTGCTTAAAAAGGAGAAAAATATGTGTTTTTCCGCATTGCCTACATGTTACCACTACGAGGTGAGTCTGTACACAGTAATTGCAGCGAGTACTATGCAAAAACTTGCCCAAACTCGGCTTTGAAGACTCGTGAGTATAAGTAGAAAATATTCGCGGGGCAGAAATACTGGCGTGTACTCGCTGAGTATGCAAACTATGGTACATTCAATCACAATCCATGTTTACAAGGTTTAAGGATGTGGTTTGATCATATCTCACACCAAGTTAAAGGCAGCCCATAACTTCACCCAAGATTTCCAAGCACAAAAATGTTTAATATGTGCAAATATATGTTATTATTATATAGGCTATAAATTTTAAGAGATACAAGTACATTGTTTAAAATTTATATATTTTATATAAAATCTATAAAATAGATTAAAACATAAACTATAAGTTTTATTTTACACGGATTGTTTGTTTTTAAAATCCTTTTTGAGCCAAATATTTTTTTTGAACCAAAGTCACCTAGAGACATGGGGGTGCGAATACTAGTAGGGGGACAAGGACACCATTAAAATCAGGGTACATAAGTAAAAGAATAAAGGTACGACTATACTATATATAAATATAGTCAACAAAAGATGTGAGTACAGGAACAATGTCTTTGTACCTATAGTGTTGTGTTTCATTGACTATTTTTTCCCCAAAAACGAAATTGAAATTTGCGAAATATATGTATGAATTTCGGCATTTAAATCAACTGAATAAAATTGAAGAACTTTAATCTTTTTTCGCCACCTATTCAAATCGTCAATTTTCAAATTTTTGGCATAAAAGAACGACCTAATGACATAGGTCTCAAGATTTCTCCAGGGGAGCCATTGGAAGGAGCACCCTGCTTCCTTCCAAGATTGTTTAGCAGGGCTGTCTCAGCCCAGGCCTTTTTCGTGAGGACATAATCTTACCTAGCATTACTTCTTTGTAATGTCTATACCACTAATGGCATCGTTGTTTGACACTAGCTGTCATTGAAGGAGTCCTCTTTGATTATAAATATTATGAGTAAATGCAACATTTTGAATTATCTTTAAGCAATTAGAAATCATAGTGGTTATTCACAATTGAATGGTCACTAAAACATTAAGCAGAAGCAGGAATATGTAAATGAGAATAAATCACAGGGGAATCAACTTTGAACAAGTCTCAACTGTTGATGTAGATTTCGTTTACATTATAAGAAATTATTTCCAATTTTATGTTAGAAAAAAATACCTTTTTATAACATCATTATATGATGTGGTTCATGCATACGATCTTTTCTTTTGGTGATCTTAATCATCTCGTATGTATCGTTGTCTTTGCATATGATTATCTACAACTGCAGACATGTGATCAATTTCTCAATTTAATAGAAAGCACATTTCTTCTTAATTTTATAGAATTTCAAAATGATCATCAAGACACCATGTCAAATCGAATGGAGAAGGGAAGTAGAAGGTTAAATAGATGGGAAAAATATATGCAATAGACATTGATCAGTAATGAAGAACCAAGGAGTAAATAATCTCATCAGAGTGAACAGTTTGTATGTTATTTCAAGTGAGATAAAATTCTCTTACGGGATACTCAGGCAAACTGCATGTTTCTGAGGCAGCTTGCAGATGCCATTAATGAGATAATGGAAATCACTGTCCATTTAGTTTATGCATGCATGATTCCTGACATAATCATGTTCATCTGAATTATTCCAATACACCCTACCTGGCTGCTGTCAGATGAAGTAATTTTTCTTTCAATGGTAAATCATGTTGAAGAGGAGGCCATAAAGCATTTATATAGTGTCTCGATAACTAGTGTGTTTAAAAAATTTCTCTTCATGTTTCTGATTCTCTTGTAACATTTATATGGAGGTTTCCTTGAACTTTCTCAAGGATCTGAACAGAAATAAACTTAAATGGAAAAATAATTCCGAGTCTCTTGATTTAAACAGCTTGCAGGAAAGAACTCACACCATATTATTGAGGCAGCTTTCAAAGCATTTGCAAGGGCTCTTCGGCAAGCAACTGAATATGATAGTCGCCGAATTGGAATCATTCCTAGGTTTGTGATCTAGGCTTGAAGTGTTTTTATAGGCATTTACGCTTGTATCTCTTTATTTGTTAAAATATCTATTTATTTGATACATGTTTAGTTTATCAATGCTGCAAGATACTTTTTATTTGAACGTATTTGTTTTATGGGACAATGGATTGCATTATTTAGAAGAATTATGTTTGCTTTCTTTGACATGGAGACGTTTTTTGATCAAACAACTGCTTTGCTTGTACTGACAGTTATACACACAAAACTATGCATAAATATTTCTGTTAATATTTTCTGTTTATTCATGTGTTTTAAGATAAGGTTGGTTGTATTCTCTAGACCTCTGATTCACAAACCTTAGATGAATCAAAAGAATGCATTCTTGATGAGAATTGCTGTTAATATGTCCGAAGATGAAGAGGTTAGATACAATATACAAGTTTGACTAGGTTGGGAAAAACTTGGAAATGGATACAGTTTCCTAAATGGAAACGCGAGCCTGCAACTTTTCCACCCTCGAAACAAGGAAACATTTAATTAGAAGAAACATGAAAATTATAATTTTTTAATTATTGAAATAAGTAAAGAAGATAGAAAATGCACAAAAAACACATTTATGTAGAAAATTATCATATAGAATTACAATGCTTAATGTCAAAAGTTAGCTTTTATAGATGAGACTGTACTTGCCATGCCGAAAGGAATTAGATAGGATACATTATAAAATTAGCATCTAATCATCAATATTGTCAAAATCAGCAACAAAACCAGGAGAGGATCCAATTCAGAAGCAAAGGTGAATGAGAAGGATGTTAATCATTCTTGAGATTAAGTGTAACCAAGGAAATGTCCACATCCCAATCTTTTGTTTGCCCTATTAAATACTCTCCTTTTTCGCGAGACAAAAGATAAAGATTAGACTGCACAAAAACTAAATCTCAACCTGTTTCATGTTCATGGTAATATTTTTTTGGAGTATTTCCTTAATATAAATTGATATTTTATTGAGGGGGTTGTGTGGACCTGGTCCTCCGAAACCCCCAAATCTCGACTAATTTCCGTTCGACACGCCTGGAAATACTCTAGAAATGTATGGAAAAATGGCAAGTCTAGATATCCATTTAATGGACATTTCCTCGGATTTTCCATTTTTGGAATGTTTTAGAAATGGGAAATGTCCCCCTTCCTCCACCTGCCCTTCCCTGACCCGCCACAGGGGTTTCCTGCTTGTATATACACACACAGGTAAACATGTGCGCCCAGACACACATAAACATGTGTGCACACGCACACATAAACACACCACCCTAGCAGGACTAGCAAAAACTTGCAATTTATACTTGGATCAGCCTCCTGTCGATTCAGCCTTAAAAAGTCACATTCTTTTTGGAAAAGTTATTGATTGATTAAAAAAAATCTACAATGACTAGCCAGAAACTTGAAAAGCCTCTACAAGATCCTCAACCATGAAAAAGAAAAAATATTCAGAATGTTCACTATTATATTATCCTTTTTATACTCAGTTTTTGGTTAGTATTTTCCTAGTCCCGAGTGTGCTCTTCAGCTTGCTGAATTCTTACTGAGTTTGAGTCGGGCTACTTTCACACACCCACATTTTTAAAAATGGCATGCTAGTAACCACACCTGTACTGGTACCTGCACCCTGGCAGCTATGGGGCACACTTACTGTTTTTCATTAGCGCCTCCTCTCTCTCTCTCTCTGTTTGACTGGTCACCAATGTCATGACTTTTCATATTACAAGTATGTAATTTTTCGGTGGCACCTTTTGTGCATAAGCAGTCTTTTGATGGTTCTATTCCCTCTGATTCCATCTTTAAAAAAAATTGTTTTGAACAAATGCACCTTATAATTTCCCTGGAAAAAGAGAATTACATCACCTAACAGGATAGCTAAAATGAACATTCCACCTTGAGAAGGCAAGGAAACCTAACATCTGGACCTGCAACCTAAGCGACAAAGACCCTGCATTGTTACAGAAACGAGCAAGCGTGTTGAAAAGAAGAGCTACACCTTGACATTCAATAGAAACTAATAGCAGCCAGCCTAATTGTAGAGAGAAAGGGAGGGAGAGGCAGGGAGAGGGAGAGGGAGAGGGAGAAGGAAAGAGGGACGGAGGGGACGGTGTTGGGGAGGGGCGGAAGGGGGCATGGAAAATGTTGAATTCAGCATTGAAGCACCTCCACAAGAACTTAGCAGCAATGCACCTCCAGAAGGCATACCAAATCTTGATTTGGCTGCCTAACCTCGGTGAAGTACCTGACCTTCCAATATCTTATGTTTATAGGAGACTCTTGACATCCAAATCGATTCAGTGTTCTTTATGTGACTTGAACCTCTAAGGTGGCTAGCAGAAAGAAATTTAAAATGAAGAGCTGAAAGTGATCTCCAAGGTAAAACTCCAGGGAACTTCAGCACGGGAGGCAGATTGCTATGAACAATGGAGATGTTCAACAAGGGTCATCATAGCCAAAATCGAAGTGTTGACAGAAAACTGCAGAGCGTTAGATTCCATTTTAGAGGCATTTAAGGGTGCTTAAACTCAATAGCAGTGGACCTGAGTTGCAGAGTGACAATCTGCTATATTTCATTATTTTCTGTGGATTTTTTCCAGAGCTCAACAAATATTATGGCCATTAGATTCCTTTATATAGCAATTTTAAGGTGCTTAAATCCAACAGCGATGGGTCCGATTTGCCAATTGACAATCTGCTATGTTTCATTATCTTGAGTGAGCTGTACCAAATTCACTCAATTGCCAAAAAAACGTCATTGCTCCTCCTATGGTTACTTGTAAAGGGTATACAAAAGAATTTGATAGGTGGTTTGATTAACTTCTTTTCTGGTTTGGAAGTTTATTATGTGGGTATTATAAGAATTATTTGTGTGCCAAGTGTACTTAGCCGAGAAACCTTTATGCAGTATATTAGATCCATCACACATCCATGTGATAGACTCTTGTGGACTTATTTAGATTTATTTGGATGAATTTATGACCCCGTCAAAGTTGTCGCTAGCTTTCTTGAATGTAGACTTACACACTGTTTCCACGGCAACTCTAAATCCAATTTAAACTTGATAGACTTGTCTATGGTTTTTAAACTATATTCCCAAGGATTCATATTCCGAGACATTGGGAAGGTTCCCGAGGCAATTGTCTAGATAAAGGATGGTTCCATGGATAAAGAATAAATCCAGCTTCCTTAGGAAAGAAGTGAAAATATCATGTTTGTCTAGATAAAGGATGGCTCCATGGATAAAGCATAAATCCAGCTTCCTTAGGAAATAAGTTAAAATATCATGTTAGAACATATCTACTAGTCATATATCTTTCCACAGCAGTGAAGCTTTTGTAGTCAAAGTTTGTGTTTTATCGAGTTGATGTTGTGTGTAAGATCCGTTTCTAATTAAAATCTTGGACTTCCATTATATCTGTGGGCAGACCGATTAGCATTTAAGCATAGTTTAATGTTCAAACGATGTTCAAGGAAACTTCAAATCCAAAAATGGTATGCAATGTTATTTTATTAATAAAATAAAATAAATATATCACTGAAGTGCACAATACAAACTCTCTTGTAAGATTTAAGTAAAGCATTTTATTTGTACGGGGCCCAACTAACTTCAAACTATCTATTAACCATCCGACTCGCTAACTTACGAACTTATTAATTAACTATCTAAAAGGCAGTGTCTCACAAATGAGATGCAAAACTAAATATATGCTTTGGATCAAACCTAACAAACCCCTCCTTGATCCAATGGGACAAAAGATGATCTGGAACTATAACAAATAACACTCGGGAGATATATAGTAAAATTTGTTGCAACCTGCGAATTGGCCACCTGTACCGCCGGTATTGATCAACCTATGTCGACACGTCTATTACAACGACAACTTGATCTTCTATGCTTACTAAAAACCCTGTAGCTTCTGACCTGACCCAAAGATGATGAATGTGCTTCGTTCACTGTCCCTCTGATCATTCATCCTTGTACTGCAGTATGAGCATTATCATGGGAATACCCAACCATATTGAAGTACTTGATGTATGAAATATCTTATTTGATGCGCAACAACTCTGGGCACTTTGTAAAAACTTAGGGGCTTACAACCCTGTTACCGTACAATCATCCAAAGAAAGATCAAAACAAAAACAGTCTCTTCCTTGCTATCAGTTGAGACGTAAAATGTCTATGCAACATAAACACCATTGGATAACCGGTCCGCTCCTCATCAATGATATCAATAAAGAAAAAACACTATCATCCAGCAAAATTTGGACAAAAATAACATCAAACTCTTATCATCTATCCAAACAACATTTCTACATCAAACCCAATGTCAGAACCAACAATGAACTCAAGATGGGTGGGTCTTCTAGCTCTGTTAGCCAGGTCAATCCCGAGAGACATGTAGACCACAAGATGCAACATTTTTGTCTCTCTGACAGTAGTGGCAACAGGGATGTACAATGGTACACTCATGGTGTTCACATAGGACTTGCACGTTTTCAATTTCAACATAAGATCAAGGGATTGAGTACGATTGAAATTGCACCCTTTATATATTAAAAACTCCTTATTTTTTAATTTTTCAATACATTTTTTAAAAAACTTTATAATGAAAACTACACACCTAAAACTAACTTTTCTGTTGGACTCAAAATGTGCAAAAACCTTCTAAATGAGTGGTCACACGCCTATCTTCATGTAAAAAATAAAATGACGAAAATGAGATATTCATAGGCTATATAAACTGAAAAAGATGGGATATAATTTTTTTTGATTTGAACTTGGCGAGTTTGGACTACTTGACCTCCTACACACTAAGAGTCTTAGTCAAACTCAAATATTGACTTTTTTCAATTGGCATATAATGCCTTAGACTTGCATATAACTCTGATTTGCATGCACGTCTCTTTAAATTTGTACTCTTGTAAATTGAAATTTGTACTCTATGTAAAATAAGAGAGACGTGGGATCTCAACTTCAAACCTCTAAAATTACATTGACCTCTCAAAGTATCACGACCAACTCACCTGTGCACCTTTTTTGAAATTTAAGGCCAACTTCTTTTACAGAACCCACTTTTCAAAATAGCCCAAAATAAAAAAATAAAATATTTTTTAATTTTACCGGGCAATGCGTCATGAAAACTCACTTGGCAATTAATTATACAACTGCAAATTTATTTTAGTGGACTCCACATGGTACTAAGAAAATCTTTAGTGAATGTCTTCTTAAAGAATGCTCTTCTTACACTTTTGATGGATTTTTAGACCAAAAAATAAAAATAAAAATCACACACGCTTCATGCTTTTCCTGGAATAGCAAATGCCTTCGGAAAATCACGCTTCATCTTTTGTCCTCTTTTGCAGTGACAGTCTGTTTATAATGCCTTTTTACCCCTATATATATATAATTTAAAAAATCCGTACTATTTCTTCACTTTGTACGGAAAAAATGATGCATATATTAATCGTGCCCAACAATCTCTAAAAACATTTTAACCATAATATTTATGTAGTTAATGCCATATTTCATACACCTCAAGCTTCTTTTTCACCCAAAAATACCATTTTATTTGCTAAAAGGTCTTTAATTTGCTGCATTTACATCGCTACATGTATGGAATCAGTACACAGTTAAGTTGAAAACTAAAAAATTATTTATTATGTGCTCACGTTGCTGTACGGCCTATTACATCAAACCCTTTGATCACAAAAAAACTTGCATGCTGCCTTGTGCAAAAAAGAAAAACAATATATTTGCAAAAGTCATGCCTAATATTCATACTTTTTTTCATGTTCTTATGGTTATATGATCTTCAAGCCATTTTCTTTTGTTTTGCAATTTCTTCAAACTTCATTTCAACTCCTTCACAAACTTCTTCACTTTTCTTTATGATTTAGGGATGCCTTTGGCTTCATCTTCAACCTCCACCACATGGCCCATTTCGATGGAGCTCTATTGCCACTGTTCACAATGTTGAGGGAAACTTTAAACCCAGAGATGGTAGAGTGCCATGTTTTTTTATTAATAAAAGAAAACTATTACATAATTGAAGTGCACAATACAAACCATCTCCTGTAAGCTTTAAAGTAAAGCATTTTATTTGTACGGTGCCCAACTAACTTCAAACTACCTATTAACTTCCCGACTCGCTAACACAATAATTTATTAATTATCTAAAAGGGGTGCCACAATTGAGAAGCATGCCCCATATATCATTATTCAAAACTCGGTGCATGCTTTGGATCAAGCCTAACCTTCAATTCATGGTATTAACTTTGTTCCTCGGTGCATGCTTTGGATCAAGCCTACCCTTCAATTCATGGTATTAACTTTGTTCCTCGTTGAGAACTCTTTATCTATGGGGCCCAACTAACTTCAAACTACCTATTAACCTCCTCACTCACTAACATATTAATTTATTATTCATTTAAAAGGGGTGCCACAATTGAGAATCATGCCCCATACATCATTATTAAAAACTTGGTACATGCTTTGGATCAAGCATATTAACTTTGTTCCTCATTGAGAACTCTTTATCTTTTGTCATTATAAAGGGTTTGATTTGTAGCATTCACTTAACAATTGTTATGCTGAGATGGTGCAATATTTATGGCTTTCTCAACTTGAAATCTGATAGTAGTTTTTCGTTTTTGCAGCTCAAAAGGTGTCTTAACCCGTACTTGAGCATATGAAGGTTATTGCACCAAAATAGTATTTTAGGTATTGGAGTTGAGAAGATCTTACAAAATTGTATAAAGACGCTGAAATATAAATCTAAGTAATAACTATTTGGATGGGGTTACTATTTAAAAAACAAGTTTATATGTATAACAATCTTGTTGGCCATGGCTTTATTCTGTAGAAGACGAGTGTACCATGGAGTATTCCATCATTTGATATTTAGATGGTCTGATGTAATTATGATTTATGCATCTGTTATCTTGGTAATTCATACGTCTCCCGTTTGCGTTATGTAAGAAACATGGAAATCTCCAAATGGTTGAATCCACAAACAAAAATAATTTTCTGCACACGGTAATGGGATTGCAAGTGTCTTTTTTATTTAATAGAAATCGTCTGTGAAACGGGTGGTTACAAAATTCATGTTTTGAAATGCTGCCTCTGTTAAGGTGACTCCATCTCAGTTTAGAAAACGTTGTTTTTAGTCAGTCTTGAAATTATATATATATATATATATATATATATATATATATATATATATAGGTATAAATGCCAAATTACTGGTTTGGGTTTGAAGAATGGCAATTTTTTTGGTGCCTTGGGCACGTCTTGAGTTTAAACTTACAAAAAATATATAAAATATAAAAAAATATTAGAATTCTACTCTGTTAAATAAGAAATTAGTGACATTGTCACACCACATAGCATACATATTGATATTGAAAACAAAATATGAAAATAATCACAAAACAAATATAAAATCAAAATTTTAAAACATATAAATAAATAATAAACTTTAAAACATTTATAAAAATTAAAAAGCCAAATATATAAGATTAAAAAAAAAAAGAGTAAAAAAAAAAAATGAACAAAAATAAAAAATGGAAAAAAAAAAAGATAAAATAAGAGTTGCATATTAATGTAACACAAATCAAGACATTAAAAAACACTTGTGTAACGTGCTCAATGCTCCTTTACATGCCACACAATCGCTCCCTAGTGTTGTATATACATACATATACACACACCCACACATATAAAGATTTTAAAAAGAAAAAGTAAAAAAAAAAAAAAAAAAAAAAAAAATGAAAAAAAAAAATAAAAAAAAATAAAAGTTGCATATTAATATAACACAAATCAAAACTTAAAAAAAAACCCTACATGCACAACTCACTTAATCCTTTACATGTTGCACAGTCGCTCTTGACATAGCGCCCTCAAGTGTCCATGCTCCCGCCGCCCACACACAACTCTCCTCTTGACACCACAAAGGTATCAGAAGAAATGAAGCAACTAGAGCTTGTAAAATCATAATTATTTTATGTAATTTGTTTGCAAAATTGATGGAGACTAGGTCTGTAGAACTGAAACAGGTTGTATTTTATTATGAGGGCTCTCACTGTGCAAAAACAAAGTGGGGCTTTTTTATTATGACGGTTCTAACTTTGGAATTGAAATGAACACTCAAAAATCAGTAGAAATGAAACAATATAAAATGAAATCCTATTTTTGATTGTTTATGATTGTAAATTCTACTTAGGTTCACCCAGGGTTCATCTTGGGGCACCCGGGTTTGTTTGGGTGCCCCAGGACAAAACTCGAGTGTTTTTTACAGCGAACCGAACTAGTTCTAGAATTTAGTGCGAATTGGACCCTGGTTCTTCTGTAAAAAACTATGAATTGGTAACATAGTATAAATGTAGATCAAGAAGTGGCATGGATTTTCTTAGCTTGTAATTCTTAGTTTGGGTTCACTAAAGGCCCATATACATAGTCTAGGTTCGTTGAAGTCCTAAATGATTTTTTTATTGGTAAAGTGGGGGTTGTAATGGGAAATCGATCATAAAAAAAAGTTTTTAAAACCAAATAGCAATTGCCAAATCCCTCTTTATACAAAAGAAATCTACAATAAATTACATCTACCTTCTAGAAACTTAAAAGACATTGTTATTTGTCAACTCCTTGCAATCGTGTACCGAAAAGGAACAACAAAACATGTCTTCCTTAGCATTTATAGATATACTAAGTCTTTTGTAGTTTTAGTCCAAGGAAACCAAAACATTGAAAAGCCCAACCTAATTAGGTAGACCACAAACCAAAGACCAACTTATGAACCACCCACAAATAGTGGGGAAAGTTTCACACCCAAATCACAAATGGCCCAAAAGTACTAATCATTAGTTGTTGAGTAATATCATCTGGGCACTTCAATCTCCTTCCTTTTTTTGGCTTCCTTGTCATTGTTAAGAGGAATTCTACCCCACCAATTAGGGATGGTATATCACAAAACAAGGTAGTGGAATCAGAGCCCAATCCATAGAACACCCAATCTTTTGATTGCATCCTTAGAGAATTTCATCCTTTAAATTTCGGCATTGTAATTGAAAGGGGAACATAGTTCTTTTTGCTGCAAAGCAACCGAGAGTTCAACCCAATGGGCACAACTTTTGTAAGTGTTGCTGCATAGATCCATAGACAAGACCTTAAACTGGGTGATAACCTATGATTGGAATTCCTTGATCTTCATTGTAATTCTAGGATGCAAAGTACTCTAGTTGTAATAACTTTTGAAGGTCTAGGGGCTCCCCCCTCAGCAATAGTGAAACTTCTTGTTTTGCAAATAGTATGAGATACATTATTTACCTCTATTGACTTTATTTTGGATGAGAGAGATAAATGCCCATAACATCACATTACCCACATACAGATTGGGGCTCTACTCTGAGTGGTAGGGCATAACATAGTTATGTAGGTAAAACTCACAGATCAAGTTTTTCCCATGGTTGAGGAAGTGAAGAAAGTTTGAGAAAAGGTATTTGGCCTACTTGCATCAAATGACAAATCTGAAGCAATCATTTCAATTTGGAATTTATGCCATTACTCTTTTAAAAATAGTGTATAAACCCTAGCTAGAGGCCTTCATCCAAGTATATGAGTAGATAATTCACATGGCTTGATAATTGTGTCTTATAGGCTAACAATAGTTTGATCGCTAGCGTTTACATCCTCTTCTGCCTCCACCTTTTATTCGAGTCTTTTCTTTAGTTCCCTTCCTTCTTTCAACCCCTTAATTTGTTCTCACGGTGTGACAACCATTAAGCATTCTTGGTCGCTCAAGCTGTGGATAACCTGATTGTGCTCTATGATTGAAATTGTTTCCACACGGTGTTGTGTGACCAAGCTCAACAACATTTGGTGAAGGAGCAACATTAGTGGAATCCTTCACAATGACTTCCATAGCTATTTTTTCCAACTTCTTGAGTTTGTTTAGGCTTGGTAAACTGAGCTGAAGAACCCTATCTCTAAGACCCTTGAGCTCCATGGATTGTTCTGTAATCTTTTGGAGTGCCTCAACCAAATGCCCCAAGGTCCCCTCATGATTATGTGTTGTATTGTCACCTCCCCAAGTGAAATTTCCAACAACATTCAATATCTTCCGCATATATTCCACCTTTGAGTCACTCTCAAGTGTTCTTGAGTCCTTAGGGAAACGACCTCTCGACTCACCAATAATTTATTTTCTTGCAACACCTTTATTTTCCCTTGAATATCTATGCAAACCTAAGACGCACTTGTGCTCTAAGAGGTGGATTATCTTTAGACCCTTTTGATGAGGAAATCACCTTTTGTCTCCACATATGAGTACTATGTCCAACATGCATTGCTTCCCTAGTCTTAGTTATTAACCTTTTCCATGTCATCCCTAGCATGATATCTCTTAATTTCTCCAAAAGAACTAGTTCAATAAGCCCATAATGGGCTATTGCCCTAAACTTACCAATGATCTGTTGCAACATGCTTAAAAAGAAAATTGGCACGTTGATCCTTGATTATGTGTTAGATGAGACAACTTGAAATGGTAAAGAAGAGGAGAGAACCTACATTCATAGTTAATGTACTTCTGGATGAGAAGACCAACTTTTGGGCATGATTTTGGAAGTGAGGTCTGCATCACTCTCTTGCTAGTGTCTTCCACAACCTTGCTTGCCAAAAGCAACAAATTTTATGTATTCTAGGGCTCTTCCTTTGACTTTGAACTATCTTTCCCCCTCCATTGGAATCCCAGTTGCCCAAGACACCAATTCTTTGGTCATTTTAATGTGAAGTCTCCTAAACATTGCCACCCCATCTTGTAGACTTTCTGCAAATTCTATTGTAATCTCATATTCAAGCCCTTGGAGCTTTTCAAAGAAGAACATCCAACTTGGTGCCTGGAATAGCTTGTTAACTATAACATTTAGTCTCAAGATCAAGTGCTTTGAAGGTTCCCATTGGACTGAGATGCTACCCATTAAAGGAGGGAGCCAGGGCATAGTAGAAGTGGCGTTTGTAGCAATGATAATGCTTTCGCCACCTAGCTTCGAGTTTTATTGTCAAAATTTAGAAGCACGACTAGTGTTCATTGTTTTGAAATGCATGGGGAGAAGGAGAGATTAAGACGTTGAATTAACCAGAGGTGGCACTCTTCACATGTCAAATCCATTTCCACCACCAATGTTTGTTTGGGTTGATAATCATTTTCAATTATTAGTTGCAACCCCCTTACTTTTTGAAGATGACACGGCCCCAATTCAATCAATTGGCCCATGCCCCATAATCTATCTCCTACCTTGGCCGTTGCCAACTAGCCAGCATCTCCTATCCAAGGAATAATTACCCTGAGTTGTGTTTGTATCAAAGACCACATATGATTAACATTCTAAATCCACCCTCATTTTAAAACCACCTCTCCTAGTAATAAGAAAACCATGTAGCGGTGGCATCGTAGATAGCCAACGTATCTAGGGTGAGTAGAGCAAGGAGCCCAATCTAGTCGTCAATGAAAACTCTATGCACATAATAGAGTTGGTATCGGTCAATCCTGACAATTGCTAATAGATCCACTGGATGCTTGCATTCCCTAAAAGAATGGTTAAAATAAATCAAGTTGAAATTTTTTTCAACTACCTAACTACAGTGAGGATGCTATCCAACTTTCAAGTTGGAGTTTTTCCTTTCTTCATTGCATTAATCATGATTTGTGACTATCCTTCCAAAATAATATCCTTGAACCCTTTTTCCAAAGCTAACTTCATTCTTTCAACCAATGTTATCGCCTCTACTTTGTTGTTAATTGCCTTAAGAATGAAAAAAGAACCATCCCACAAGGTGATTCCATTATGATTGTGCAGGATACAACCAATGCCAACCACCCTTAAGTTGCCTCTTATAGCACCATTGAACTTCAAATTTGTCCTATTTGGGAGAGAAGAATACCACTTCCCCCCTTTCCTCTGCTCTTGCGATTCCGAAACCCTTGCAACTGAGGTGAAGGTAACTTTAGGCCACTTTCTCAGGGTAATCCTTTCCCTACTACTTAGGACTCTGAGGGTGTATTTTAAGATTGGCCTAAACATTTTCTGAAATTGCAAATTCAAATTTAGCCCAAAATTTTTCCCAAGGGGATTTCTTTCTTTAAAATATTCTTTTGTTTTGTTCCAACCATATTTTCCAAATGATCCTGACTGACGTAGTTTGCCATGGTGGATTCGAATTTTTTGTTTTGGTGGGCAAGCACAAAATGTATCATTGATTTGTCCTCAAACATAACCCAAACTTTGTTTTAGTTTGCATAAAATATGATTCCACTTGCTTTGGGCATATTGGCAGTGAATTAATAAATGATAAAGTGACTCTTCCTCCTCTTTGCATAATAAAGATCTAGATGAACCACATATACCCATTCTCTGCAATATGACTTGACTTAGAATTTTGTGTGAACGGGCAAGCCAAGCAAAGGAATGGGCTTGGGGTGCTATGATCGTTCCAGATTAACTTTACTCGACTAGTTCTCTTCCCATAAAAGATCCTTAGCAGCAAGCTTGTAACTCGACCTTAACTTCTATACCCTAGACTTATTCCCTGTCCATCTCAACTGATATTCTGTTTTCTTAATTGAGAATCTTCTTTGCACCCAAATTTTAAAGAGCATATCTTTATGATATTCTAGGATATATAAATTGTGAAAAGATTTCCATTTCCTTTGGAGTCTGCCTTATGTCTTCTTTTCAATCCAATAATTTGAGACCTTAGATGCCCAAGCTCTGTAAAATATTCTTTTGTAACCTCAAGGGACAAATTATAATTTAGGGCCTGAAAGCCTTGCCATGAATCAACACATAATTCTGCTTTATTACCATTTTTGATATCCCAAGCCAAATAGCTGCAAATCCATTTCCTTGAGGATGCAATGAAGTTCTAAATGCAAGATTCTCTACGTAGTGCCGAAGCTGGTAACAAATATTTCTTAAGTTGCTGAATCTAGATGTTTACTTCTAAGCATTAAGATCCAAGGTTGGTCCCATTCTTCATGGATTCGCCATGCCAATTTGGCACCGAGGCTTTCACAATGGAATTGCAGATCTCTAATTCCACTACCACCTGGCTTTTTTTAGCGTACAGACTTTAATCCATCGGTTGACCTGAATTTTCTTTTTCTTCTGCCCTACCTTGCTAAAGGAAAGTCTCTATCCCCACCTACCTATCCATACCCACCTACCTATCCATCCCCACCTAGACATAGTGAGTTTTTTTTGGCTGTATATAGAGATAGAATTTCTTTGGCTTTGGCTTTTTGGCTATGGCTAGAGATAGAGATAGAGATAGAGATATGGGGTGGGGGAGTCTCGTTTAGAGTTTATTTATGGGGCAGGGTGGGCGGCCCCATCTACATTGAGGACTCCTTTTGGCACCAACAACACAAAGAAGATATAGATCGAGATTGTTTGAAAGATAACCTTTATTAGGGTGAGCTTGCCATCTAAACTTATCCATTTCGCCTTCCACACAACGAGCCCTGATTTTAAGTTGTCCACCATTTTTGCCCATATTTTTGATTTTCCAGTCCCTGTGAAAAGTGGAACTCCTAGATAAATACTAGAGAGATGTCCCACCGAGGCAAACAATCACTCTTGTGTGGCTTCTTTGATGAAAATATTAACAACATATTTTCAATTTCTCAAGACTTACCTTTTGCCCTGATGCAGCTTCTTAATTCTCCAAGAGCTCTTCGAAGCCTTTTGCCTCCCTAATTTCCACACAACCAAATAAGGTCATGTTATCCTCGAAGTGAAGATGGGTGTCAAGGGAATCTAATGGAGTGGCTTTCAAACATTTAATTGTCCCTTTGGCCTTGCTTCTTTCAAGCTCATTCCTAAAGATTCAACCATGATTATGAAAATATATGAAGATAGGGGTCACCTTTTCTAATACCCCATGAATTTTGGAAGAACCCTATCAGGTTGCCATTAATCACATAGTTCTAGAAGGATCTGGCCCAAGTTTTCCAATCCTCTAAGAAATTAAATGCCCTTAGGGTCTTCCAAAGGAAAGTCTGATTGACTCAATCATAAGCTTTCATACTATTCAATTTTAGAATCATACTGTTTTCTTTTCTTACTTTGAGTGAATGCATAATCTTATGGGTCATGACAATACCATCCAAAATTTGGTAGCATTTTACAAAACTCCATTGTTTAGGTGAAATTATATCAACTCAATTTTGACTCTTTCTACTATAGATTTTGAAATGATTTTGTAGAAACTATTACACAAATATCTGTCAATTCAAAAAGGTGTGTGGATATGATTTATTCAAAATGAGAGCTATAAACGTATAATCGAGTCCTTAAAAAAATTATTATATTTTTGGATTCATTTACTACCCTTATTAGGTCATTCCTAAAATATCTCAAAAAGTTTGGAAAACTCATACAAGAAACGTGTATGGCCCTGAGGCCTTATCTTCCTCCATTTTATTTAAGACTCCTCACTTCCTCTTCTAGGAACAACATCATGAGGGCCTCATTTTGGTTTTTATAAATTACACGTGGACTAGATTTTAGGAATTCCTCTGTATGTCCTTGCCGCGCTTTCTCAATTAAAAGAAGCTCCTTGAAGAAATCAACCACTTCTTCATTGATCTCTTTTGGCTCTAACAAAATGTTCCTCATTGTGGAGGTAATCTTTCCGAATCTGTTAATTTGTGTTTGTGCTACTATGGATTCTTGAATTTTTTTTGTATTCCTATCCCATTACCTAATTCATGACCCCCTTTCCTTCTACGTCTAAAATTTCTCTTCCTTGATGAGCACCCATCCAGTTTATTTAAGAGCTTAGATTCCATTTGTAACATTTCATCAATAATAAGGGATGACTAACTTTCAGTGTTTAACATTTTCCAATTCTTCATCTAGGATTTTATTTTCATTGAAGATATTCCAAACAATATTAGTTTTCCAATCTTCCAAACACAACTTTATATGCATTAGTTTTTTGGGAGAAATTATACATCTTCTTACCTTGTAGAGTTAGACAATTGCGCCACCATCACCTCTTCAAGCCCAATAAGTAAGATCTTTAAGTCACATTAATTCGAATTTGAATGGACAATTTTTAGGGACATCATCAATGTGAACCTCAACACATATGGAGGTATGGTCTGAACCAAAGATATTGAAGATTGACGATTTCGTAATCCAATTTTCTTCCAACTTACTTGAAGAGATCTATCCAATCTCACTGCAATATTAGAAAATATTTTTCGCATATTTGTCAAAGTAAAAATTCTACTCTTTGGCTACAAATCCATAAAAGAATTTTGGAGCACAAATTTTGAAATCTTTCTTTGGATATGTATCCTTTCCATTGCCAATTCTTTGTTATTTTGAGGATAAAATGACATTAAAATCTCCTCCGATCAGAGTTCTCCTATTAGAGCTTAATTCAAAAAAGGCAGTGATTTATTCCCACATTTTCCTCTTCTTAATTGGACTATTGTGACCATATGCATGCAATATCATTCAAGATATGTTTTCCTTGAAGCTTTTGAAATCAGAAGCCACCAAATTGGGACCCTTACTCACAAATGCTTCTTTGATTATAAGTAGATTCCATAAAATACACAATCCTCCTAAAGCGCCAATTGAGCAACCCAATCAAGTCTTCCAATATTTGTTAAAAAGATATTTCAAATTTGTCTATATTGACTTTTTTTATTGTAAAAGTATAATGTCTAGCCTTTTTGATACTAACATGCACTTGACTAGGGACCTTTTATTAGGGGCATTCATGCTCGTAACATTGCAAAAAAGAACCTTCATTGAGACAATGGAGGGCCCCTCTCTTTTCGTCGTGAAAACATATTAGAAATTGCTCTTTGGGTGCTTGCTCCAAGAACTTCTTGAGCTTCTTCCTAGAGTCTTTCTAGCTCTATTCTTCTTACTTTTTCCTATAGTATTGGTATGATGTTAACATTTTAGTTTGTGATTTGTTACAATTTTAGCTTCCTCTTTAATTGTCACTTCCTAAAACTTGTTATCCTGTTACTTCCTTTTTGTCACCAATTCTTTCTCCAAGTATCCTATAGTATTGTTTCGAGTATTGAAGTCCCCTTTCTACAAATTGACCTCTTCCATTTCCATTCCCATATTTCTTCCACAATTCATCCTCTTCTACAACCTCCCTTCTTCGATCCAACATCTATAGCTTTATCTTTTTCACAATCATTGATATTCCATTATTCACCCTCTCCCATGACCTCATCTTGAAGATAACACCCTCATCCCTCAACATCTTATGATTTTATTTTTAAACATTGATCTTCCTAAAATCAAGGTGAGGCTTTCCTTGGGTATTAGAAGGATTAACTTCTCTGCCTGTATGAGAAACAACTTTTTTCTTTGTTGATTCATTCTATTCATCTATCCTTTAGAAGTTAATTCTTTTAATACTTGAATCATATAGGTAAATAAGGTGATTATGAAAAAAGTTGTTTCCACTCCTAAAGCATATATGGATTTGTGGATTTGTTGCATGTTTTATTTCAAAAATTATCCCGATTAAAACTTTTTACAAGAGACTTGCACTTACCTCTTCAACTGCTTCCTACATGATTGTTACCTTTGTGACTTATTCTGAAACCTCACTAAAGTGGTTGTACTAGTTTATATCCACTTGAAGTTCCTTTTCTTGATCCAAGGTCACTCTAATCCCCTTTCTTCACCATATTTGAAGGGATTTTTTGGCCTTAGGTCTCTGCACCAAACCTTTCATTGACATGGATAACCAATCGTAACTTAATTTACCCCAATAGTCGGGTTGATATGCTTCTCATAATCTTCTCCAGATTTGGAAGTTTATTTCTCCGATTTCCTCTTCGTAGATTGCTCAACCAACTTCTCAAATTCTTGAATTAATTGCAGGGCCAAATGCTCTTTATTATGCCTTTGATATGGAAAATGTGGCACATACACATTCATTCCAATCCCCTTTCTTTGCCATATCTGAGGTGATTTTTCTAGCCTTATGTATCCAATCTCAACCTTTCATCGCCATTTATAACCAACCAAAACCCCATTTTATCTCATATAAGGGTTGATTTGCTTCTCAAAACTTTATTTAGATTTGAGACTTTCCTTCTCCCCTTCTTAGATGGCTCCAACAGATTCTCCAATGCCCCACTCAAATGCAAGGCCAAAGGCTCTTTACCTTGCCTTAGATCCAAAAATCAAGTCACATATTTTCCATTTTGTTTAGGACATATAACCTTTGTGTTTCTTGATCCATGAACTTATATGATAAGTTGGAGATATTGACTAGAGATTCTAGTTAACATTTTTGTCCTAAGCTTAATCGTGAAGCCATTTTCAAAATCTAGGATTAGGGTTGAAACTTCGCTTCCTTCCGTGTTGATGAGGCCAAGAAATGACACTCATCCAATAGATTATCCTCCTAAAAACCTCTT
This sequence comes from Torreya grandis, assembly GCA_037957365.1. Classification (NCBI taxonomy): domain Eukaryota; kingdom Viridiplantae; phylum Streptophyta; class Pinopsida; order Cupressales; family Taxaceae; genus Torreya; species Torreya grandis. Next base: position 3,884,105 of record JARHVA010000585.1, read on the forward strand.
CTATTTGGCCATTGTTATAACCCTCACCCATGCTTTTGTCCATAATGGTATACTCTCTATCTATGTTGTATATATTCATTGTTATGATTTAAAGATTATGATTTCTAAAGAAAATAGTATGATTTAATGATTTTGTCATTTGGTATTACTAATAGTGAATGGATAATGCATGGTTTCCTTATTGAGATGTCCCATACTCATAGTTATAAAGGAAAAGAAGTCCATTGAGTTCACTGCCAGTCTGTAATAACTCAATGTGGGTACCCATAGCCAATATTGTAGTTCACTTGCAACTATTGGAGGTGAATGTGTATTAGTTGCAACTAGTTAAGACTAAACTGAAACCAACCACTTCAACAGAGTTAAAAAGTATGGAGGAATATTTGCCACAATATATGTTGTAACTCCTCTCATGTAATTCTCATTACTATTGAACTAATGCTCATTTGTCTTCACAATGCATATGGTCGTGCTATGCTTGGCTGCCTTGCATTTATTTGTACTTTTTGTTAATTCAGCTTAGATATGGTTTTATTATTGTAACCACTAGGATTATGGATAATCTAATAATAACTCTACTTCATCTATTTAAAAGAGAGAGTTATAGGTTGTAGAATTAGTATGAATTATTAAAACAAAATATTATAATCTTTTGTATTAAGAGAAAATTGTAATTCAACTCATAGTGTAATTAGACTTGTAGCAATTCTTCTGATGTTACCATTGGATTAATAATATTTGATTTGATTGAACTATGTTTTAAAGAGGAAGGGATTTAAAATCCAGTCCAACTGAGGTAGGGCCCACTCGCAAGGATTCAATGGTCTAGTTTCTTGTTTGTTAGTTTATTTATCTTGTGTGAGTATTTCATTTACATTTAAGTTTGTGTACTTTCCTTTTCAAAGTTAATTTCATTAACAATAATTTACTTTCATGTGCTTATATTTCAATTTCATGTGCGTACCTTTCAATTCCATTATTTAGGAAGCCTCTAATGTAGATTAACATTTTATTTTCAACATTTAATTTCCTGTAATTTCCCTTCCGCAAGTGTGATTTACTTTCTACAAGTGTTTCCTTTCGACAAGCATGTTTCCCTATACATCACTAGGTTAGTGTTAGTCCACTTAGTTGTTTATATTAGTTTAGTGTTGCATATACAATGTGGACTCGTAAAAATATAGTCCTTAGATTGAAAATTAAGTGAAGGTTCACACAATTTATATGTTATACGATATCTTATTCGAGTTCTTGCCCTAGGTTGAAGGAGATTTCCTCAAACATATAACTGATAGTGGATTGTGTGCCCTTACACTTGTCAAATGTGTAGGTTTTGTTATCGTCGGTAAATGCCTTGCTTGAAATTTTGTCCTTCACAACCCCTATATTTACACCAATCCTCTCATTCTTGACTTTACTTGTCATTGCATAGTTTATTATTCATGAAAAGGTTATTTGACTCACTATATATCAAAAAAAAAAAAACTAAATGCAATTGTTTTGATAAAAAGTAAACAATTTATATATTTATTAACAATGAAACCAAAATAAAAAATAATTAATAAAAGATGTCTTATTACAAAAATTAACTATTTATCCCAACACAAAATACTACCCACCCCATAAAATCCATTACATAATTCTAAATTAAAACAATGACTTTTTAATAAAAATCATACCTAAAAATAATATCAACATAATTAATATTTTATTTTAAAATAATATCAACAAAATTAATAATTTATTTTAACTATAAATTTTGTAAGGGTCATTGAAAGCATACCCCTCACTTTAAATTCATAACAAAATATATAGAAAGGAAGCCTCAATGGCTCCTTGTTTAAAATTTATAGGGTCAATAGTCTTTTCTCATAATTTTACCTTAATGTTATTTAGTTAGTATTGATAAAAAAAAGTTTGAGCCTCCACAATGTTCACCTATTTTATCCACACAATGAGCAATTACTCTAATTCAATTGTGTAAATTCTTGAGAAAAAAAGGCCTTTTCACTTTTCCCCATATAGGGGGGTTTTTGAAATGGTTCTCTATATTTATTTTGCATGGTCACCTTTTTCCATTTTTATTTTTATTTATTTTTTTTCTTTCTCATTTTTTTTATAGAAAAAGTGAATATAAAACTCCTTAAAATAAAATCTTTGACACATTCGCTTATTCAAACAAGTATTTAAATTTACTTCACAAAATAAAGGTTTTGATGGAAGATTAAACCTTTTTGCAAAATGAGAAGATATAACATAATAATTATTCCCAAAAGTTTGAAGATAATTGATGGCATCATCAAGAATAAATTTAAAGATTGAAGAAGTTGTTGCAACTATAAATTTAATATGTAAGTCCATGAGAAAGATGAAGGCTGTTATAGAAGCAAACCCTTATTCATAGAACACTCAAATGGTTTCAAAGAAATAAAATTTTCAATAAAAAATCACTTACATATCATAAAGAAGATTGAAAGATAAAGTAGAAAATAATTTGTGTTGCTAATGATGTTATTTCAATTATTTTGATACAAGATCAATAGAAAATTGACGAGAAAACGAAAGACTTGAATCTCCAATTGTCCCATTTCTCTCATTTGAAAAGTTTATTTTTGATGGCGATGACAAATCCAAAACATTGAAGTAATTAGAAAGAATTTGAACATTAACTTAGATATGATTAAAACCATTAATGATTTAGAAATCTATCTTTTAAATGTTATGCAAAAGAGTGAATGAGTCCATTTTAATTACCACAAGATATCCACCAATTAAATCGACCCCTTAATTATATGGATTACACCATTTACTGGATGGCATTAATATCTCTTAAAATACTGATCGTAAGAATAATAAAATACATGACAAAGATACTTTATATAACAATACAATAATATAAAATACATGTCATTAAGCTATCCATCATGTGATCAATTAATACATGCATCGTTTTAAAAGAATACAAAATACATAAGACTAAGCTATTCACTATGCGATCAATCAATACATACATCATTTCAAAGAATTTTGTATACCTTATGTGGTGGCAATTTGATGACATTTGGCATGTAAATAAGATTTTATTTAATTTTTTTTTTTACAGAACTTTCACTCCACTCCATTATTGTGTGGTTTCATTCCCAAACACACTCTAGTGTGTGCAGATGAGAAAATATGGATGTTAACAAATGTTGCTTTTTGGTTAGAGATTACATGTTAATGGTATTATTTTCTTTGCTGGTTGTTTGTAGATTTTTTCTCCCTTGTTTACAATGTTGATTTACCTTAACGAGCTCACTATATCTCACATCAACTTGCCTGTGATTTATGAAGGTTTTTTGACAAGTTTTCTCGTGTTTATTTTGTATTTTGTATATTTTTTATTGATTTCATACAGTAATGGGTTTCAAACAGGGATAGAGTTTACAATTTTTAAATAACGAATATTTATTCTTGAATTTATATTAAAAGGTATTTAAAAATATATTGAGTTTATAGTTTTGAAAATAATATTTTTATGAGCTTCACTTATGGCAATCATTCTATCGCAACTTATCTTTTTTTGAATGCAAACTATCTAAAAACTAAAAAACCGCATTGATCACTTATATTTTTGACTTGGGTAGGCAACATAAATATTCTCTATCAAATAGTGTTTTAAGAATACATTTTATTTTGTACTTTATTGCAATTTATTCCCTGATAGACATATTATGTGCATATACTAAACCCATTCATAGTTAAGTTATAAGAAAACTTTTCTTTCTTGTTTTTTTTGTTAAATTGGATGGCCAATATTTTTTGTATTTTTCCTTTTGGTGGCGATTTGGGAATTGAGTTAATGGGTATATATATTGGTGGCGATTTTGGTGGCCACACTATGTATTGTATATTATTTATTTTTCTTCTTTGGTACTTTTATTATAACTTTATTTTGGTTGTAATCAGATGTGTAAATATAAGAATATACTTATATGCATGTAAATAGATATTTTTAATTTTATATATATGTAGGCTTGGAATTTGATAGTCACCCTTTGTTCGTGAAATGGAAACTTGGTGATAATTATAATTCTAAAATGCTTGTCATTTTAAATATAAAGTGAATTTATAAACCATTAATCTTTAAATTTTATTAATGTGTGTAGACATATATAAGTATTTACTGTAAATACCCATTACAATAAACCCTAAATACAATTTTTATATGTGTGTTATGTACTATGTATTATATATTCATTATAAAATTGAGAAAATATTTAATGTGATTTTAACTTAACCGATGAGCATTTAAAAAAAAAAATGTAAACTTTGAACATGTTGTTATTTTTTGTGTTGGTTTAAATTTAAATATTTTTTGATTGTTTTTATTTAAGATTAGTTTATTTTATTAATGTTGTATGAGAAAAAATTGTATTGAACTATTAATAATCAAGTTTTTTTCCTTATATTGTGTATTTAGAGTTGTGCTATGGACCTCCACAAGCTAAAAAAAGATACAAATAACACAATCTTTAATTATTCTAAATCCACAATTTATACTAGTACATGTAAATATACACATTTATCTATATGCATATATACATAAGCATATTTTTATATAGACATGTTTATATATACATATATATGTAATTATTTGATCTTCTTATTGCAAAACCCTAAACTTGAGAATAAATATTTATGAAAAAGCAGTTTCGTATATACAAATTCTAAATGTTATGTACAAATTTACAATTGCTTATTATTGATAATCACATTCTATTTTACATTCTTGTGTAAATGAATTTTATTTAAAAATTTTAGGTTAATCAAGATACAAATAAACTTTACTTTATTATTTGGTTTGACAAATTGTATATCATTCCTTGCCTCTTAACAAATGAAAATATCGTTTATTTATTTGTATCAATTTCAAATAGAAAAATTAAAACTAATTAAATGAGATCACAAATCAAATGAAGATTAATTAATTGAGAGGATCGAATTTTTAAAAAGAAGTCACTATTTTTGGGAATCAAATTTAAAGTGATTTATTCTTATAATTCTAAATTTGTTTTTGGATTCACAATTCCAAGGGCATTGTATTAGACCCTCAAGGAGTTTGTGAAGATATTCATTTGATTTATAAAGTTGTTTTTATTTAACTATATTACATAGGCATGCTTGTTAAATATTGATTGAATTTTTCAGAGGAAAATATAACGTCGATTAGGTTTTACATTTATTGTTTATTCAACTATTTTAGATTAGGTTGCATTTATTTATATCCCTATCATTTTATGGACCAAAAATATTATGTAATATATATGATATTTTGCTCGAGGCTTTAAGTTAGGAATGACATTCAACCTATATTGGTAAGATGCATCATGCCTTTGCATAATAGTGCTTGAATTTTATTTTAATTAGTAAATAAATTTTTTATAACTTTAACGAGATTAGTTTTGTTTGTTATTTGTTACATGTTGATAGGGGGTTGTAGATTTGGTGCATGTTATATATTGTTATTTTTGTTGTTTCATATACATGTATTCTAATTAAAATTAGTCTTATTAATAAGTGATTATCTATGAAATCGCATTATAATATATCAGTATGTCATTAAATATTTAATTACAATCTAAAAAGTTAAATTTGAGGTAAAATTTTGGGGAGGCAATATGTAATTGGGAGTTAAAATTGGATTTTTTTTAGGTGAAGGTGGATGGGAACTAAAGTTGAAGTATAAGACAATATTGCAGGGACCAATTTAATTCACCTCCAAGTGCATAATTACCTTCTCATTTCATCAACTTAGTGTCAATATTTAGACCATGATTGAGCTAATATTAGATATTGTTTTGAGCTACTCAATGTGCCTTTTAAAGGAAAACATATAATTATCTACATTCTATCATGATTCTTGTTATTAGTTTGTGTTTTCCTTGCATGGTGTCTTTGGAGTTTTACTATGATCCCTACAGTGATTGGACTGCACAGGATGAGGAGACCCCCTTGTTCACAGAGGACGAGATTTTTGATTTCGAAAGGCAAGCTATGGAGGGTGTAGGTAGTTGTACAACAAAAGCAGTGGAGATTGGTTGTCAAACATGAGGTAGAGAAGGAATCACTGCAATCTTATACCAAGGTGGAGCCGCAGGGGCAGCCTTCTAAACAAGGCAAGGAATCGCAATAGAGTGCGAGGACTAGACCCTCTTAGTCACTCATATCTTTCACTAGAAAGAGGAAGAGAAAATTGTAGATTCTTGTAATTTATAACTTCATTGATATGCAACTTATGATGTTTTTCAATGACAATCATCATAAATTTTTAAGTTATAACTTATAAGTATCGGTTTGTTGTATTCGCATGATGATGTAATTTTTTACTCTATTTGTATTCGAATCTAATAAAAAACACTTCCCCAACAATTTACAGACTCGTTTGATACATATTGTAAGTATAATTTGTATATAATTTATGTTTTTTAAGAAATTTAAGCATTGTTTTAAGTTGCCGAGTATTGTCGAGTCAAAGCTTTTTGGGTCTGCCTAGTCTGAGTCGAATCTGAGTATGCCAACTATGGAATGTATACAATAATTGTTAAAACACAACCTTGCTACGTCTGTTGGAGTCGAGGACCACCTTATCATGGTGGAAGGATTTGAACCTAGGTCATAGTCATACCAGCTTCCCCTATTACCATTACACCACAACCCCTAATAACTAAAAATGTTGACAGAATCATTATCTCTAATGCCTAGCTAGATGGGAGGTAAACTATACACTCCCATGTTAGTGACCCCACTGTCTCTGATCACTAGCCCATATAGAAATCAAGCCCCACAGAGAAATGCCAAAAACAATTCAGATTCAAAGGTATGTGGCTCCTGCACCTAGAATTTGCTTGAATTTTGGAAAATTGGTGGAAGGAGGCTAACCACATTTAAGGACATGCCATGTATAGATTCCTGTACAAACTCAACCACCTGAAACTCAAAGCAAAAGCTTGGATCATGCTCAAGTTTGGGAACATTCTTACTCAATGTCAACAAGTTCATAAATTTGCTATCAACAAACATAATATCAACACCATTCACCAGTTAAAACCATGTCAAAATTCTTTTATTTCAGATAAACGTGATATTTTAAATCATATTGCTTCCTACTTCAGTAGCCTCCTCCTGACTGAGGAAGTTAACATGGATAACATCAAAGATCATTAAAGAATATTCCCAATCTGGTCACTAAGGAGGCTTGCATCAGTTCACCAAACCTATCATGGAAAAGGAGCTTTAAACTAGTCTCTCCTTCCAAAAATAAAAGGCTCTAGGCCCTAAAGGTTTCCTAGCACTCTTCTATCAAAAGTGTTATGGGAAAGAGGACCTCTTGGCTCTCATAGAGGACTAATGCAGAACAAACGAATGCTAAAAGCTCTGAATGCTACAAAGGTTGTCCTTGTCCCAAAAAATGTAAAGTCCCTTTCCGGACAAATTTCAACAATTCCGGATTTTACATAAACCCATTTTTTTTAAATTGGCAATTAAATAAGTGGTTCTACAATTGCTTTCAAAGATATAACAAAATTGTCATTTCACAAGAAAGTATCACCTTTATTTCAATTCTGTAATCTTTTTATAAAATAGGTTTATTGCCAAAATCATATTGCAAAGCAATGCTAACAAATTTTATGAAATTCCAACCTTATACTTGTTGCTAGAAGGGCAGTGTGTTGCTGCTAAAATGTTGGAATTTGTTCATTGTTCTTATTTTTGCAAACCCTGATCTTTAAAAGGGCAAAAAAATATTTTATGAAACCCTTGTGATCACCTGGTCAGCGCTGGAAACCCTACTGTCAGTGGCGTTCTTTGTCTAGACGGTTGAAACCCTACTGTAAGAATCTTATTTCTGTACCTGGTGGAAACTGAATCTGAAACCCTAGTGCTCTATTGAATTGATGTTTGAAGATTTCGATGTAACACACTTGTAATTTATGAATGAAATTACCTCAAAGGATTAGAGGGTTTTCGCCCTCAAAACTAAATCCGAATGGTGGGGGTTTTCGTCCTCACAATTCGTTACAACTAAATGGGTTTTCGTCCTTGTACTGAAAACCGATGAACTGGAAGGCTCAATCAATTGAGAAATGTTGATGATAAAAATTGAATGATTTACAATGAGGAGGAATCTCATTATATAGGCTCGAATGTCACTTTTAAAGTTAAGGTTATACTTTTAGGTTTTGGGTTTTACTTCTCACTTTTACCCTTTTCTTTTATTTTCACTTTCCCTTTTCTCACCCTTTTCTTTTATTTCTAATACCAATAAAGTAATATTAAATTGTCACATTTTTTTGATAAAATATAAAAGTAAGTCACTTCCACAACTTAGAATATTACCTTTCTTATTTTTACTTTATTTGAAAAAGGGGACCTGACAAAAAAGGCCGCAGCTATCAATTGGAACAATACAAACCAATTTCTTTATGCAATATGGCATAAAAAGTTCTCTCCAAACAAATTGCCAATAGGCTCAAACCAATGCTTGTCAAGATTGTCCCTGATACACAATCAGTTTTCATCCCGGGAAGACATTATGGCCAACATCCCTGCCGTCCAAGAAATCAATCACTCCCTCAAGACTCCGCAGAGACTGAGAGTCATGATGAAATTAGATATGTCAAAGACCTTCGACAGATGCAACCGGTCTCTTCTTTCCCGGACTCTCAAAGCTTTTGGTTTCATTTCTCAGATCACATAGATTAGAGAGGCAGCTGCATCGCCACTCCCATTCTCTCTGTCTCCATCAATGGGGAATCCAGGTAGCCTTTCAAACTAACTTACACTTTGTTGATGATGCTTTGCTGTTCTCATCCTTAGTTCTGAGGGAGATCACTCATCTTCGCCAAAGTTCAATTTATCATCAGGCCAAATAAACAAACAAATCTAATATTGTTTTTGCAAATATCAATAGAACTAGAAGAGTTGAGATTTTTCGGATTTTGGAATTTCTAGACAGCAACTTACCCATGACCTATTTGGGTTTTCCGCTAGAATGAAAGCTGACAAAAGATCTATGGGGACCAACAGTAGCTAGACTGCAATCTAAATTGGGCAAATGGACGACCGATGGTTAAGCCTAGCAGGTAGAATTCAATTTACACAAGCTGATCTATTAGCTATTCCAGTGCAATTACTATTGCTCATCCTGATACCATCCAAGGTGGAACGTCGAATCATCACAATCCAGAGAAATTTCATATGGAAAAAGATGGACAACACCTTCAAATGTCCGCTGGTTTCATGGGCAACAATTACGCAGCCAAAGCGTGCCGGAGGGCATCAAATTGTTCAACAAAGCCATGGCTATGAAGTTGGCTTGGGATATAAATACTGGTCCCCCCTCAGTCTGTAAACCCAATCTACTCAATAAACACCTGTCTCCACAACCTCTGAAATTTTTTCTATATCCTCAAAACGTCCCCAAGCTTTTGGATGTCCCCTCCTTTTTGCTTATGTCAGGGACAACAAATCGTCCATCAACCATCTAATGTCCTTGACGGCCACACCAATTTTTAAAATCATATAAACATAAAAATAGAAAAAACATGCCCTAAACCTAGAAGTGGGGCCCAACAAGCACTGCTACCCTACTTAAACCCCCAACTATTTATAATTAGATCCCCAACCATAAATAAATATTTCTTTCAGATTATTTATATTATGAAATTTTACTTTGTTTATGATATTTTTTGTAATTTATTTTTCAAATATTATATATATATATAGTAGTCATCCCCAAAACCCAGGGAATATTTTCGTGTCCCCGTCCCAGAAACTCAGAGAAACATTTCTGAAAGTGAAATCAAATGGCACATTCCAAAAAGCCCCCGAAAGAAAGATTAGGAAAAGAGAATGCACACTAACAGTTTTGAGAATCTTGTTTTTCAAGGAGGAATCCTCGAATTAAGGTTTGATCAGTTGAGTCTTAGACATTGTGAAGTAGTATATCAAATTGAGGAAGAAAAATTAAGGTTCTGTGTGATGATGATATTTGCTCCAATGAGGTAAACGGTGTTTAAAAGGAGATTTTTAGATCTCCTCAGCCATTTGCTTCTCAATCCTTGATCTCAAACATTCCACAAAACAATCGTGTAAAATTAAACACCTCTTGGAAATCCATAGAGAAACAACTTGTTGATGTTGTGGCTGGCACATTGTATGCATGTGCTATCCCGTTCAATTTGGCAAGAACTCCTCAATCCTCATTATATCAGTGCATTTATAATTTGTATTGTGAATTTGGTAAAGGGTAGGTACCTCTTGGTTGGGACGGCTTAACAGCTACAAATCAGAGGAGATGCTGGCAAACAAATTAGCTTCCCCCAAAGCATCTTGTTAACACTGGTTGCAACATCCTAAATAAATGTTGGTTTAGACAAGTCTTTCCATAGTAGCAATGAGCATGAAAAACTCGCAGGTAATTGCAAGTAATCATGTGCCAATGCATATCCAGTCGTTTTGACCCAGCGCAGAACACGGCAGTCAAACCTACAAATTATTCATAAAAACAGCACGTTTTCAATAAATTGCGAGTAAACTGCGATTTTTTCAAAAATGTATGTGTTATTAATTTTACCAAGAAACTTCTTATAGAATTGTGTTTATGTCATGTCCAAGAAGTGTTTTATAAGCAACTCATGATTTTTTGAACATTTTCTTCTTTTAACAACATATTCTATATCACATGAGGCCCTTGTGTTTTCATGCCAAAAAAACTCAATCAAATGTCTTGTTGCTTTAAACAAGACCTTGTCTTTTTTTGGGAATATACCACTAAATTCCCCACAATCTATGAGCAAAGATTCATCGAGTATTGTTCTTCTTCTTACATATTTAATTATAGTTTTCTTATTGAAGTTCAACATTGTACTTGTTTGACTAAGAAATCAACCTCTAGATGTTGCCTTACTCATTGTATCCTCTATTATTACTTGTCTTGCAATATTACTATCTTTGTTTCAAGTTTTATTACCTATTCCATTAAATAAATTACTTAGATTCTTTACAATTGCATTATAAATTCTATCTGGATTGTTTGTATGGTGCACTTTTTGCATTTTCATTGTTTGAACAAATAATTGACATTACTATATATGGGTTTTATTCTCAAATGCATAATCCCATACAAGTTGAGAATGTTGTTTAACTATACATTTTGACATTTTACCTTGCATATGTTCTAATACCTTCTCATTTATTTCAAGTAAATATCTCAATCTTCGCTAGATAATTCTTGGAGATGTGGGACTAGAAGCTACATTCTTTATTATATTTAATGGTGTTAGCACTTCAACCATAGAAGGGGGTTCAATCCTATGTTAACATTAGATTCTACATGCAAAGAAAATTCCTCTTCATTTGGATAAAGTTAAATTGGGGTCATTATATAAAGTCCATTATCATCATGTGAATTTAATGTATCATCATGCTTAAACATTTCATTATGGACAGGTGTTTCATTGTATTGTGTTTCTTTGTGTTTCATCACTCAATATAAATATATTAACATGTTATACATATTGATTTTCATCATTCAACAAGGATTGATTAAACTCTTATACCAATTGAAGATGTTTCTAAACTAAAGTCCATGTAATTAGACATGTTATTCTCAATTGAAACATTACTTGGTGTGAAATAAGTACCTTCACCTTATCTAGAAATTCATATGGATGCTTTCATATCTACTTGTCTTTTTATTTTGATTTCTCTCTTGACTTCTATTTCTTCATTTTCCTTAATTTGTCTTTTGTGGCAACTACCCAACCCCATGATCTATCTTTCTACTTTTAATTAAAAATAGGATAAAAAATCAAACAAAATTAAATGAATATATGATAGGGTGCCTAGATAGATAGTGGGGTGCCGACCCGACTCTATATCGCCCCAGAACCCCTATGCCCGAGACCCTCTAAAGAGAGAGCAGGGGGGGCCCTATCCCTATCTAGAGTGGATTCGCCCATATAGTTAGTTATAGGGGGATAGACAGAGTGGGGAAGGGAGAGTGCCTGGCTATATAGAGATATAGGGTCATCGAGAGAATAGATATCTTGAGACAAATTAAATGAATAATTTATAGACTATCAGCTTTAAAAAGTAATTTAGAACTTGTAAAATGTGAACTAATCGAGTAAAAACTGTGGAGATAGTAACTTTTGTGAAACTTTAATAGAATTATAAAGGGCGTGTGCCCTTTTTAATACCATACATGCCCTGTATACTAGTAGATGTAAACAAGAAAATGCACTTCATGCATTTCTCATTGCAAGAAGGGTGCATGCAATTTATAAATTAAACACACCCTTTTATTAACTTCCAAATTTAAAATGATGGATTTACCTCCAAAAAATCATTGGTTTTACGCTTGTAGGATCTGAACCTAATCCAAAAATCTATCATAGACTAGACAACGTGACTTTTTCTAAATTTATAAGTTTTTCCTATCTTTATGAACACATTAAGTAGGTGGATTTATTTATTTTTAAAATAAAAATTATACGAACTTGTAGAGGGGAGAACATAGTTTCTAAATATACAATTTTTAAAGTTAAATCATTATTTTTAATTATTACTTAATTTCTACATAACATACCTCATTATGGTTCATGCATGTTACAGATAGTTTAATTATTTTTTAATCATTAGTCAAGTTTTTGTAAAACTTATATCTCAACAATCTACGCATCATTGACTATGTTTTAAAAAAAAACTTATTTTTATGAATTTTTCAAAAAAACATATCATTGGCAGGTTTAAATTTCCAACATTCTTGAATTGTAAAATTAATATAAATAATATTAATTAGAAAATTAGTAAAAAAATATTCTCAACAATCTTCAAAATTTTCTATATCCATATATGTAATTTTATATAAAAATTCATTCATTTACTCCAAAAAAATGTCTATACAAATGTAGTTTAGTTATTTTTTCACAAAATTTACTATCATTATCATAAATGCATCAATTTTTTTTACTTTTCTCATCTGGGTATTTTTAAAAAAAAAATTTTATAAACTAGATCAAAATTACATAATTCATCTTCAAACATTATCATAAAATTATTTGTCCAATAATCTCTAAAAGTCTCTCCAAGTTTAGGTACTACTATTCTTAAAAAAAAATTGACACTTTAAGACCCCCTTTTTGTCCTCCATTACCCTACACCCACTCATATGGAATAATTGGGTAAAATATTTAAATAAAATATTTGCCCCCCACTTTTAGGTGAGAGATATGTACCTAGTATTGCATATTACTCATCTCAAAAGAAAGAGTCACACATATCATATGTTATCATAGAAAATAATCTAAGTTGTTAAAATATTTGAAAGCACTTTGAAAACATGTGTATATATCTATAGAAAGATCTCATCATGTAAATCTTGATAATAATGTATGATTCATGTGAGAATGAGGTGATCAAGAGTAAGTGAAGATAATGTGCCCCACTTTAAGTAGAAAAAGAGACAAATAATATGTTTGTGTAATCATACAAAAAAGATGTCATTGTTTAAATATCACTGATACCCCTAATACTCATATGGGAATACAATATAAAAAAGGTAATAGGAAGGGAGGAACAAAGGATATACCCCGATAAGCCGTAGTGAGGAGAAATAAATATATTCCCATGTGATATAGGAGGATGCCCCAATATGGAAAAGGTATGGAAATGGATGTGTTAAATGTGATATCTGCATCATGACTAGGTGTGAGGAGGACTATGTGATCTCCTCATATAATCAGTGAAATCTCAATAGACAAGTGGGTGTAGTAGGATATGTATACATAAGATTGAATTGATGAGGCTCATAGTGGAGAAATGGGTACAATTCCCCCAAGGACAATGCCATGGCGGTAGTTATCTTAGTATGTGTGGGTATAATGCCCCAAAAGGTAGGGTAGGTATATAAATATAATCAATGAAGCTCAAAAGGGTATGATGCCCCAAAGGCAATGAGTAACATTTGTAATATGGAAAGTGTAGTATCAATGTAATATTATGGTATCATTGATAGTGTAACATATAATAGACAAAAATCTCATGAGAGATTTTTTGGGTATAGTGCCACCTGATAGTAATGTATAAATAGTAAGATTTGGGATCACGTGGGTATGATGCCCCCAATGGTAATATAAAAATATCAAAGAGCTGTGGATCCTTGTAGAAGCTATTGGTGTTGAATATACTAATGTGTCACATGCCCCTCTCAAGGGAATAGTGTAATAAATTAGTCCCATGGGTGGAGTGATAATATTGTTGTCCAATGAGGAGTCATAACATGTATCAGTAGATTTAGTCATCACGTGACAATAGCAATGGCAACAATATAACATAGGATCACTAAAACATTAAGAAGAGGCAATAAACACATAATAAATGTGTAATAAATGTCTTATGGGTGATAAACATCAATAATCATGTCTAGTTAGGTAAAATGTACACACATCTCTCGGTATGTGAAATGAGTTCAATGAATCACAAAATCAATTCACATAGGTATGTGGTTTAATATTTTTTATAACAACTATAGAAAGGTTTCCATGGTATACAATACAAAATATTTATAAAATAAGATTAATTTGGTCATTTACACTTATTGATTTTCTGGACTTGGAGATCTAAGGTAGACAAAATGGTGATCAGATGAGATTATATTCCTAGCCTATTAGATTGTGTGAGGGCAAGTGTTGATACTGGTTAGGAGATCGACTTGTTGAGTACTAATTTTGTAGATTTTCATCATTTAAAAAAAAAATCAATTTTTTAAAAGTTGTTTAAAATAAAATTTTATGCACTTTAAAATTATTAATGACCATGTCGAGTGTGTCCATATTTCACCAATTGTGACCCCTTTTAACTAATTACAACCCCTGGTAGCCAATAGTATCCTTGATTTTGACCCTATTAGATCGATTAGGACCCACTAAGGTCAATTATGACCCATTGTGGTTGATTATGACCCAAGGTCATTTTTTATATTGAAATATCAAGAACAAAGTCTATGCATAAATGATGCAAAACAACTAATAGAATACAAAAAATATAGAATCGGGAGGCAACCCCCCAATAGTCAAAGTTTAAATTGTTGATATTAAAATATAAAAATGGCCCCAAACAGGCAACGTAGTAGAATAGAAATAAAAACTAGAACACACCCAACCCACCTCCCAAAATAGGGGTGGAACCACAAACTAACAACTACATTATCACATCATTAGATGCCCTCCAAGAAGTAGTGCAATCCAGATCAGTATCCTCATCCAGATTAGAATCCACATGAACAGGTTCCACTGTAATGTTAGGCTTCATACCAGGTCCCATATGTTCTAAACCACATATCAACCGTGGAGTGAAGTAAATGACCTTCTTCAACAAAGACTTTATGTTATTAGATTTGGCATAATCTATCATGATCTAATTATGTAGCACCACCCCCTTTAATGAGTAAATCCAATTTACCAACAAAGACATTCACATTTTCTTCAATCATTTTCCAAATCTCACTTTAATCATCAATGCTCTACATCAGTGAGGGGAGAGGGGGAATAGGTTGATTATGATCCTTTTCATCAAAGAATAAATCAATGTCAATGTCCAAAGGAACGATTGTATCCTCAAATTACTTATTCAAGTTATCACTAATGTCCACATCAACATTTTTCCCATACCGAATCATATCATTATTGGCAATAAGCCAACTGTCCATGCCATTCTTATCTGACTCAGATGAATTAACCCAGTCATGAATAGGATCACCTACCTGATCAAAGTATGCATCTTTGATACAATCCCATTCATGTTCATAAATATTTACTTCGGTAGCATATCCATGACAGATTTCCCAATCTGGATGAGGACTCAATTTAAGACATCCACCCGAGTCAATTGGGAAATCAGATGTGATTTTTAGCATCTCTATCCTCAAGAACTACTCCAATTGCACTTGTGGCACCTTCAACTATATAAAAATATGTAAATAATGACTTCAATAGTGAAGTCAGCAAGCACCCTAGTCTTTGCTTGAAAAACCTCTAAGTTCCTTTGCCTCCATACAAACCACAAAATTTTGGTTGAAAATATAAGCCAAAACTTATGAAAAAAGGGTGGACTTTATTTTTAGGACAAACATATCCAAAAGCAATATTAAACCATCCAATAATACAATCAAAGACAATAGCCCAACCTTTAAGGCAACATTTAAATTTTTTAGAAGCATATGGACAAGCGAAAAAAAGATACTCAATATAGTCATAGTCACTACAAAAAGAGCAATAAGGCTAACCTAGGCCACTCTTAACTAGAACAATACTGACAACAAGTTTATTGTAAATCAATAACCATATAAAATAGGACTTTTTGGGTTTAATACAAGATGCCCATATAACATCAAATATAAAAGACCAAGAACGAAGGGGATCATGAACACTCTAGATTCAATTGAGGGTAAGAAAAGGAACCTTGGAAAAAGAGAGTTTATTGTATAACATCTTGGTGGAAAAATCAAAGGGAGACGTACCCTTCAACCATTTAAACTTTCCCATAATTCATCCTCCTCATCCATAAAAGATACATTGTTATTGTCTTGTAGTGATTTTAGTAGGAGAGTACATGCTCTACATTAAGAAGAGGGAATTTGAATCTAGTTTGAATTTCCATCCACGATGCCCAACCATTATGTGAGAAGAGATATTTAAAATACCTCAATCCTTTAGTGAACCACTCAAAGGTAGAACAATCCCTGGTGAGTGCAAGAGGCCTCTTGTTTACACAAAGATTATACCAAATAAATCTATACCCTTGGCAGCATGTCCCAACCAACTGAAGACATGTTTAATAGTGATAAAAGATTTGATAGAATCCTAGGTAGACTAGATAGATATGTTTAACAATGATAAAAGGTTTGATAGAATCCTAGGTAGACTAGATAGAAGCAAAGATTAGAGAGCCAACTACTTTAATAGAAAAAGGGACTTATAAGAAGGTCCACAATATTTATTCCTTTCCAATTTGGTTTACCTTACAGAAAACCTCTCAAGAAATTATTTCTGACTAAGACTTTCCAGGGCTCTCCCTCTTTGAATGCTCTGATGATCCATTTGACATCAAGGGTAATGCCTTGAATCTTTAGATCTTTCAGGCCAAGGCCTCCAATATGTTTAGGCTTACAACAAAATTGCCAAGAAATAACATGTATTTTTTTACCTCCTTTGCCATTAGACCACAGGAGATATCTTGTAATTATATGAAGCAGATTGATATGAGTTTTACTAAAAAACCATCAAGAAGCATAATATATGTTGTAAGAAGCTAAAACTTTTTGGCAGACATGGATCCTACCAGGTAGGGAAAGTAGGTGGCCTTACCATTTCTCAATCTTCTTGTTGATCTTTACAAAGATCCATTCCCACATGAGCTTGAAAGAAGGGGTAAGAACAAAGGGAATACCCAAATATCTAACCAATTAATTAGACCCTTTCCATTCCCAGCCAAAAGGTGTAAGCCAATCTAGATGAATGTCCTTCCAACCCAGCATACAAGACTTATGCATAACAACTTTAGATCAAGATAAAAATAATAGATATCAAGTCTTAAGACAACTTGGGTTAATTTATCTTTCTCAAGGTTGAAAATAGAATAGTATCATCTGAAAATAAGACCTCAATCAAATAAGATTCATTAGGCAAATAAATTCCTTTGATTGGGGAACCCAATTCTAAGCTTCTTAGCAGGTAATGAAGGGCTTCAACCATGAGCACAAACAAAGAAGGGGTTAATGGGCATCCTTGTCTAATATAATGTTAAATACCAAGTGACTCATTTAGCTCCCCATTCACTTCAACAATAACAAAAGTTTATTTAAATAGAACATTAACCATTATGCAATATCTGTCTTGAAATCCAAATGTTCTCATAATCCTTTCAATGAAAGGCCATTCAATTCTATCATAAGATTTTTCAAAATCAAGCATAATCATGCCCACATCCTATTTGGAATCATAGGCCCAATACATCCCCTACCAGCTAATAATAATATTATCTAAGATATATCTGCCCTTAACAAAACCAGTCTGAGTTTCAGATACAATTGAAGAAAGAAGCAATGAGAGCCTTTTGACTAATATTTTTGCCAAGATTTTATAAGATACATTTATAAGAGTAATGGGTCTCTATTTTTTGACCTGATGGGGGTCCCCTTCCTTGAGGATGAGCTTGATAACACTTTTATTAGTTTTAGGGCCCAATGAACCTACATAAATAGCTTCATTGTATACCTCAAGACAATCCTTGGCCATCCAATCCTTATTTGCTTTAAAAAACTTAGTAGATAATTCATAAATACCTAGAGATTTACCATTCTTAAGTGAATCAATTGTCTCTTTTATTTCATCCAACATAATATCCTTATCCAAGAAGTTAGCTTTCACATGTGAAACCTTCTTTGGGATACATTGATCACAAAGAGCCCTATTTTGCTCAATATGAGAGTTGGATCTATTAGACAAAAAATATTGGAATAAAAATTCAAAGAAGGTTTCTTTAATTATATTATTCATGAGATAAGTTACCTTGGAACTCAATACCATAAATTTTGCTCTTCTGGTTCTTTATTTTCAAAAAATGGAAGAAAAATTTAGATCCCTTATCTCCTAGTTTTAGCCAAGTTAGATGGGAGCGAATATGTGCTCCTCTAGCAAGGTAGCATTGAGATTTATTGATTTGATGCTTTAGAGAATTAAGTTCATCCACAAGCCTACCATTGGAGGGGTCAAGTTGAAGTGAACTTTTAGCTAGAATTAGTTTTTCCAGGGTGATTCTAGCAGATTTCCTACATTATTTAGTCTTAAACTGTCCATATGTTCTTTCAATATTCTTGGACAATTCCATACTAGAGTTCCACTTAAAAATATTGGAATTAGAGGTTCATGAGATCCTCCCTATATTCCAAGAAGAATGAATACCGTCCATACAAGACTTGATCATTCAGGTGAGAGACATTAAACTTATAAATCCCTTTTAAAGAAGTAGAACCTTTATCAACATCATTACTCAGGGAGACTCCAATCTCAATGGGATGGTGGTCAGAAATGGTGAAGGGAAAAACATTGAACTACATTTTCAAAGCTATTTGGGGTCACATAAAAGAGGTCACTATTCATGTAAAATCTATCAAATTTGGAATAGAGACTTCTCCCATTGATCTGATTATTACACCAGGTATACCAGATACCTTTGCTCTGTTTTTTACCTTTATGTAGAGGATCAAAGAGTCTATGCATTCTCTTGAATTTGTAATTGAAAAAAATATCATTGTCTTTCCAAGACTAAGGATCACCTCCAATTTTATCTTCTTTTTCCTCAACCATGTTAAAATCACCTCCAAAAACCCAGGGGACATTTTTGAGGTTGGTTGCAAGCTAGTTCCAAAGCTCGGATTTCTCTCTATAGTCATTAGGAACATATATGTTACAAAGACCGAAGCAATGATTATGTTTTTCCAATAAAACTCAGACAAATATATTATAGGGAGAAGAACCATGATCAATAATGAACTCTCGCTAATTAGGGTTAACTAATATGGAGGCCCCTCCTTTGCCTCTTTAATGATTGGTAGAAAAATAAGCAATATTTGGCCAAATAAAATTAAGGACCAAGGACAATTGGGATTCCATAGCTTTAACTTCTTGAAAAACAAGAAGTCTAACTTATCTCTAGAGTGTCTAAATTACCTCACAATAGGCTTTCTATCAGGGAATTCCAATCCCCTAACATTCCAACTTACAATCTGCATAAAAAGAGAGATGGGGGGGGTCACTTATCCTGACTTTGGGGCTTACCCCCACTATTAAACATTATTTTGAAGTAGTCTAGGACCTTATTTTCTTTTGATTTCCTCTTGATAGCCAAATCAGGGATACCAAGGGGGATATATTTAGATCTGTCAATCACAAGGGCCTGTCCATGAGGGATAGAGGCAATGTCAGTCTTGAGTCTCTTACCACCTCCTTTAGACTTCTAATTTTTAGACACATTAGGTTCCATGAGGGACAAAGGTGCAAACAAGATCAGTATCAAGACTAGAGCCTAAATTACGTAGCTTCTTCATCATTGGTGAAACCAACATGGGGAGGGTTCATCACCTTTTACTACATGGCTAGTTAATGGTAGGCTACTAGGGGTACAAGTATTAACAACACAAGGGTTCAAGCTAAAATAACTACATACTCATCTGAGGGGGAATCCTTGAATTGTGAGTCAAAAGATTCTAATGGAATCTTTTACTCAAATAAAGCATCTTCTAAATCATCAGGTAAGTAATTATGCAATTCAAACCTGTAGGTCACCATGTCAATAGAAGGTGCAAGGGAGATATAGAGCTGGGAAGAGCATTTAGGCATATCCTTGCGTCTCTCTTCAACAATTACTGGAGCATTTTTACCTAAAGGCTCCTCAGGGGAGGCACAACCTTTGAGGGGTTCACTATTAAATATGGGGTTTTCAAAGAATTTTAGATCATATATTGGAAGAGGACCTATCACACATTCATCCTTCTGTGTCTCTTAGCGTTTTTGTTTATTATGATAATCCTCCTTGTTAACCAACAATGGATAATTATTTTTGAGATGTTCATCTTTTTTACAAAAAAATAAGCATTTAAACCTCCTAGCCCTTTGATAGAAAAAAATTGAGAGGTCCCTTTAATTTTAAAATTAAGGGATTTAGGTAAAACATCAAGAGGCTCTAAGGAGATCAAAACCCTAACAATCATATGTGCCAAAGACCTTCTAGTGTCCTCAATTCGAAGAACTTCCCCAAAGGGCTTCAAAGCTTGAGGTAAAAAATTCCATAGCTGAATAGGAATATTTTTGATATCCACCCATCTGAGGTGCAATTTTAATCATAAGGTCATTGTAGTCCATATCAGGTTTCTATATAACTACCTTAAACAAAGATTGACCAACTTCCACAAGGGTTTACTGATGGCCCTTCTCTGCATATTGAAGTTTTTAAATAAAATCATAAAAAACCCCTTTTTAAACCATTCTACAGAAAGATAATGTAGATTCCCAATTTCTTACCCCACATAGAATTGAGCCAATTATAAAAAAAAATTCTAGAAGGGAGAGAATTTTTGTTCAAACACATAGAAAAAAACTCTAACATTTTCTAAACCAGGTTTCTTCCTACAGGAGGTCTTTTTCCATAGAATCATTCAGAAGCAGAGCAAGGGTTTTCCCAGGACAAGGGAACTTACCAATTTAGGATTCATCGTGCTCCCATTCTCTATGTTCACCTTTATTGGATTCGCTGACAAGAAACTTTATGTCCTCTGAGTTCTTAGTCACCTCTTCTTGTCGTAAAACCTCACTGAACAATTTATTCAATACTCTAGCCTTTCCTTCACCCACCTCAGTCGAAAGTGTCATACTATCCTTGATATTGCAATATTTAATATACCCCATAGGACCAACTAGCTCATTAAAACCACCATCCTCTTCACTCGTCCCATGATCAAGTTCATACTTTCCATCAATCTCCATATACATATGCAATTAATACCATAGACAATCTTAATTCCAAAGGCTAGGGTACAAAAATCTAGGTGAGGGGATGTGGGTAAGTACGAGGTAAATGGAAAAAACAAAGAAAACCAATGCACAACAAAAACCAATAAACCAAACAACAAAAAAAAACTTAATGTAACAAATCAATCATGAGCACCATAGGAAAAAAACATAGAAACAAAGGAAGCAAAGGCAACCAAGGTGAGAAAATAAGATAGAGCTTGGAACACCATCAATGGAGGATGAATATTTGCCTCCCCATTGTAGAGCTCCAAGCCTCCTTTTCCATGCCCATTTTTTCTCTCTCTTGAATGATGAAATTAATCTCAAGGCCATTTTTTTTTCTAAATATGTAATATGTTTTGTGATATCTTTCATTTTTTAATTTCTTTCAAGATTCTAACGTATGTTTTTGTTTGTTTTTATTTCAAACTGAGATTCATGTGCAAGAGTATTGATAGAGTTATGCCATGGAGACCATGATAGAGTTAGATATTAGTGGTGTAGATCATGCTTAGTTAGATGTACTTGGATCAGGTTACACTAGTTGTATAGGTGTGATAATATAAAATATTCACCTGTTGATCGCATCAGCTGAGAGGTGGGATTGTGAACTTGCACATTTGAGATTACTATCATTGAGATGATTATTACCTTAGAGGATGTATGGTGCATATTGTACATTCTTATTAGAGGACATCAAATACAGGTAGATGGTTTAATATGGGTTGAGTGATGGTCAACCATGACATACTATATAGGAGACCATCAATGTCAGCCTCACTTTGATGATAGTGTGGTTCAGTAACCATGCTATGGAAATATTTTTCTTTACAACCTAATATAGTGAGAGGTTTTTATCTACGTCTATGAAATATTTTTCCTTATAGTTTTATTCATGGTAACCAACACTAGTGGTTGCACTATAACCTATGGTTTGAGGTTGACTATATAGGATATACAAGATCATGGGATATTTTATATTTGGGCTCATTGCATGTTAGGTTGTATATAGATATATTTTTTGATTTAATCAGGAGAGACGTGTAGGAAGTTTAGTAGTCAACATACTAATAAGTGTGGGAATACAAACATATTGTTTTGGTCCAACCACCAAGGTTGCTAGTAGGAAGAAGGACACTAGTGCTTCCATATGTCACACAATGGGTGCATCCTTATGCATGGAGAGTAAATATTCAAGATATGACCATGTTTAAGTAAATATTGCACAGACTATAGGTACTCAATATTTTATGGTGATACTTTATGGGGAACTTCTTGGGTGGCCTGAGGATGTGCATATGATGAGGCATACTAGCGTGAATTGATGGTACCAAGATCATGATGGTAATCACAAGAGGTTCCATTTTCACACAGTTACATGCTAATATGGGGCATGACAGGATTGGCCACCAACACGTCATGTGTGGTGAAACTTAACGAGGGCTCATGGATGATTCATTAATGAAGTGTTAAAATATCATGTGTGTGCATATTGGGGTTTTATAATCTCCTAAAATCAAGATTGGTATAATGGGGTATTTTTAGGGGGTTTTTAAATACTATTGGAAAGGATAGGCATCGAGTGGGTGGGAGGTTGGGTCAGGGTCAAGGTAGGTGGGCATTGATAATATTTGAAACTTGACTTTGGTAGGCATATCTAACATTTGAAATATATAAATTGATTACCCTCTAGTATAATGCATCTTAATGATTTTGGTTTCTTGCGTTAGGTGGTAAAACTCTTCCCTATATTTTTTTGTCTTTGTCCTCTAGATTTACTCTTATTCCCATCTACTTTTTTATTTTGAAGTAAATAATAAACTACATAAATTCAAATGCTCAAAGTCATGAAAATTATTTCTTCTTCTTGGGCAAATAAAACAAAATGATAGATCATCATTATTTTTAGATATTTTGGAGCACATAGAGAGATTGAGAAAAGTGGATATGGTATTAGATTTTATATCAACTCTTTAATCTTGCATTCAGACCATATAGAGTGGAGCTCGTAATAAACTACAAATCAACTCTTTAACCTTGCATTAACACCATACATAAATAGTAATGCAATCATAATTTTTAATCGTAAAGGATTATTACAAATAAATATGTTTCCTTTTTCTACTATAGACTACATTATAATATGAAGGCAATTATTGAATAGATAACCACCATTAAAATTTTATTAGGGTCGACCATCAAATTTAGTCTATGTTCATAATTTTAAAGGCAATATTTTTTACCTTACAAATATATTTTATTTCTCTTAATGTCATTCTTATAAGATTATTGTCCACTTAGATCATGACAAGAATAGATAGGAGGAGATCTCAATAAGTGGCCATGGTGAATGTCTCTTTTATTCATTTTTATCCCAAACTAGTTACAACATAAAATTCCAATAACTAGACCAATTTATACCCAATAACTTATGGATGGGTTTATCATACATATATTCCAATCATGTTAGTAAATATTGGCTCATGTTTTTGTCTTTAAACTATATTTAAAATTTTCATTTTTGAAAAGAGGTTTGATTTTAAACAAATATTAAATGATTTTTAAATGGAAATACATATTTTATTTGCTAATAATTTTATGGCATGGTGTTTTTTTTGAAATAATTAATAAGTCAAGCGCTAACTCAATGTAGACACCTAAAATCAGCCCTTAAGTAATTATTAGTTATTAAATTGCATGATTTTAGTATGCTTGTGTACTTATTGATTATTAGTCCAAATTAAGCGTTATTGACATGTTTTGTGATATGTTTTCATGTATTCCCTTCTTATTTATCCTTCCTTTCTCTTTCCCCATGTTGTGTGGATATTTTGCGGTGTTTTCTAATAACAGAGTAGTTGTTTGTTACTTCATTATGCATCCATAAAGAGTAAATCATGCCTAGTGCCATTAGATGGGAAGAATCAAGTTGATATATGTAGAGAATCATATTTCGTATTGGACACTTGATAATGTGTAATTTGACCAATATTTGGCATACTTGACTTATGCCTGCATATATGACTCTTGTTCACATTCTTCCTTAACCATTCATCTATATATGGGCTCAACCTTTAAAAATTATTGTTACTATTACACAGGATTTATGTAATCTCTATTGAAATAGCCAAATATCATTCTTAGACTGTCCCTTGATATTAGAGCATTATTCATGTTCTTTAGATAGGTTTGCACTTCCTCATATAGATCTGACTCCACAAAACCTATCTACTTAGGTCAAACATGTTTGCTTTCCATTTAATGGATATTTTCCTAAATTTAAACTGGTTATAGAGGTCAAATCATATGTTTCACATGTTAGTTTAAAGGAAATTATCAAAGATTTAGATATATAAACATATCAAGCATAAGCCTATTGACATCTAACACTTATTTATCATTGAAAATCGCTTTGCATATTGAGAGGAACTTCCCTAAATATTTCAAATATGAAATCCTTCAAAGGATAAATATCTAAGCTTAATTATAAATACCACTACAAGGTGAAATCACAAGTTCTTTAGTGTCAAAATCCATACACATGATTACATTGCATGTTAATACACAAGATTTCACACACTCAACTAGGTGGGATAATAGCATTCAATTTGACTCCCCTCTTTTGGGTATTGGATACATAGGTAGTGTTTAGTCATAGGGGGTGGATGAAGTTATCTAAACCCTTCCCTCTCACTTGTTATCCCTATTTTACATTTGTTACTTTAGTGCAAAATTAGGGTTTGAATAAAGGAAAAGGATAACAGAGCTATTCATGTGGGATCAAATATATTTATATACACATGAACCATTAGTGGACATGGGTACATCAATCATAAAAATCATATATCCGTGCAAACACGTAGGAAAAATCCATAACCTAATAGATAGTGACATACTACGTAGGCATCCAAGAAGAATGGACTCATCCAAACTTGTATAGACTCTTTGTTCCATATCTTAGCATTCACATGACCATTCTAAACTATTTTTTATGAGTGTACTCTACCATAGACTTGTAAAAATATAATATTACATTATTCTAGTGTTTTCCATAAATAGCAAGTTACTTTATTCTTCTAGTTACACTCAGATTTGTATGTGAATGTATATCTTATGTAGTCTAACTTGTCTTTATTTTATCCTTTTAATCAAAAAATAGACAAAACATTTTTTTGAACTTGATGCGAGGAAGGTATATATTTTTATAAAGAGGACTTATTGCCCAAACACATTATAAAACAACACCTCCCATTGTATATTCAATTAAAAATTAATAATATGGGAGTTAATTAGGTTTTGATGGATAATAGATCTGAACTTAATATTTGTAACATTTATTTCTTTAGTTTATTTGGTATAGAAGCAAAAGAACTTGACTACTCAAATATGAATATTTGGGGATTCAATAATATAACTCGAAAGGTGCTAAGACAAATTAATTGAACATCATAGTGAGTCCTAGAACATTAGCTACAATATTTCAAGTCATGCCTAGTGATCTCAATTATAATATATTTTGGGAATACCTTGGATTCATGACATGAATGTAATTCTTTCAACTTTAACTATTGTCTAAAATTTATTCATCAAGTATATGTATATGTGTATATATATACACTTTCCCTATGGATCAATAATAATTCAAGCATTGTGCGATGACACAACCTATGAAAGAAAATTATACCTCATATGCATCTTTCTCCTTAGGTATGTGGACATCCTATTTCTCACAATGATATAATAACACTAGTATAAATTATAATTACTTTCATCACCACTAATATATTAAAAATTAATATGGTTTTTGGACTAATTGTTTTGTAAAATTTGGGTTACACATGGCAGGGATTGGGAAAACATGCATAAGGCATCATTGGTCCCATCATAACGTTTTATCATAAATGTAAACAAGGCCTCAGCATCCATAGATAATTCAATGGATAACAAGGTAAGTAAGAAAATTAATATTTACATACATCTTTTAAACATAACCTAAGCATGAACATGAAGTTCACCATGTATCAATGTTATAGTTAGTACATCCTGGATACATTGATGATAAGGTTTCACTAAAAATTTGAGACATTAGATTAATTTATAATGAAGATTTTGTATTAGAATACTTGGGTGCATATGAGGATCTCCCTCCCTTCTATCATGAAATAATGTTTGATCATACAACAAACTCCCATGCATATTTTGGAGAGAGAGAAGGTCATAATATTGATGAGTAACTAGATGACCCAAATATAATTATTTACTTGCACCATATGTAGAGGATAGATCAAACTTTGATAAATGAAGAAAAATTTGAATTTTGTCATGGAATAGATTAAGATCCAAGACCAGTACTTATAACATCCATGTTAAAGGATGATGAAGGTAAATATTTTAGACAAGTTTTACATGATTACTTAGAGTTATTTGATTGAGCTTACTCAGACATGCCTAGAATTGACCCCACAATTTCAATGCATAACATAGTATTGTACCCAAATGCAAAGCTAATCAAATGCAAAAAATTAAAAATGCACCCAAAATTAGGTTTGTTTGTTAAAGATGAAATTTGAGACTATTGGATACAAGGTTTATTCGATCTGTGGATTATCCTAAACATGTTTCTAATATAGTTCCAGTTGTAAATCTTAATGAATAAATTTGATGTTGTATATAATACCATGATTTAAACACTTGGTTTGTCCCAAATATGAATTACCATTATTAAATCTTAATATGGTTGTAGACTTTGCAATTAGTTATGAGATGTTGCCATTTATGGATGGATTTTTTTGGATATAATCAAATAAATATTAATCTCGAATAACAAGAAAAAAACATCATTTACCACATCATGGGGAACATTTTTCATGTGGTCATGCCCTTAGATTGAAGAATGCAAGGGTTAATTCTTTGAGAACTATGACATATTTTTCATGATTATATACATAAGATAACATGATATTATGTAGATGATTTACTTGCCAAATCTAAACATCAACAATATCATGCTACAAATTTATGATAAATATTTGAATGACTACATAAATATAATGTGCACTTAAACCCACAAAAATGTGTATTTGACGTAACATTGAGAGAAATACTACATTATATCATATCTCAGTGAGGCATTGAAATAGATCCAAAAAAGGGTAAATATATTGTAGACATGCCTCTGCCAAAAGGATTGAGATTGTTATGATGTTTATAAGGAAAGATTAATGAAATAAGATGTTTTGTGATGCAATTATCTAATAAAACACGACCTTTCACATGATGATTAAAGAAAGCTATGAAGCTTGAGTGAGATAACAAAATGTTAGAGTTTGATGCAATCAAATAGTATCTACTTAATCCACCTATCCTCATACCTCTTATACCAAATCAACCTTTGCTATTACACATTTATACTATAGATCATGCCTTAGGGGCCTTGTTGGCACAATATGATAATGATCATAAAGAGCACATGATATATTACATCAATCATACACTAGTTGATTATGAATGAAATTAGAACACAATGAAAAATTTGTGTTTAGATCTTATTTTTGCATCATAAAAACTTCTACATTATATGTTCAATAGTGAAATGTGTATTATTAAAAAATTAGTTCCATTAAATTTTCTCATGTCCAAACCACATTTTTCAAGACATATAGCTAAATGGGTAATGCTCCTTAAGGAATTTGATTTAAAATTCATATCTCAAAAGTTCATAAAAGGACAAGTAATTGTTGATGAATTAGCCATATCACCATTAATTGACACATCACTAACCAATGATAATATCAAAGATGATCTTACAAAATATCACATTGATGATGATACCTAGACCATTTATTTTTATGTCTCTAAATATGCCTCAGGGGTTGGCACAGGGGTAGTTTTAATTAATCCTTAGGGATATGCATGTCAGTTGCATATCGATTACAATTTTTATCCACAAAGAATATAGGAGAATATGAGGCATTGACTCTAGAATTGCTTGTCATGTGATCATTACAGATAGAATCTATTTCTGTATATAGGGATTTGAAACTCATTTTCAATCAGGTTTCATAAGTTTATCAAATAAAAGAATAAAATTTGATCCCATACATAGATATGGTAGAATTCTTACAGACACTTTATACCTTTTTATTGAAATTTTATCCTAAAAATTTAATCCTTGTGCAGATGCAATGGATAGTGTCACTTATTTATTACCTATTGACATTAATGATGATCATGGTAAATACGTCAATTACAACATCCATTAGTTATGACAATAGATGTAATAGCTTTATCAATTCTTGTAACCACACGTAGTGCAACAAATCCATAATGATATAGTGATATCTATAATTTTTTAAATAAATAAATTACTCCATACCATTTCACCAGGAATGAAAAATATAAATTCCAACAAGATGCACTTCATTATGTTATTATTATAGGAAATATATTAAAGTGATCATTCAAGAAAGATTTACTCTGGTGTCTTATCCGAGAAGAAGCTAAGCTAGATTTACAAGAATTGCATGATAGTGAATGTGGGGGACATTGTAGCATAAAATGAATATCTTAAAACTTATTAAGGATGGGTTAAAATTTTCCTACAATGGAGCAAAAATGTCAACAATATGCAAAACTATGTGACAAGTGCTAGTGACATGGTAATTTAAATCATGTACCTTTAAAATAATTACAACCTATAGTATCATCATGGCCATTTTCTCTTTGGAGATTTGATTTGATGGATGGTCATAAATATTTCATTATAGTTAAAAAATACATTATAAAAATGGTGGAAACGATACATTTGAAATATACTATAGGAGAGGATATATGTAAGTTCTTGACGACAAATATTATTTCACAATTTGGGATCCTATCAACTATTATAATGGATAATGGATCATCTTTCAAAAAAATGAAAGTTAAGATTTTTTTTTATTAATTATAAAACTTATCACACAATTTCCACTCATTATCCATAAGGAAATGGACAAGCAAAAGCAACAAATAAAACAATTACCAAATATTAAAAAAATAAATTACAAATCATGGTGACGATTGGCATAATCAAATGGTTTACACCCTATGGGATTATCGCATGAGTATTTGTACACCAATGGGGTCTATTCCTTATTCTTTGGTTTATGGGACATAAATAGTTTTACATTTAGAACTAAAAATATCATCCTTGCATGTTTCTCTCAAATGGATTATAATGAGCGAGAAATCTTGGATGGAAGATGCATACATGGTGTAGATCACCTCATAGTGTATCAGAATTACATTAAAAAAGCATATAACATTAAAATATGAAATCAAGAATTTAAATTTGGTAACTTGGTTTTACAATAGAATCAAAAGAATACAAATGTAGATAAATAATCACAAGGCAAACTCAAACCAGATTGGATAGGGCCTTTTGTAATCATAGAGAAGTTGGGTATAAGAGTTTATCACTTGGATTCATCTGAGGGAAAATTTATGAATAATCAGATGAACATCATGCACTTACATCGATTTTACATATGTATTTCTCATATTCTAAAAATAAAAAACACTAAAATATAAAAAAAATAAAAAAGCATGACCTATGCATGATATGTATTACTTGTTTACATGATATTTTTAAAGTTTTATCATATTTAGTACATTAAATATCTAGTTTTTCTATGCACATGTGTTTCACAGTATACATGAGTGAGATGCATGACATATATGCTTCATATGACATAGACACATAGATGTGGGACATGCCTAGACCCAAAAGCTACCATCTTACATTGGGGGTATGCTTTCACTAGTGGCATCTTACTATGTTACACAAGTTTATCTTTCTTAGACTAGTTCCATTGATCATATTGAGCTACTTTACACTAATTAAACATGATTTTCTATGACTCATACTACTTAAGATGCTATTTCACTTGACACTATATTTTATTATATGTGATGATTACATATATTAATTGTGTAGATTAGTATTGATTTTTATACGCATGATTGATTTTATTGTGTGTTACATGATTTGATGCTTGTTTGGTTATTATATCTTGTGACTCTTTGACTATTCATGATTGACTCCATTTTGTGTCAAATTTAATTTTCCATTGTGTTTGACTCTATGTGTGGTTTTTTCCTTATGTGACATAGAATTTTATTTGTGTGTTTTATTGTCTACGTCATGGCCATGACACTATCTATGACTTTGTTTATTATGTGTGGATAAATCTAGGGATTGCTATTGATATTTTTTATGTCGTGATCCATATCACGCAATCTTATTTTTTCTATGGTTTAATGAAACATATCATTCATCTCCTATGTATTTATTATTTAATTTATGGATGCTCATTATTATGTTAAATATTCCATGCATTTCTCATTGTTATATCTATTTTGACATGATACTTGTATGCCTCAAGTAGCATGTTTCATATATACCTAGATTATTTATTCTTATTAGGATCACATATTTTCCACATGTTAGTACATGATTTACACTACTTATACATTTTTATATATAACATGATGCATATACATTTTTATTTTGAGATGAGTAATTTTTAGCTACATCCCTCATCTAAAAATAGGAGCACACAAAGTGGCTTGTCTTGGATACTAATCCTTCATAGTTATATATATTCAGATTTTGGGCGCATATGACTTTGAAATGGTGTAGGTTTATGATATTACTCATATTATGACATGTTTGGCACAAAATTTGGGGCATATATGGGGCATGTGTAATGATTTTACAAGATTATGATTATCATTTCATATATTTTATGAAAATATCTCACAAATTATATGACTTAGATTACATAGATCAATAGATTAGGGGCATATATGAAGCATATGCTCACAGTTTTGTATATATTATGATACTTTGGAATAAGTTGTTGGACTCTGATTATGTCAATTATTAGATTGAGAACATATTTAGGGTGTATGTGACACATTATAAAATATATATACTCATAAATTATTCAAATTGAATCATATAATCTGTCTACAGCAGATGATTCAAAAACTTTATGCAAATTCTTAGGAATTTCTTAGATTTGTTGGAACCCATAATAAATTCCATTACTGAAACACTAGTGATTTGTGTGGGATGAAGTGCTATATGACTTAAATTCTAGGCATTTTTTTGTTATCAATGAGGGTTGGGGCATATTCATCTTAATCCATGGTTTTACACTGTCATATCCAAGGGGTATAATTGCCTCATTCTTCATGGTATCTAGAATACAAGTCTATAGAGCACATTTTGATTAGCACACATGCAGGAGTAATCATTCCTTGATACTTCATTTCATACATGTTCAATATTTTACTTTAGATTTATATCATAAGTGAAAATTTATTTCTAAATGTTTCAATGCAGGTTTTCATGGAGCAAGGCACAACACTCGGTACCTACTTGACCACACCCATCATGGTTATCTTCAATTATCACCTCTATCTTTTTACTCAAGCATTTCCATTACTTAAATAAAAGGGTGGAAAGGTAGACACTCATATTTGGTATTAGACACTTGACACTTTGTAATTTGACCAATCTTTGACATACTTGACTTATATCTACATACATTACTTTTGTTCACAATCTTCCTAAGTCAATCATCCATATATGGGATTGACCTTTCCAAATTATCATTATTGTTACACATGATTTTCTTAGTCTCTGCATGAATAGTTAAATATCATTATCAGATTATACCCTAATTTGGTATCATTATTCATGTTCTTTGGATATGTTTGCACTTCCTCACATATTTCTACCATCACAGACCTATTCACTTAGGCCGAACCTATCAGAGCACCCTTTAATTAAAGATTTGATATTTCCACAATCCATACAAAATAATAATTAATCTTTTGGAAAAATTGTGTGAAGTTTTAATCTCGACACATTTTGGATCCACTTTTGTGATCCTTCATCAGACAAATAATTTGTGTAGGAACAACAAAACAACACACTTTAAAAATTGGAGGAACATAGCCGTTACACAAAAAAGTTGCTAAAAAATAACCAAATAGCTGTTAACCAAAAAATTCTAAAAATAAAACTCAAAAAATCAAAAAACAAAAATAAAAATTAAGTAAATACCAAATTCATATTAGTTTATAATTATTAATATTTAAAACTATTAAAATATATTATAACAACATAAATATTTGTCAAAAAAATAAATAAATAAAACATCGATCATGGGTTATCAAGACGTTAATTACAAGAGAGGGGTTATCAAGACGTTAATTACAAGGGATTTCAAAATTTGTGATGAAGAGAGCATCAATCATGAAATCATGCACTTGAATCAAGTTTTCAGGTTAAATGGTTACTTAGTTAAACAGATAACTAGGGCTATCAAACAGGTTAAGGAAAATATTAACATAACTAAAAGAAAGGAATCTTAGGCAGAGGGTCCCACAACTTATCTTCCTTATGTTGAAGGTATTTCTAATAAGTTAGCTAAAATTCACAACTGCCATAATATTTACTCCATATTCTTACCCATTAATAAGTTGTGCATAATGCTGGGGTCTACTAAAGACAAGTTGGACCCAAACCTTAGAAGTGGAGTATATAAGGTTGATTGTTCATGTGGTATACCGTACATAGGGGAGACAAAAAGATCGATTAAAACTAGAATTAAAGAACATTATGCAAACATTCATCTTAAAAGGAAAGAAAATTTAGTGCTTGTCGAACATTCATTTAAGTCAAAACATGTTATCAATATTGAGGAAGCAAAAATTTTGGTAGCAGAAGATCACTTCCATGAATGTAAGTTAAGAGAAGCAATAGAAATATTGAAACATCCTAAAAATTTGAACAGAGATGATGGGTTAAGGATTAGTCATGCTTGGAAGACGACTATTTATAAAAATTAGTTTTTTGGTCTTATAGGGTGTAGGATTGTGATGTTCAGAGTTCTCTTTGTTGTTTTCTTAGTTGGATTTCTGTTTAGTGATCTCTCTTTAATTGTTTTAATATAGGTTTTGTTTATATATTTTAATTTTTATTTATATTCTGGTTAACCATATAATTTAACAAATAATTTTTAAATAATAAATTTATTTAATTTTAATAAATTTCAAAATAATTTTATCGTGTAATTAAATAATTTTAAATTTTGGTTAACTAATTTTGATTAAATTCATCCAATTAATATTTTCTAAATAATAAATTCATTTAATCTCTTTATGATTTCAAAATATTTTTATAGTTTCATAAAAAAAAATTTAAATATATTTAAATCATGTGAAATTAATAATTAATTTTTAAATAATCAATAAATTCTTAATAATAAATTTATTTATTTATTTATGTATTTATTTTATTTTTATTTTTATTTATTTATTTTTTTGACAAATATTTATGTTGTTATAATATATTTTAATAGTTTTAAATATTAGTAATTAATATTTGTTAACTAATATGAATTTGGTATTTACTTAATTTTTTTATTTTTATTTTTTGAGTTTCGTTTTTAGAAATTTTTGGTTAACAGTTATCTGGTTAGTTTTTAGCAACTTTTTTGTGTAACGGTTATCTTCCTCCAATTTTTTAAAGTGTGTTGTTCTCTTGTTCTTACATTAATTAGTTCCCTGATGAAGGATCACAAAAGTGGATTCGAAATGCATCGAAATTAAAACTTCACAAGTTTTTTTAGAAGATTAAATATTATTATTATTATTATTATTATTATTATTATTATCATCATCATCATCACCCTTTAATGGGTAATTCACCAAATTCAAATTATTCATATACGCCATCGCATACATTTTACATGTAAATTCTGATAAAAATACCCAAAATGTCAACTATATAAACATATTATTCCTAAGACTATTGACATCTAACACTTATTTGTCTATCATTGGAAATCACTTTGCACATTGAGATGAACTTCCCTAAATCTTCCAAATCTGAAATTCCTCAAAATAAAACCTTGGAGCTAAGTTTGAATACCACTACAAGGTCAAATCCCAAGTTTTTAATTGTTTAAAACCATACACATGATTGATATTATATGGGATTCCACACACTCACCTAGGTGGGAGAACTACACTCAGTTTGACTTTCCTCTTAGGAGAATTGGATACGTAAACAATGCTTAGCCATAGGGGGTGATTGAGATCATCTCAACCCTTCCCTTTCACCCAATATCCCTATTTTACATTTGGTCCTATATTGCATAACTAAGGTTTGAAGCAAGGATAACGATAATAGAGTTAATCACATAGGATCAAATACATTTTCATGCACAGGATCCCTTAGCAAATGTAAGTGCATCAATCAAATCTAACGCATATCAACACAAACATGCATGATAGGTATACACCCTAAAAAAAGTGTTGCATTGTGCAAGTGTCTAGGAAGCATGGATTTATCCACACTCGTGCAAGGTATCTAAGAATTCACGAGCTTATTATAGACTATTTTTGAGGATATTACTTTACCACAGACCTACACAGACACAAAAGAAGCTAAATACTTCATTATTCCAATGTTTTCCAGAAATAATAATTTAATTTATTCTTCTATTTACACTCACATTTGTATGAGAATGTTATATCTTATTCAATTTGACATATCATTAATTTTATCCTATTAGAATAGAATTTAATACAAAAATAGATAAAATGGTATTTTTTATTTAAGCATAATATAATGTTTTATTTTAGCGCATTGATATATTTATAATGGTTATTATCCTTCCTGAACATGACAAATTGGTTATACATATGGAATTAAAATGTGAACAAATCAATTCACTCACTGAAAATAAGTTTGTGTCATGAATGTAATCATTCCATTTTCAAAAAGAAATTGTGTCATTTTTGTAATCAAAAGTGAATTATCCCTTTGTTCTTATCACGTTGTCTTCATAACAACCTACATGACATGCCACCCTATGCAAATTGACTAATGTAGGCACCATGAATTTATTTTTTATTATAATAATTCACACAAATTAATATTTGATAATGGAATAGAGAAAAGATATGGAAGGAATATATAGAGCACTTTCCTACAATGTTATTATTATTTTTATTTTTTGTGTCATGAATATAATCATTCCATTTTCAAAAAGAAACTGAGTCATTTTTGTAATCAAAAGTGAATTATCCCTTTGTTCTTATCACGTTGTCTTCATAACAACTTACGTGACATGCCACCCTATGCAAATTAACTAATGTAGGCACCATGAATTTATTTTTTATTATAATAACTCACACAAAATAATATTTTTTAATGGAATAGAGAAAAGATATGGAAGGAATATATAGAGCACTTTCCTCCTTCATCATCATCATCATCATCATCATCATCATCATCATCATCATCATCATCAATGTAATCATTCCATTTTCAAAAAGAAAATGTGTCATTTTTGTAATCAAAAGTGAATTATCCATTTGTCTTCATAACAACCTACGTGACATACCACCCTATGCAAATTAACTAATGTAGGCACCATGAATTTATTTTTTATTATAATAACTCACATAAAATAATATTTGATAATGGAATAGAGAAAATATATGGAAGGAATATATAGAGCACTTTCCTACAATATTATTATTTTTTTAATTAAAAATGTTTTACATGGCTTGAATTTATTTTTTATTATAATAAGTCACACAAAATAATATTTGCTAATGAAATAGAGAAAAGATATGGAAGGAATATATAAAGCACTTTCCTACAATATTATTATTATTTTTGTTAGAAATGTTCACATACATGGCTTGAATTTGATGGGCTCTAAATGTAGTATTTTTTATAAAAATTAAGGACCAATAATAAGCCTTCCATTATGATTATTTTTCTCAACTAGTTCTTTTCTATTTCATATATTTTTAGAAGAAGACATTGCCTTCTAAATTTCTTCTAATAATTTTAGGGTTATAATTTATTCTAATTTTTTCTAACAATTAGGGAAGTCATAACTTAAAAAAGGTTCTACGATTTCTATCTATGTCAATAGAATTGTATATATATGTTTAAGTTATTTTTCTTGATACTAATGTTTAACTTTCTTGTTAATGTATTATATTGTCAGACACTAAATAAATCAAATCACAAAAGTACTTTGAGCTAGAAAAGAAAATAAACTTCATTATTTATAGAGATTTTTAAGAGAATAAATTTGACTTTTCAAGTTAGCTTTTTGTCTGACTCTAATAAAGTGCATGGACAATATTATCTTTCCTATGAGATTATCCTTATGTTGATGGAAAAGAGGCTTTTATAATTAAAACATAATATAACAAATCATATTTTGTGATGGAGAAAAAAATTATAACTATTAATATAGGTATACCATTAGAACATAAGAAAAAATAATCAAAAGAATATGAAAAGTAAAATAATTCATATACCTTAAATATAACATTATAAAACAATGCATCATGTTGTTTACCTTGATTTTAGTTTTAATCAAAATAAAGAATAAACTAATTGCAATCATATATATCTAAGTACACATGATTAAAAATATAAAATTTTGGTCTATCTAACAAGTTATATTGAGCAACAAATCCAAATGTTACAAATGAAACTAGGCTTGAATTTATTTGATTTATGGAAAGGAAACAACCAATAAAAAGCTACCAAAATAGATTTGTTGATTCGAAGATAAAATATTTTGTGAGTAATTTTCAATTTTATAGGTTGGTTATTTTTATATTGTTTTGAGTTCATCCATTACTTGCTTTTTAATTTTTCAAAATTTAAAATTTCAAGTTTTCATTGGGTTTGTTTTAAACTATATTTTTGTGTTTTCATTTTTATGCTCATTTGTTTGTTATGGTCTTTGTTTCATGAATGTCTTAAGAGAGAATGGACTATATGTATGAATGGCATGACTATAACAAGTGTATAAATATGAGTATACACATGTTCATATATAAGTGTGATAATTTCGAGCTATGAGCAAATGTAGTGTACGAGGTTTTATTGGCAATGAACATTTATTTTTTTGTCACTATATTTTTTTATTGAGATTTAATATAAGTATATTATATACTTTTTTATATGTACTATCCGTAAACAAAACCATATGGGTGGTGTAAAATAGACATGAATTAATGTTTGCAAGATGTGCACAACATTAGTTTTAGGTTTTTTAGTTTGTAATTTTTGTTCAAAAACATTGTATGTGTCATATGTATTTTTAAAAGTACAACCTTTCCTTGCTTGTTGATTTCAATTTATTTGTTGATTTTATTTTATTTTATTTATTTATTTTAATTATTTTTGTGTCAAAAGACTTTACAAGTGAAGACAAGCATAGGTGGACACAACATTTCCTATTTTAAACATAGGTATTAATCTATACACTTAGTTGTATTGTTAGATTATGATTTACCTTATTTTTTATTTATGTGATCTTAAAAGATAGAACTTCAAACTAATTCAAATTATATGAAATATAACAATAAACATGAATTTAAATGTTAAAGGTAAAATATGATTCTTTTTATTGCACTTGTTATAAATAGAAAATACTCAAGTAAATAATATGCTTAGCATGTTTTTGTATTATATAGGTTTGAGATTGAATACATGGAATAGAAATAATAAGAAACTGGATCAAGAGTCACTTGAATCAATAACTGTGTTTTTAGATGTGCATAGATAAATTATTTAGCTTATGGATGATACAGACCGATGTTAGCATATGAAACCTGATAGATTCATTTGGTTATATTTTTATTATATTTTTCATTACCGTTCACTACGCTCACTTGTAAACTATATTTGTGTGATCTTTAAAAGCTACACGTGCACATAATTTTAAAAACATGTCTCCTTCTCTTTGAAAACCCATGTCCACTTTTGATACTAGGTTTAGACCTAAAAAATAAGGGAAGATATGAGTTGAGCTTACCTCAACCACTCCCTAATGAATGGATAACCATGGGCTACATATATAATAATCTGAAGAGGGAAGTCAAACTGCATGTAGTTTTCTCTATTAGGTCTATGTGTGCAAAAGTTCTCTTTTAATGAATGAAACTTATGATCTAGCTTTTGACACTTGGAAAATGACAACTTTGGCTTGTATTTTAGGTGATCTAAACTTGGCTAATGCATACTCCTTGTGATTTATAGTTGAATTAGAAATAATATGGTAGTTCTTTTGAATGTGCAGATGTATATAGTAGGATTGCTTGAAAAATACTAGATAGGGAATAGTCTTAGACCTATTATGTATTTATATAGGACTCATTGGGTACTTTATCATGCCAACAATATGCAAAATATATGAGTCAACCCATAATAATGATTTGAATTTAAAAAGTATCCATTATTTGGTGTAGGAAGAGTCCGCTAGATTTTAACAATATGAGTTTTATGAATTTGTTCAAAAGGTAGAATTATTGATCTTATGTTTTAAATATAGTCTAAATATAATTTTGAATATGATAAAAATAAACTAGGGAGTTATTGTATGGTATTGATAAAAATTGATAAGGTCGAACCCATAAAAAGCATGTGGATGTGGCAAAAGGGTGAATAAAGCCATATGTATATACACAAGTCATATAAAGTAAAGGTAGATCAAAACTGACACTCTCGATATATATAACACTATATTTTAGTGTCTAAAAATCATTAATTTATTACATTTTGACTATATTGAAAAATTAATATCTTGTTTTTCAAAACCTATCAAGCTTAAAATGATATTACTGTTACTTGTTAATTTTAAATCATTTGTTAGAATGTTTGGAAGAATTGGAAGTTATAACATTGTTATTATAATTTATTACTCATTTTTATTTATTTCTTAAAGTGTCTAGAATAATCTACCTTACATTTGACTCAAATTTTATTTTCTAATTTTAAGAGCCATTATCTATTTTAAACATAAGTATCAATCTATGTCTTTCATGCACTTTTATTGTTAGTGTAGGGCAATGGACTTTTTATTTTTCTTTTATATTAGTGAGAATCAAATTTATATTTATAACTCTTTATATTAAGAAAATACTTTAAGGTGTGCTTAGATACAATGCATTACATTTTATTGTGTTTTTAAATAAGGAATGCAAGGGCACACATAATACTTGTTATCCATTTTTAAAAATATCTTGAAATAATGAGAGAAGACATTAGAAAACTCAAGTAATATTACATACATATAAGCCCTAGAGAATATTAAAACCATTCTAAGTGAAAAAAGTTAGTTTAGTGTTTGAAAACTGAATTAATTTTTTATATCTATATTTTCCAATAAATTAAAAACATAACTTCCATATAATGAAATAAATAAATATAATACTATAAATACTAATTTAAAAAAAAGGTATAATTCAAATATATTATTAATATGTATAATATTAACATGGTTTTCATACATTTTTGTTACACTAATATTTTGAATCAAACTTAACTTAAATTCTTCAACTAATAATGAAAGACACTTAAAAACCCAAACAAATAAATTATATCAAGTAATGATATAAAATTATGATTTTTTTAATTTAAGTAAATGTACATATATGACCCTAACAAAATCACTTAATTCTATGATTCATGAAATACAAAATAAATGACTTTATCATTATCTCATATAGTAATACATGTTTTTGATACATAAAGAGAAAAAATCCTCTCTCATCTTGAGACAATGGACTAATTAAATTGGGTTGTGCACATCTTTTGAATAACCTCTAAACAATTTGGAATATCCACATATGTCCAATGAACCAATAATTATTATGCATTACTATCCATTGGATGTGATAATTGGTTTATACATGTCCTTGTACTCATTTAAAAAATTAATTGAACTCTTGATAGTGAGGATATTACATGGTTATCAAATTGTTTTTTGCACTGGTTGTGCTGAAAAAAATGCAAGTCCAATCTAATGAGATATCAAGTAATTCTATTCTCTTAGCTAATTTTTTTTAAGGCACTCACTAAATCAAGTTTGTTCTGGAACTAATAAATTTTGGCAGTTTTAAAATATATTTTCGTGTTTCCAATTTTTTTCTCTTTTATTTTTTAATTCTAGTGCCTTTTTTTTTTGAATTCCAAAGAAAGAATGGATTATGTACATGAATGGCATGATTGTAACATGTGTATAATGATGAGTATGCATATGTTCATATTTAAGACATTTTTTTGAGTTGTGAGTGGGTAAAATGTGTAGGGTTTT
This sequence comes from Torreya grandis, assembly GCA_037957365.1. NCBI lineage: Eukaryota > Viridiplantae > Streptophyta > Pinopsida > Cupressales > Taxaceae > Torreya > Torreya grandis. The sequence goes on from JARHVA010000585.1 coordinate 3,924,912, forward strand.
TTTTGTTTTTTTTTTTTTTTTTTTTGGTGGGCAATGAACATTTATTTTTTGTCACTGTTTTTAAAAATTGAATTTAATATAAATAGGATAACTATATTGTATATATCTATCATTTGTGAACAAATTCATGTGTGGTAAAAAATAGATATGAGTTTTTATTTATAAAAAATATATAAGGTAGATTTTGGATTTTTTATTAAAAAATATTATGTGTGACTATATGAATTTGAAAAAGTATAATGATATTGTACAATAGTATAAAATTTTAGATATGAAAAAAAATGTTTTTTCTTTGCTTATCGATTTCAATTTGTTTATTGATAAAAAATTTATTGGTGTTTCTTTTTATGTATCGAAAGACATGGCAAGTGGAGACGTGTAGGTGGCTAAAGCATTTTCTATTGTAAATACAAGTATTAAGCTATACACTTAATTGTCTGTTTGGATTATTAATCTAGTACTGTTGGATTTTATGGGTTCAAATTGAATCTTGTTTTTCAAACCTTGTGAAGCTTAAAAATATATTCTTATTGCTTGTTAATTTCAAATCATTTATTTATGTTTGAGAGAATTTGAGAATCAAAGCATTGTTATTCTACTTTATTATTCATTTTTATTATTTTGTGAAAGTGTCTAAAATAATTTACTATGACATGTGACTCATAATTTGTTTTTTGGTTTCAAATACCATTGTATGTTCTAAACATAGGTATCAATCTATATGTTTGTCCATGCACTTATATTGTTGGTGTACGATAATTTATTTGTATTACTTTTTAAATTTACATGAGAATCAATATTAGATTTATAACTCTTTATATTTAGAGAAACCCTTAAGACATGCTTAGATACAAGGCATTACATTTACATGTACCTTAAATAGTGAATGCAAGGGCACATGTAATAGCCACTATTCATTTTTTATAAGCCCTTTATAATGTTGCAACCACTCTTAAATTAAAATACTAGTTTAGTACTCAAAACTAAAGTAACTTCTCATATATAAACTAAAAACATGGCATCCATATAATGAAGCAAATGAACAAATTTTTATTAGATTGGTTAAAATCGGATTAATGGGGTCTGTTCTCGTATAAAGATACCAGAGGATAGGCATTACTAATCAAAAAAATAGAGGATAGAAAAGAAACCCGACAGTAAAACACCCTTCAGCCAAAAAGACACTAAACTTCAACCAAAAACCCAATGAAACAAAAGAAGGTAGAAAAGAAACTGGCTAGTCAGAATCAGAGTAGATGACCAAGTTTTTGGCCATCAAACTTTCCCCTTTGATGCTCACCTTCTCTAAGGTGCATATTTTCACAGACTGTTCCTTGTCGTCACCCTTCTTCTTGCATTTCAAGCTGGTCTCCAACTCCCTGCTATCTTTCATCCCTTCACTCTGATTGGTTTTGTTGCCTTGTGGGATGAGCTCCTCAGTTCCTATATACTCTTTACTAGCCTGCGTGTCTACCAACCTGAGAACCAACATTTCCTTTAAATTATCAAATTCATCCACAATCTCATTGTAAATTAAGTTCTACATTACAATCTTAGTAAACAACTTGTCCATTGAATGTTCAATGACCTCCTTGTTCTCGGGATTTAGAATCCCCCAACCCCTATTGGAGATTGGGGAAACATAAACATGGATTCCCTTGTTGATGCCTCTCGACTTGAAATTCCCCTAGGAGGATTCACATCTGGCTCCCTCAAATTGTTCCTTACCATCTTTTATGACATCAAACTCGATAAAAAAGTCCTCTTCTTTATCCAAATCCTCCTGCTCATTGGGAATATTGATCACCTTTGAGATGATTATGGACAACAATGGTTCCCCTTTCTTGACCAAAAGAATAATTAGACCTTGGTGATCCATCGATGGGTTACCCTTAAAGTTCATCATCATTGCTTTCAGTGATTTCAATAGGAAAAATAAGAGACTGATAGTGTGTCCTTTGAAATGGTTGAGCAATAAGAAGTGATGGGAGAATATCACTGTATGTTTACCCTCTAGTGTGAGATACCACTTGATTTGAAGGTAAACATTGGGCCACTTTCTCAACAACTCTATCCTCATGAACCTTTTTGGGACATTGTCTCGAGTTTTTCCTTTTCCTTACTGAAGAATATATTAATGAGATCCTCCTTCCTCTTCTTATCCTTAAACACTTTGACACCAGAACAATTCATACCAATTATGTCTCTAATAAGCTCTTCTATTATCAAGATTCTCAGACCATGCATATGAACCTCCATATCTTTCCAACTCTAGGTGAAATCCTTGGACAACCCCATATCATGGCTGACTAGTCACTCCATGAAGGTCGCCAATCCACCTTTGACCATTTTGTGCCAAACGTATTCATCTAATTTGATGTCCTTGAAATATATGGGCTTAAACTGGTCATGATCACCACCCATAGTTTGTTTCTGCAAGCTTCTTCCATATGCATTCCAATTCAAACACTTAAGGATGCAATACACATTAGAATCAGTGCCAAATAATTTATTGTTATGGGAAACTGAGTTGGGTTAAGCATGCAAAATCTTAAGAGAGGACCGAATAATGATATCCTTGCATGTTTTTCCATCTATTCCCTTAAACTAGATTTGATTCATCATTAAAGGGGTCATCATTACATTGTGCGAGCTATCCTCCATCTAATTTAATTAAGGGAGTGACATCAATAGGGAAGTTAGTACCATGCCAGCTATGGAAGGAGCTAGAAGGAACCCCAATATTAGCCATCTTATCGATGTTTTTGTTCCCTTCTATATACACGTGCATCATTGATGACCCTTTAGAGCAAGACATCAAGTCTTTATCATCATTTATAATCCTGAAAATATTCCATGATGAGTGAGTCATGACTTTTAGGTAATTTATGATATTCATAGAATCACCCTTAATTTGAAGAAACTCCATGCCCAACTTAACAATGAGGTTGACACCCCAAAGGGTTCCTTGGGATTTTGAAACATGGTTTGTTTGGGTCCCCAAGAGACCTGTGTAGGTAGCCCTAAGATTCTCATAAGAATCCCTGATAATGCCTCCTGCTCCTGCTGGGCCCAGATTACCTTTCGTAGCCCCATTGAAATTTAGTTTAAGCTAATTATGAGAGGGGTGAGACCACTTAACTTTAAATCTATCAACACCTTGTATATGGTAGGTACCTAGAATAAAAAGATTCAGGTGACCAAGAATCTAAGAGAAAAGAGGGGAATTGGGCTTGTTAAAAGAGGAAGCATAGGATGACCAATTTTATTTCACAAGGGCCATAATTCTATTAAAGGTTGAGGAAGAAATAGGCCTGCAATTATGAAAGACAATTGAGTTCCTAGATAACCAAATTCCTCAAACAATATGGAGTAGGGCTAGGTTCCACCAAAATTTCAAAGGGGGGAATCCCAGGGTTGCTTCCATTGGGTGATAAGATCCCTGACGCTTCTAGGGTAACCCAAGAGAAGTTTGAATGACTAAAGAAGTGATAAATAGAGGAAGAAGGGAAAGAGAGGAATAAATGCTCTATAGATTCATCCTCCTATTTATAGAGCACACATCGATTAGGGATAAAGATTCCCCTCTTCATCATATTTTCCATTGTGGGGATCTATTTTTGGGCAACCAACCTAAAGAAGACATTGATTTTAGGGATGAGATTTTTAATCCAAAGGACATTCCAATTTTGCTAGAATTCCTCTTGATCCCAGAGAGAGATAGCTAGATTTGACTGAGTAGAGACCGCTAGGGTCAACTTTCCAGATTATATCACCCTCTTTCAAGAATATGTTGATATGAATGTTCTGGAGAGTTAAATTTAAATCTTGGAGAGAGATTTTGGTGTTGATTGGAATATTCTTTATGCAAAATTTTCCATCTTTTTATGCCTTCTATAACCTCCCAATAATCACATACCTTGTGATCGGCGGTATCCCTAAAGAAATTAACCAACTCCAAGTCTTAGAAGGTGGAGGCCAGAGGGGATTGGATCCAGGAATCCTGCTAGAAGTCAACTTTATTTCCTTTGCTTATGTTCCATTTAAGCCCTTTTTTGAGAAACAAATGAACATGATATTAGAAAGATCAGATTCATATCAAACCATAAGTTAGATATGTTATTGGTATGCATGGAAACCTTATACTAAAATTATGGTTTGGGTTTAGCTTCAAATATTCAACTAATGGTAAACGGAACTAAAGAAAACTCAAATAATGGGTTGAGTTATGTCAAGTAATTATGCCAGATTGTGACTTAATTTTTGATGTATTCAAATGTAAGCATATGAACCTAAAAAAATCACTTAATAATATGATGTTTTTGGTCCAAAATAAATTACTCTCTAATTATCTCATATAATAATATATTTTTTGATACACAATGGTCAACATTATTATCTTCAGATAATGGACAAATGAAATGGCATTGTGCACATCTTGGAACTTGATCATCTTGAACAACCTCTAAATAAGTTCAAAATTTTGCATATGCTCAATGCACAAATCTTTTTTATGTAGACAAAGATAACTACTAAAATACATTAGTACTCAGTGGTTGTGATCATTAGCGTTAACAACTTGAGTCTTCCTTGTTAATTTTTTTTTAGCTAAATACATAAAACTTATTATAGTTCACATCTTACATGGTTATCAAGGTTTTTTTTTCACTAATTGTGCTGAAAAATATACAAATCCAACCTCATGAGCTACCAAGTCACTCAATCCTCTTTATTTTTTTTAAGACATACTCACTAATTCCACACTTCTATACAAGTTTTGGATACATATTACTATGTCCATTATTCTTGGAATCTAGTTCATAGACTTATAAAAGAAAATTAACTCTCCATTTTTTAATGTCTAGTTCTTTGAACATAACTATTGTATTTTATAACTGTTCAAATCTAACATTGTGTTCAATTCTTGTTATAGATAATTTTACAGGAATATTATATAATATTTCATACTACATATTATGAACTTTTCTCATAACAAATTATTTCATTTTTCACGTGTATAATTTATTTTCCTACTTGTTTGTCATGGGTTGTATGTGCTTTTCTAATAAGAAAACTTAAATTAATTGCTTACTCAATTTTGCATTTTGATTTCCAATTTCAATCACTCATGAATCTTCGGTTATAAAATAAGAAATTATCAAAACATATCAACAATAATTGAAAATTCTAGAATGTATGGTTTATATTGCTAGTAGTGGTGTTTTATGATAGTTTAAATACATATGTGTGGTTAATCTATTAATTTATCAAATTTTATTGTGAAATATATATAATAAAGAGTATTAATTAACATATTATCAATAATTGAGAAGTTCATATTTATAGGATCATTTGGCTTAAATCAGTTATAATGGTGTTTTTTATTGTTTGAATAAATGTTTGTTGTTTATCAAACACTTTGAGTTTATAGTATTCCAAAAATTCTAAAATGAATGAAAACATTAAAAGTAATTAAATGGTTCATAAATTCTATCTTATGTACGAGTTCATGGATATTTGAATTTGGAACATACTTTAGGTTTATGTGTTTGATAACCATGTTGATATTCCATTTCAATACCTTAAGGAATGGTTTTGAAGTTTACGAGTGCCAACACATTCATTTTTCATATTATTTTTTGGCAATAGGTTATATCAATTATTATGTCTACTCATAAATTATTAAAACTTATATATTTTGAGAGCATACATTTACACCTTCGAACATATTATTTTTTATGTTTTTCATACATTTAAAATGATGTTGTATTTGGTAGAATCTCAATCTACATTATATAAATATTAATAATATCTTGTATATTTTTCTTTCTATAAATAATACAACATAAAATACATATTTATTATTTTATAAAATGAATAGATTCACCAACTATCCTACCCAAAAAAATACAAACAAACAACCTTCTTTAAAATTTTACTTAACCTAAAATCAACAATCCTCTGACATGTGAATTGTCACTATACAACATATAAGTTTCATGGTAGTTCCCTTTCACAATTATTTATTAATTTCATATATACATTGGCAAGATATATTTTGATTGTTAAACTATGAAATTTTATCCATTTTCTTAAGTATAAATACCCTTATTGTGGTATAGCCTTAAAAACGCCAAGCCATATTTAAAATGTCTCCAAAGTAATCACTCTTATGTGTTATTTGTGTGGTTTTTCTCTATCAAATAACTTTTGAAAGGATTAATAATATTCATAAAGCTTGTTTGTATGATGTTTTTTTATTTGATAGTGTTGAAAGGATTGATAATAATAATTTATTTTCTAGTTTCAAAGGTCATTATCTCTTCTAAACATAGGTATTTATCTATAAGCTTATTCAAGCGTTTGTAATGTCGGTGTAACATAGTACATTTGTATTTTTTTATTTGAATTGTCATGAGAATTAATTTGATTTATAAATTTTTATTAATTTAAAAAAATAATATTTTTAGTGAATAATATGATAAAGTGTAAACATAAGTTTTGATCTATAATCTTGGATATGTATTTGTATTTTTAGTCCATGAAATTTTCTTTTTACGAACATAAATTTGATGCTATAATTTCATCATCATCATCATAATAATAATAATTTGTTTATTCATATAATTTTTTTTTTATGTTTTTGGAAGAATTTGTACTCAGAACATTTCTTGTTCTAAATATAGGTGTTAGTTTATACATCTGCTCGTATGTATGTTTTTAAATCTAAAAATCTTGATTTGTGTAGACAAAAGTTTAGTGTTATATTAAATTCTAGTCAAAAGAGTGTCATTTTTATTTCTTCTTAATGTTGATTTGATTCCTAAATCTGTGCTGATTTTTATTTAATTTCTAAATTATTTAGAATCATTTATTTGTTTAGAAATTTCTTATCTAAAACATAAATATTGATTTGTATATTTAATCATGTGTATAGATTGTTCCGCTACATAAGGTAGTTTGTTTGAGCATAATTTTAATGTTAAATTCTAAAATTTTCAAAAACATTTTTTAATTTGATTCAATTCTTTAAAATTAATGTGGCATATTACCAATGCTTTCTTTTATGTTTTCATTAGACTTGTAGTTGAGAATAAGGCAACATGTCATAACATTGGCATTCTAATCACATATATTGATTTATTTACTTGACCATTTACTAATACTATGAAACTACTATAATAGGCTTATGTGAGTAGATTGTTGGTCTTACATTTCAGACTTATCAAGAGAATGTAATTAATTTTTACTTGTTGGATTTGGTTTGATTCTTGGAATGTGTGTAATATTTTTTTATTGCATAAAACTAAGTATAGATAAGCAAATAGCATGTAATTTTTTTTAATGTAAAACCATTTTATTTTCCTTTTACAATGAAAATGCACAATACTTATTTTTAAATACTTATTTTTAAAGTAGTTTTTCAATTTTATGTTATATTGATTGTCTTTTATTAAACTTTTGTAATTTGGTTATTCTTTGCATTGCAATGTTTTTTTTTATTAAGTTTAAATCTTCTTTCTACAACCTACATTTGGGTAATAATATCATTGTGCATTACAAGCATATATTTATGTTTATATATTTGTTTGCTTTTTCATATTATTTATATAAAAAATGAAATATACAAGTAGAAAGTGAAATTAGATAGGTCATGTTTTTTCAACTGGCCCTATAATTTTGAAATATCATGGGAAATATAAAAAAACATGTCAAGGCATTGATAATGTGTTGGCATAACATCATCTTATTAAAATTTTTGCATTCAAGTATAATGTCAATAATTGATTGTTTGATATATTTTCTATCTTAATGTATTTCCAATATACTTATGTTAAATTTTAAAATTCCATAATAGAATATTTCTTGTATTTATTAGATGGAGGCAATCCATATACATTGAAATCATCACAACAAGGATTATATCCTAACATGCTTTATACTTTGCATATAATTCAACACATAAAATTATACATTTCCATATTGTTTCTTGTTTCATTATATAATTTGAAACAATTATGAACCATTTTATTGAGAAAGAAAGAAAATATAATAATTCAATGAGACATACACTTATAAAAAAATTGCCCAATCCTTGAATCCCAATTCCAACTTATTTTTTCATAGCCTAAAAGCATGGTCTCTATAAAATTTATTGTATGGATAAAAAATTAGAGAAATTTAGCATAGTCAAGATAATTTATAATGTGTTTTTTCTCTTTTCTTTCCATATTCATAATTTTCAATTACATGATTTATTTCATGTTTATAACATTGATACAATGTGTGAATGGGTGTAACCAACAAGATATTTTAATTATAATTTCATTTAACATTCGTTGTCATTCACAGTTTCTCACTTATGCATAGTAGAATGCCTTAAGGGATGTCAACATGGAATAATGACATGAAATTAAAGTTTCAATAAATATTAAATCAAATAATATTTCCATATCTAGAACAATGAAATTTCTAGTGGTGTGTACTATATATTGCAGTAAATAAGGTTGAGACCATATTCATTTAAATTGTGAGGATGATTAGGGCCATCATTTTGTCTGTCATTATTCTAAGATCATAATGATTTCAAATTCAGAGATCTTTGACTTATATGACATCATTTGCATTGTGTTGTATTCCTCCATTGTGGTCATCTTCGAGTTCTAAATGGTTACAAAATGTAAGATTTTTGTTTGGTAATGAACTCTTCTTTTATGTCTTTGTATGTTTTGATTGAAATGTGATATAAGTTGGATATAATAATTGTATGTGTGTGTTGTTTATTATAAAATCCAATTGTGTTTTCCAAAATAGATATGGACTATTATTTATATATGTAGTCATATAAAATGTCACTTGAGTGTAATGAGCATCACTTGAAATAACCCATCCCTAGATTAGCCCTATACCTATCTTAGGGTCTATTTTGACACTTATCCAACTTTCATGCAGGCCTTACACATCCATAGACATCTCAAAATTAGTCCCAGACCCTCCCCTAGGGACCCACACCCCTAGTGCCTCAGTTTATTCCACTTGAACACTAGCATTGTACTTTAGACACTAGTGCTCTACACTAGTGACCAAGGTACAATCATAGTGTCCTTTGCCAAATTTCAACCCCAATGTATCTATTGTCAACTCCTAAGACACCTAGGTTGGCATAAACCTATTTAAAACTCTATACAAGCACCAGATTAGTTTAAATACATGAGTTTTAGCTCTTATCCACTAGATGGAAATAAAATACAAATTACACAAATAAGCTTATAAAAAATTGTGTAAAATCAAGGTTATTGATCCCTATTCTATCCTACTTCTTCATATAGTCATATACAACCATCCAAAACCTAGAATACATATATTTATAGTATCAAGCCTCATTAAAATCACTGAAGTTGAAACTCATACTAGCATTCACTTGCACTTACACCAAACACTTAGGTGAGAAAACTACATCAAGCTTGATCGCTCCTTAGAGTATTGGTATGTAGGTGAATCTCAACACAATGGGGTCTTGAGGATGTCGAGCCTACCCAACTAACATTAAATTTTTGTTAATTGTGCCACTAAAATACCCTAATAATATGGAGGTTTATGGTTTGCTCGTAAATCAATAAAAAATAATGCACAAATAGTGAACTAGGGCTTATCCACACAGGTATAGGTAGATTAGACTCAGCCAGAGGTGCACCCAAAATATCACATAATTTTTGCACAAAACAAATTATCACTAAAATTAGGACACTAGCATAGTGTGATACTATCCAAGATACCATGCTACTATCCAGGAGGTTTTCTGACACTTGGACCTTATTTACAACACTTAGATCAACTTATGTACTAGTTTTCAACCTCTAAATCATCTATCTCAGTCAGTTTCGAGCTAAATAACTATTTTTATCAATCATTGTTATTGTTATAAATATCACATTAGGTCACTTCTTGCACAAATTAGTGGTTGTATTTATTACATATTTTATACCTTGATTTATTATACTCAAACCCTATAACAACCTACAGTTTACATTTTATAATTCATTAAGAGATAAATCATTTGGTGTACCTAACTAACTTATGGTTTTTCCTATTTTCCATGGATGGGTTAGGATTTTAAGATTTTATATATTCTATTTTATCATCACTATTTCATTTTATTTGCTATATGCCATCTCAAAAGGTTAGATCTCTTCCTTTAAGAAGTTCTAGGCTTAGTGGTAATCCTATTGAGCATACGTAGATTCCTTTCATTCAAGCTTATACCATGGATAATGTACTAGTTACAACTCCCTTTATTGATCTTTCACACCTTGATTATGTGGACTTCCATGATAACACATCCGAAGATGAGCAATACAATCAATATAAAAATGCTACAAAGATGGGAACCTAGACACACTCCCCCCACTAAATAATGAAAAACTTAAAGTCAATAAGGATGATATTTTACAAATTTTCATAGATAGGCTCTGAGAATAGCCCCATAATGTTAGGTTGTGGAGCTAAAAGCTTCACTGATGCAAACAGGTTGCAGAGGTTGTGGAGTTGCAGAACCAGTTGCAGGGCAACCGACGTCGGTCTGATCAACCGACGTTAGTCATATAATGTGCAGAAGCAACTGACGTCGGTTATGAGTCGGTCGACATCGATCATGAGGGAGCCGACGTCGGCAACCTATGTGTGCATGCAGTTTGCATGCGGGTTCTGGACAGGTCTATTTTTGGACTGTCAGTTTGCATGTTAAAGGCTAATTATAGTCTTAGAGTTGTGAGTCTAATTATTGTAATTAAGAAAGTCTAATTATTGTATGCATGAGATCTATATAATAGACTCATGGGATGTATTGTGAAAGTGTGCTAGAGAGTAAGAGAGCAGAAATTAGCTCCTTCAGAGAGAAGAGAGCAAGGTGTGTTCCTCCTAGTTCTAAAGGGGTGCTGAGTGTGTATGATCTTGGAGAGTTGCAGGTGTGCAAGTTCTAGTAGAAGATCCATCGGGGTACTGGTTGAAGAATCATAAGGACTTGGTGAGGCAAGGACAAGGGTTCTTTAGGGTGTAGAGATATCTACAAGGTAAGTAAGGTTTGTTGATTTGTAGGTGGCAACAAGGAAAGGGAGATCTACTTGGAGTACGGTTGTGTGCTTGGTGTACTGGTAGCATTGTTACTAACTGGTGGAGGTGAACAACAACTCTATGTGTGATTTGTTTGTTGTGACCTGCATTGAGAGAGGAAAGTGTTGGAGGAGAATTACAGGTGAACCCTAGAAGTGTGGGAGCTCTAGAGGTGTGGGAAGAAGAAGTGTGGCATCTTCTTTATTGTATTTCCTTCTGGATGAATATTAATACAATTGTGTATTGTCTCTCATATCCTGTGTTGTTTCATATTTCTAGTTACTTATTCATTCTAGTTAAATTATGTGTTTAGTTGCTTACACAGAGGTAATCATATTGTGCTCTAATTGAGGAGCAAGATCCTGACAAGTTGGTATCAGAACTGTTTGTTGTTCTAGGTGCCTGATAATTGGTATCATTGTTAGGTTGTGGAGCTAAAATCTTCACCCAGATGCAAACATGGAGGGTTGCTGAGTGCCACAGTCACCGACGTCGGCAGGCCACACCGATGTCGGGCAGGGGTCGATAGAAAGAAACTGACATCGGCAGGAGTCAGCCGACGTCGATCACCTCCAGTCAGACAGGGACTGACGTCAGTAGCCTGTGCGGTTCTAGAACTGGTTGTTGACGAACAGTCAGTTAGTTGAACGGGTTATTTGCATGTTAAAGACTAGTTTGAGTCTTGAGTCGCTTGTCTAATTATTGTATGCATGAGATCTATATAATAGACTCATGGGCTGTATTGTAATGTGTAGAACTTGGAGAGTTCTTCCCATGGTGGAATCACAAGGGTTCTTCCAGGTATGTAAGGTCAGGGTTGATTTATAGGGTGTTGCAAGATCATGGAGGAGATCTACATGTGATAAGTAAGATCAGGTTGGTCTGCAGGGGTGTGTGTATGCGAGGGTCAAAAGGAGATCGGCGGGGGAGCAAGATCCAAGGTGACAACAATACATCAAGGAGCAAGATCATGGTGAGATCTACTTGGAGTACCGGTTCGTACTCGGTTGTACTGGCAGTACAATGAGGTGAACAACAGCTTGTGTTAACTATGTGTTATGACCTGTATTGAGAGAAGATTACTCTTGAGGGAAGATTACTGGTATGCCCACGAAGTGGAAGAAGAGTGTGATCTCTTTGTTTTAATTTCCTTCTAACTGAGTTGAATACAATTGTGTGTTGCCTCTCATATTCTGTGCTATTTCTCATTGATAGTTACTTGTACTTCTAGTTATTTCCACATCTTAAGTTGCTTATACAATGGTAATCATGTGTGCTCTTAATTCTGACAAGTTGTGTCAGAGCTTTGGGGAACCTAGGTCCCAAAAAATGGTATCAGAGCGAGATTGGAGGTTCTCAGAGCGAGGTTTACTAATAGGGAGTTTCAGATCTGTTAAGTGTTGTTGATTACAGGTTACTCTCAGGGGTTTTTGATTGAGTGGGAGTATAGCAACGGCATAATAAGGTAAGCTGAGAATGGATAAATTCAGACATAGGTGTAGCACCACAGGGTGTGTGGTGGGTGGTCTTCAAGATTGAGCTTGAAGAGGAATACAAGTCAGGATACAGATTAGACAATGTACTGGTGCAGGTATAGGTGCAACTATTTATCTCCAAGTGGGAGATTGTTAGGTTATGGAGCTAAAAACTTCACCCGAATGCAAACATGGAGGGTTGCTGAGTGTCACAGTCACCGATGTCGACAGGCCACACCGATGTCAGGCAGGGGTCGACAGAAAGAAACTGACATTGGCAAGAGTCAGCTGATGTTGGTCACCTCTAGTCAGACAGGGACTGACATCGGTCACCTGTGCAGTTCTAGAACTGGTTGTTGACGAATAGTCAGTTAGTTGAACGGGTTGTTTGCATGTTAAAGACTAGTTCGAGTCTTGAGCCGCTTGTCTAATTATTGTATGCATGAGATCTATATAATAGACTCATGGGCTGTATTGTAATGTGTAGAACTTGGAGAGTTCTTCCCATGGTGGATTCACAAGGGTTCTTCCAGGTATGTAAGGTCAAGGTTGATCTACAGGGTGTTGCAAGATCATGGAGGAGATCTACATGTGATAAGTAAGATCGGGTTGGCCTACAGGGGTGTGTGTATGCGAGGGTCAAAAGGAGATCGGTGGGGGAGCAAGATCCAAGGTGACAGCAATACATCAAGGAGCAAGATCATGGTGAGATCTACTTGGAGTACCGGTTCGTACTCGATTGTACTGGCAGTACAATGAGGTGAACAACAACTTGTGTTAGCTGTGTGTTGTGACCTATATTGAGAGAAGATTACTCTTGAGGGAAGATTACTGTTATGCCCATGAAGTGGAAGAAGAGTGTGATCTCTTTGTTGTAATTTCCTTCTAACTGAGTTGAATACAATTGTGTGTTGCCTCTCATATTCTGTACTATTTCTCATTGATAGTTACTTGTACTTTTGGTTATTTCCGCATCTTAAGTTGCTTATACAACGGTAATCATGTGTGCTCTTAATTTTAACAAGTTGTGTCAGAGCTTTGGGGAACCTAGGTCCCAACACATAACCATGCACAAATTTTGAAAACCATAATGGAAATAAAGAACAAATTCAATAATGGTCAATCTTATTCTCCCCCAAATGCCAATATTGTTACACCTAATTTGGGGGCAATTCAAATTCCAAAATAACCTATTTTAACTCAAAAAACTTTAACAATGGAAAACCTCATATGTATAGTTCCTCCTCTTCAAATGTATAATCCCTTATACATGAGATCTATAATCTGCAACCCAAGGTATTACATCTTCAACAGGGTGCCATTAGACCATCTCATGCCTTATATTCTCATGTTCTTTTGCATACACCTTTGACACAACATATAGAAGCAACTCCTTTGCCATCCAAATTTATGACACCCAAGCTTACTTTGTATGATGGTAAGGGTGACCCAGATCACCATCTATGAGTTTTACATGCAACATGTTTAGACTATGTGTCTAATGATTGGCTCCTCGCTAAGTTGTTCCCTCATAGTTTAAAGGGCTATGCATTACAATGGTTTTATGATATTCTTAATTAGTCCATCATAGCATTAAATCCATTGAAAGATATTTTTTTGACACACTTTTCAATTAACGTTATTGATAAGGTTTCCTATGCTCAAGTGGCACAACTCAAAAAAAATCCAATGAACCAATATTTGAATATACCTTGCGATATAAAACTATATTAGTAAATATGACTAGCCCCATAGTAGATAGAGAACTCCAAGACATATTCAAGTAGAGTTTCTTACCAGCATTGCATGCAACTATCCTATTCAAACAAATTTGTGGGTAAACTAAAGTACACAACTAGATCAAATCCAACTACTAAGAGTTTCAAAAATCCCCCATATAAGGTAAAGCCTAGTGAGAACAAGAATGATTCAAAAGTGACAGTTAATCTAGTTTCAGAGCCACCTCATTGCATGGTCCTATCATCTCCTCTTCTTTAGTTTCTAGCATGGGTTCTAAAACAACTCTTAGAATGCAATGTCATATCTCTCCCTCCCATCAAAGAGGTTGATATGACTAGGCCTCTTCCAAATAAATATGATTCAAATGTATTCTAAGACTATCACAGAGCACCATGCCATACTATACAATATATACAATATTTGATATAAGCTAATATCATTAATCTCGACACTCTTAAATAGGCACCTAGACCATAATAAATAGAAGTAAAAGCATTGAAAATATTTTCAGATTTATTTCTAAAACATATAACTAATGAGATAGTATTCACTTCAGGTGTTCACTATACTTATCAAGCACATCCACTACCAATATCCTATCATACTCAAACATTGGACACAAACCCTCTAAATAATATCATTGGGTTGTATCATACTATAGTGCCATCTATCCCTCTCATCACTTTCTCAAAGCAAGATCTATTTGATGATGACACATATTTCTACCCACTCTTTATATGAGCCTACATTGATCATCATCATATTCAGAGTGTCATAGTTGATAACAGGTCATTTTTCAACATGTGTACTATCACACTTATATATCACTTGGGTTATTCAAAGTAGGATATTTCTAAGATAGATACAATTATTTATGGTTTTAATGGCCATGTTAAGAGCTCCATTAGGGAGACAGTACTACCATTATAGGTTGGGACCACACATATGGGCATTAAATTCATAATGGTACCTAGTGCTAACATATTTGACATGTTATTGGGTAGGCCTTGGATATAACATCTTTAAGTCAGTCCATCCATTGTATACTAATGTCTCAAACATATACATGTTAATCAAGTGGTTACAGTTAAGGGCCATCCATATGAGTATCCTTTACCTATTACACAACTAGTTATACAATAGACATCAGTTCTCATTCAGAACATAGAGTTTATTAGCACACATTCATTATTAGTTGAACCACTAGTACAGGTGAGGTCTATTCCTAAATCAGTTCCATGTATGCATACTCTCCGATGGAGACCTTTATTAGATATATCCCTACATTAGATACATGTTGTAGATTCTAGAGGGCCTCTCTCTCCACCACCACACATATCATTGTTACAACAGAGAGCATCCACTCCAGTTACAAGTTATTCTACTAGATAGATTCCCAAATGCACCATATTTCATAGGATAATTCAATCAACTTCATATATTTAGATCCCTACTCCATAGGCAATTTTAGCTATAGATTACTTAGTGCATCTGATTCTCAGATCCTAGATACACCATCATATAACATACACAATCAATATCACTGTATTTAATACATGATGCATCAATTGTGAGTATTTTGTGAGACTTATCAGTTAGTAGTATCTTTCCTCTTATCTTGATCCTTGTATATAGTTTAATTTTCATGATTGCTTGTCCATAGCTTATATACTCATAAAACACAAAATAGTATAATATGTTCAAAATAAAAAACATTCAAATATTTTTTTTTAAAAACAAGATTTATATCATTTGCATACCCATGTTTACATTATTTATACTTGATAGGTAATACATATGCTAGATATCTTAGTATAGTCAATTTTTATCATATAAACATGCTTCACTTGTTAATTTCAAGTATTCATAGGTTTTTATAGGTTTGAGGTCCAACACATAGATCCAAATTTTCTAATATCTACCCATTGGGGGCACAAACATAGCTACACTAATTCATCTTTGATACATTTGCCCATTGGGGGAATCATACTACACAAATTTTGGTTTGTCAGGTTACATATTTACATACTCTATATCACATATTCAACATTGTTTATATCTTGATATTGATCATCCCATACTACTCAAATTTTTTGTTGAGTCTTAATATTATAGACTCAATTTATGTACATCTTTGCTCTTGTACAGATTTGTACCACATGTTCATACATACTTTCATTTATAGTTTTCCTAATTTAGACTTGATTGTGTCTCTTTGTTTCTACATCTATTTGATGGCATTTAAATATGCCATTTTTCTACATCTCTATGCCATTTCCTTTAATTGTGTGTATGCTTTGGACATGTGCCCATGTCCTTGTGTGTGACTTATTGACTATGTATGCATACATTTGAACATTTCCTTCTATGTGGATCTAAGCCAACCTACTTGTTATTTGTGTATGTGGACATTTGAATATGTCCTTGTATTTCTTTCTCAGATTTAGTGGCATATGCCCATGTACCTTGTATTATAGCCCCTTGGTCTATTTTGTGTGCCTCATGTGTGTTGTATGTATGATTTCATGTATGCATCATAGCCATGACACTTGTCTCTTGCTTGTTGTTCTCACACTCAATTTTAGATGTGAAAAGGGACCTCATGCATCTCCCCTTCCTCCTTGGGTGCCTTGATGGACATCATGCCCCACCCCCTAGGTAGTCTACACATATTATTCTCAAATTTTTTATTCATACACATGCTTACATTGTTATAACTATTTCGACAACCTTGTGAATGTTAGATATAACATACATCATACATTGCCAACTTATGCTCAAATTATTTTACATTTTGATGTCATATATACATATTATATTAGTTTATTTGGCATATGTCATATGTTTTCAGCCTAACACACATCATGCAGACCTTTTATTTTGAGGATATTTATTTCATAGGTAAAACAAACTCCCCTTAAAAGAGGGGGGATTCATTGGTATTTATCATAGAGAGAAGGCCATATGAGTACACTCAGAGTACATTTTTTATCATGCAAACATAGAATTATAGAGCTTGGAATAAGGAAAATAGAGTGGAAAATAGTCACACAAAGATCAAAGTTAGTTTGGTAGAAAAACAACACATAGGACACTGGCACAGTGTATTATTGTCCAAGGAACCACACTACTATCTAGTAACCTATAAATAATAAAATATAGATTTGATAGAGGAAAATAGTAGTTATAACCTAGATTTGCATAGTTTTAATTATAAGTTATTAGATTTGTTCAGTTTATGTTTAGTGTTGCATAGAATCATACTAGGTTTGCTCAGATTGGGGGAATCATGTGCAGCATGATCACTTCCATTTTAGTTTTATATACTCAAACATAGATTACTACAACTTAATCCAAAATCCATATGCACAGATATCATAATTGGTGACATGTGCATGACACATTATTTCCATATAATCAGTTTTGCACCAGCTCATCTCAAATGGAATGGAAAAATCCATGCCATTCTCTACATTATATACTTCAGACACCATTTTCACCAGGTTCCACACCATATTGATGTCTGTATTCCATTTGTAATGGTAGGCATCTCCATGTATTCCCTGAACTACATTCCTGAGTGCCCTAGAAGCCCCTTGGTCATTTTTCATTTTAGATTTTCTAAATGGCCTGAAGGTCATCCTAAATAGTTTTAGTTACATTTTGTAGTTTCATTCATAGATGCATCTAATACACATAGGTAGTTAATGATGGATTCATAGCCTACTTGAGTTCTTGAGCCACCTACATAGGCAGATTGGACAAGCCATCAAGTCCAATCCAAGTTATTCACAATGTATAATCTACTTGAGTAAAGGTGGATAATGATGGAGTCAAAACTGGATTGAGTTATTGAGCCACCCACACATGGGATTGAGCAAGCCATAATCTCAGTCTAAGTTATGTATTGTTTAATCACTATCTAGATGTGCACACATAAGATGTTACTAAGTTTTTACATTGGTTCACATACCTAGTGAGATGTATTCATTTATTTCCTCTCTCTCTTATCTCTTTATTTAGTTTTGTCTTTTCTTTTGATATCTCTTAAGTAAGGACTGATTCATCCATGTTTCATTTACAGGATACGTGATAGAGCAGGTTTCACATACTCAGACCCAAATTCATGGGATTCACCTCATAAGTAAGTCTAGGTACACTTCTTTTCTTTTATCTTAGTCAGTTTACTTTGTTAAATTTCTATAATAAAGGAGAGGAAAATGTAGTCATATAAAATGTCACTTGAGTGCAATGAATTTCACTTGAGACAAGCCATCCCTATCTTAGCCTTAGACCTATTTTAGGGCCTCTTTTAACACTTATCAAGCTTTTGTGTGGGCCTTACACATCCCTAGACATCTAAAAATCTATCCTAGACCCTCCCCTAGGGATCTAGGCCCCTGGTGCCTCAATTTATGCCATCTGGACACTAGCATTATACTTCAAACACTAGCATCCCACACTAGTGACCAAGGTACGGTGTTAGTGTCCTTTGCCAAATTTCAACCCCAATAGATATATTTTCAACTCCTAAGACACCTAGGGTCTACCTAGACCTATTTTAAATTCTGCACAAGAACCTAATCAGTATAAATACATAACTTTTAGTCTTTTATCCACCATATGGAAATCAGATGAAAAATACACAAACAAGCTTAGAATAAGTTGTACAAAATCAAGGTTATTAATTCTTCCCTACTTCTGCATATAGTCATCTACAGCTATCCCAAGCCCAAAATACATATATTTCCAATCTCAAGCCTCATCCAAAGCACTCAAGTCAATACTCATCCTAGCATTCACTTGCACTTGCACTAAGCACTAAGCACTTAGGCAGGAGAAATACATCAGGCTTGATCCCTCCTCAGAGTATTGGTATGTAGAAAACTCTGAACATAGTGGGGTGTTGAGGATGTCCACCTACCCAACTAACATCACACTTTTGATATGTGTGTCACTCAAATACCTTAACAACATAGAGGTCTAGGTTTTACTCCTAAATCAATCAAAAATAATGTACAGATAGTGAATCAGGGCTCATCCACATAGGTACAGGCAAATTAGAGTCAACTGGAGGTGCATTCAAAATATCACATAGTTTCTGCATAAAGGACATTAGCATTGAAAATAGGACACTAACACAATGCACTACCATCCAAGGTAATACATTACTATCTAGAAGGGTTTCTGACATCTAGACCCTATTTACAACACTCAGATTAGCTTATGTGCTAGTTTTAAGCATCCATATCATCTGTCTTAGTCAGTTTCTAGTTAATTACTTATTTGTATCATTCATTGCTATTATTAGAAATATCAGACTAAGTTAATTCTTGCACAAATTAGTGGTTATATTTATTGCATATTTCACACCCTAATTTATTGTACTCAAACCCTTTAACATCCTAGGGTTTACATTCCATAATCTCTTAAAAGTTAAATCAATTGAATACCCATAATGGTGGTTTTGCAATTTTTTTTGAAATTTCTATTTTTTGTTTAAAAAATTGTAAATTGGATATATTTGTTATTTATATTATGAACAAGGTAAGTGCCTACCTAATTAATATGTGTTTGTGTGTGTTTTAAGCAGATCGAGAAGGACACTTTTTTGTTATTTGGATTTTGTAATTTTTTTAAGTTCTTATTTTTTGTTCAAAAAATATTGAACTAGATATATTAGATGTCTATGTTGTAAATGATCCATGTGCCTACCTGAGTAATACTTTTTCATGTATATTTAAAGTAGGTTGAGAGGAAAAGTTTTGCATTATTCTAATTTTGCATTTATTTTTGGATAGATGATATAGCCTTAATAAATGCAGTATTTTTTTAATGCTATCATCATTTTGAATATCATCATAATAATAATCATAAAAATTTTTTTACTATTCTAATTTCATTTACAAAATAATTTTGTCGTACTTCATTAAAAAATTCCTATTCTATTATATTCTTATCCCATGGCCATCATTACACATCCAAGCTTTTGTGTTTTCTACACCATTTCAAAAGCATAGTGGTTTGGATTTTAATTATTTTTTATGGGACAAGCATATGATATGTTAAGATTGTTTGATAAAGCACAATAAGGATGTTTTTCATCTTTGTTTTAGAGTCATTTATTTTCATATATATCACACATCTCAACAAATATCAAATATAACACACCAATATTAAATAGGGTGTAAACAAGGCTCATGAAATTTAAAATATTCTCTGCATGGTCATTAAAATCACTTCAATATAAATTAAAAATTAAACACAATAATCCATCTACAAACATACCTTTCAAACATGTTAGCTTTTTTAAATAAAGCAAGGAATATAATTCTTATTATCTTATAACCAAGGAAATTTTTCCATGTAGTGTGCCTTTAAATTTTCTAAAATCATTTATTTGAATTAGATTTTTATGTTGTTTGAATGTTATTTTCAATGAGCACTTGAATACAATGAAATGAAAGGAACTTCTTGAACAATGTTGCAATGATGATGTGATAGAGATTACTTGCTATAAAAAATAATCATTTTGATTGTTTTATTGCCATTATTCAAGTATAATTAAATGTTGAAATGATTTTTTGAAGAATAGGTAGCCCTACAATGTAATTGTAATAAAAAATGATATGTATAGAATGCAAGCAAATTTGATTTATAAATAACAAAATATACTTTTTTATAGTTATGAATGACAAGTATTACAACTTTTTGGTAGGTGAATAATAATGCATTTAGTTTTTTTATACTTGTAAAAAAAAAAATTGTTACAATTATCTTGACATCTAAAACATTTTTATGAATTGACCATTTTAATTAGAAATACCTACAATATATAAAAAGTAACAACACTTGTATAGTTTTGGCCAAATAATTTTTGAAGGCCCAAATGGGTGTCTATGGCATATAATATTGTGTTATTGTGGTGCTTCTACATTTTTCGAAAATCGTTGAGATGGATTTGCCTCTAATCACTTAATATAGCCTAAATATGTCATAGTCTTCCCAAATGTCATGGATATCCATTTTCCAATTCAAATATTTTATTTCAAAGGAAATGGAAAACATGTCGCCACTAAAAAAGAAACATTTCCCCAATGTGCAAGCACAATGCTTCTTAACAAAAATTTATAGACATTAGTTTCCCTATTAGAAAGCTCATGCCATATTATTAAGCAATTAAATTCATTGGGATGTGACATTTTGACAACCAAAATAATATATAGGCTTTGACCTGGTTGGAGAGTTTTTTCCCTTAGCAATCAACTCAAATGTTGGTGCATGCCTTTTTTCCTATAGGTTTTGGCTACACGGTTGCATATTGCTTGCTGAGGGGCTTTAGTGTCATGTTGGTTGCTTGGAAAGTTTAATACCACATTCACTGGAATGGGTTATATCTTTCCTCCTATAACGTATATATGTACCTATTCCATTTCATATTCTAATTCAATATTGTGTGGATCATTTCTCTTTGGTTCATTCTTGTAATTATGTGTTTGTGTTTGCTCAGTATTGTCTTGTACAATACGTGTTTCACATAGCGAATTATATTTGTGCATTCACTTGGATCAGTATTCCAGGAGCTCATTCTAATATGGTATCAGAGCAAATCTAGATCTGAGGATTGCCGGGTTTGTTTGCAAGTTTTCCATTGTTTTGAGGCTATAAAAGAGAAAGGCTAGTCATTGGATTTGTCTCCTTATTTACTTCGAATCTAGGCTTAGCATTTTATTTCTAAGATCTATTTTTATTGTAAAAGTTTGGCATCATAATCTTTCTTGGCATTTAGATTTAATTGGATGTTTTATTTGATTAGCCATTAGCACTTGTGGAATTGTAGAAATTAGATATCTTGTTTGTGATCAAATTCTCTTTCTTCAAAATCTTGCCTAAAAAAAGGGGAGAAAATGAATTTGCTATTAGTTGTACGACGTCCTTTTTTACTGAGAGCTAGATGTTGTCTCATATTTTAGCATTAAAAATCATTTTTGATATACTCTGTCAGATTAGATTTGAGCATAGTAGGAGTTTTATGATCTGACCAGCAAAAGGCATTGAAGGGTTTATTGTGTGTAGCATTGTGTTTGCAGGGAGGCATTAAATTTGCAAAGGAGTTTTCATTCAAATCTATAGACAATAGTATTTGGCATTAGATCTACTCAGATCACCCTTAACGTCATATTCTTTGCATTAATCGAACTTTGTTGCTGCCCATTTATCATTGTTGGGCATTGTTTTATTCAGTATTGTTTTTTTAAAACAGCTTAGCGTCCATTTCCAGTCACTTAGCATCTTTTTCCAGCCACCTATATTTTTCTCCAATAGTGTGGTGCTTTCTTCAGCAGTGAAACATCCTTTTTCAGCAGGTTGGCATCACATTTCTGCTCCTTGCATCAGATATGCTCATTCTGATCATCTTGGGGACTCTTTATCCCACCTTGACATCATCTTTTTTGCTGGAAAAGTGTGTTTTTTCTAGACTGCAATTGGAAATTCTGCACTTGACATCATTTTTTGGTGCCTTTCCTCCTTGGTGGGCCCAAGGTCAACTTCAATCTCACACATTGGTATTTGTCTTTTTTATATTTTTAGTTATTAATGACTTTATCAAATTTTTACGACATCATTTAGGATGTTGAAAATCAAAGTCATTTGAAATATTTTAATAAAAAGAGCAATATTTGAGTCTTTTAAAGCTTGTATCTTTGCTTGTCGAAGATGAAGTTGAGGCTCGGATCGGAAGGAAGCCGAATCTCCTTCAAAAGACAAAATCACCTTATTTTAGGTTTTGAGTCAGTTCCAATGAGTGGTTGGAAGGCACCTTTCACCTCGCTCAAAGGTATTTTTTTAATCATTTAGTGCAATTTTAATTAAAAATGGGCTATTGATGAGAATTTATTTTATTAATATCTTGTAAGCGGTAACTCAAAATTGAGTGCCATATTTTTTTTTAAATGTTTATTTTTCAATATTCCATGTAGATATCCCATTTGTATTTTAAAATTCACTAAAGTTATAAAGTGCCAAAATTTGGGGGGGCTACCTGTCTAGTTCACACATTTACTTCTCCTCATACGAATGCATTATCGACAAAGTCTGACATCCTCCTGCTTGGCATGTTTGTAGTTTTTATTTGTGCCAATTTAGTGGATATTACACTGATTGTGCATGTTTTATGGATGCATTATCAGTTTGGCATCCATTCATTGAGATGTGTTTTTTCACTCATGCACTGATTGCTCTTACTTGTGTGGATCTATTTTAGTTAATTTTAATGTCTATACTTAGAGTGTGCACTAGTACTCGATCATAAGAATAGATTACTCAATCTTTGAGTGTGCTTTGTTATTACAAACACAGGGGGGATCACTATTGATTATCTCAGGGAAGTTATTGTGGGCCCTGCATTCTATATTACGTGCATTCAATTTTTTTATAAATGTTACTTGTGCTTATTTAGTGAATGATTGTACAGATTGATCTTGTATTCTTGGATTCATTATCAGTAGATCCTGACATCTATTTGAACGTTCATTGTCACTTGCGCACTAATTGCTCTCATTTGATTGGACTCATTTTCAATGTAGTTTATAGTCCATATATAAAGTGTGCACTATTACTCTAGATGAGGAGAGTTGTTTCATCTCTAGTGATCCTACTTGGGAAGAATAATTATGCTTCATGGTGTATGTACATAAAATATTCACTCAAGGAATGGGAACTTACTCCATTCTTATATAGATAGATTCCTACTCTTATTGACCAAGTCAATACAATGACTAGGCCAACTCTTGTGACTGTGTCTATGGTCACTTGTTTCATGTTTCATGGGATCTACACCACCATGTGGAGCACATAGAGTGTCCATCCACTATTTGGATCACTCTATAGAGTCTTTTCAGGGATACTTTTGTGATTTATATGACTCCTCTGCTTCGTATCGTCTCTTCAGAGACAATTGTCCTCTCACCTCTTGCTTTTGTTTTTTGTGATGAGACATTCCAAGTGGACAGTGTTCTTCCTTGTATCAAGCCCCCACTACAAGACAAGATTCTACCTGACCTTAGTTGTCTCATTGTAGATTTTACTTTTGTTCCTATGATGATTGTTGCTCTTTCAAAGCTTTCACATACCTGCATTTCAGAGGACTTCACTGATTTTAGTGAGAGTACACACATTGAGAGTATCGATGACTCATATGTTTCTATGGACATTCATCTTGAAAATCTAAGTGCTTCATCTACATTACTATATTTAATTTCTTTAATTGGTGAGTTATGCTCCACTCTTCACATGGACATTCTTTAAGTGAATGTTTCATGCCATTCCTCTGATTGGTTCACATCAATGGTATTACCTTTAGATTCTATGCACATTCTTACCAGACCTATTCCACTGATATGATTTGGGCCACATTCAGAGATCTTCATAATGTTGCCTTCATCTTCCATTATGAAATCAATAGATTTTCAGTACACACATTAGGTTTTTCCTTTGCCAAAGGGAAGAAACATTGCTCGATGAGGATGGAGCTTCTACAGTCTTCAGGTAGAGGATCTCATCATCAACCTTCGTCATATTGTGAGTTTTACTTAGAGTACTGATTACTTCAGCATCATCATTTAGGGGTTTTTTATTCTCTTTTTTATGTCTCTCTTTTTGGGGGAGTTTTTTCCCACTGGGTTTTTTTATTTTATCTACTTTATGAGAGATTGCATTGTACATAGGTACCTCATCAGGCTTTGTTCCCATATCCATTTTTGTATCATCGCTTATTTAAACTGTGCTTATGGGGGGTGTTGGTGTATGCATTTTTTATTATAGGTTTTGGCTACATGGTTGCATATTGCTTGCTTAGGGGCTTTAGTGTCATGTTGGTTACTTGGAAAGTTTAATACCACATTCACTAGAATGGGTTATATCTTTCCTCCTATAACCTATATATGTACATGTTCCCTTTTATAGTCTAATGCAATATTGTATGGATCATTTCTCTTTGGTTCATTCTTGTAGTTGTGTGCTTGTGTTTGCTCAATATTATCTTGTACAATACACGTCTGACATAGCATATTGAATCTATGCATTTACTCAGATCAGTATTCCTAGAACTCATTCTGATATCAAATAGGAGATATTTACTTCTTTGACTTTAAAGGCATATATAATCATGTGTTCAAAGTAATAATAATGTCATACTATTGTAAATAATATAATGTCATTTAAAAAAATTATTGCATGAAAGATAAGTGAATTTAAAAGAAAACCATGCTAGCAAAAACACAATAGAGACCCAAAAAAAAAAGTTGTTGCAATTCATAGATGAACCACTCAGATAGTAGAACAAGTTTATTGTATTGCAAACAAAGCTTAACCTTTTTTTGTTTTTAAGTATTTTTTACCTTTACTTTAATGTAGAGTACTTGTTTTTTTGGAATTTATGAAATTTAATTATATCCAATATAAAGTATAACTTGATTTTATAGCATATTTTGTTAGTCATCAACTTGTTTATAAAGTATTACTGCATTGATGACTATTATTTACTGGTGTAAATCTTATACAATTATTAAATGTTATTTATGTTTTTTGATCATTCTTTGTCCACATTTTATCTATATTGCTTGCCTCGTTCATACCATGATTATATAGAATTTTACATCAATGAATAAACTATGTCATTTTATTATAACTGAATACCACTGAAACTAAGAGCTAGTATGTTAATTGATTGAGAAGATATTCAATAACATGTTAAGTTGTTTTGACTATTTCATCTTCCCATTGTAAAATGAAAATTAGAATCAGCTCTGCTAATAGTTTTTTTTTTAATAATATTTTTTATTGTAGTTGAAATATGTTGTGTATATTTTTTGTTTTGATCTTTCTTTGTTCATTTATAAATAAATATTCCTTAAAAAAAAAATTAAAATAACTTTTTGATCAGGTTGTATTTTCATGAACAAACTGAACAATTGTCCATAAGCTATGAAATTTAATATTCCCAATAAACTATACATAAAAAATATTAAATTTAGTCACATACATATTAAACATACTAATGATGCATTAAATTTTTTTTTACAAAGACAACAATAAATACTGAAATTGATATTCCACATGGAAACTTTATCCTTGGAATACAATGTGAAAGTGAAAAACTCAAATATATAATATGGCATTCCATCTTCTATATTGTTGGCACTAGCTCCATACAATCACTCATAATTTGATAGGCCTCTATTGCATAATCAATTATTTATAGGTTAGAAATGATACATGCAACGACAAAATAAACTCAAGATTTTAATATATTATGGATAAAATTGATTTATGTTGTTGCCTCTAAACATTAATTAGATTAATATAGAAAATAGATCGAAGGGTAAGTGGATGTAATTTGGGGCCAAAAGGGGTTCTTAAGTGGACATATTCTCTTAAAAAATGAGAAACCTAAACTTACATGGATTATTTGAGATGTCTAAGCTCAAAAGTTGAAGATGATATGACAACATGAATTGTAGCATTTGAATTTTAGTTTCTAAACTGTTAATTTATTTTGAAAATGGTGAAGCATAAATAAGTCACACAACTGAAATTAGAAGAGGTACTATTTTTTTAGAAAAACATAGTAGAAAGTTGGCCATGCATCCCTTAACTACCTCAAAAAAATCAAAAATTAGGTCTAGTTTGTGACCTATTTTTTTCAATGAATATATATATATATATATATATATATATATATATTTTAATTATTTGACAAGTAAATAGACCTTGAAAAATGATAAATAATAGATATCTGACATACACTCCTCAACAACTAACTGAAAAAAAATTTAAAAAAAAAGTTTTTTTAATGTGTATATAATTAGGCCTAATTTTTTATCCTATAATTTTTATCAAATTTGGATGAACAAAATGAAAGATACATAAACCAACATATACATGTATATTTTTGGTATATAGTGGCATATAGACATGCTTAAAAATCAATATAGAGAAAAATACTAAAAATTTTATATATTTTGAAAGAGGAGAAAGTGTTCAATGTTGTAGTCATGTTTTCGTAAAATCTCTCAATGAAACTCATAGTGTTTATTGTATTTGAAGTTTGATTTTCCCATTTTCAGTCTAAAACCCAAATTTGGTTATGTTCACAAGTCTAAGACTCAAATTTGGATTTCAAAACATAAAGTGCATAAGTAATCTAACATGTATGTGCATCCACATTATAGTGGACATGCATTATAGTGCATACATACTACTATTTATTAATAATTTTCAAGGCTTCCAATAGTGCACACTAAAGAAATACAAGGTATATTGTGTATTTATTAAATATTTGTTTAGTATATTTTTATACTATAAATATATTTTAGTAAATATAAGAAATTGGGGCCATTCCATATCTCTTAGAATTGGTCTCACAACTCCATGAGTTATAGTTTAAAAGATAGTTTTTCAAAATCCAATCTACTCAGTACTTACTCATTTTCAAGATTTCAGTTTTGAACCTAAGAATTTCAAGGTATAAATTTTGCAAATAGTGTCTATTTTGGACGAACATATAGTCATTTTATATGTTTTAGGGCCTTCTAGATTGGTTGATAACATTTATAGGAATTGTAGGTGTGTCAAAGTTAAATTTTACAAACCTTGCATATCCCACAAATAATGACAATTTATCGAAGACATTGGCCTTAATTTTATCATTGACTGAACTAATTACTTGATTGGTTCAGTCAAGGATGCAACTTAAGATAATTTAAGCCACTTAAACTTGATTGGGACTGTACGATGTGATATGGGGCTTAATTGCCCTTATTTCATCATGATTGAACTAATTACTCATTTGGTTTAATTAGGGACTCAATTTAGACCAATTTAATCTCTATGGACTTAATTACAATTATATGATGTCATTTGGGATTCAATTGATCATAATTTCATCACTAATCGAACCAAGTAATTGATTGGTTCAATCAAGGATGTAACTTGGGTGAATTTGAGCCCCTAAACCTAATTATGAATATATGATGTGATTTGGGGGTTAATTGACCTCAATTCCATCAATAATTGAACCAATTACTCAATTACTTTAATTTTAAATACAATTTCAGATAAATTTTACCCTATGAACCTAATTTTGGACATACAATGTTATTTGAGGATTAATTAGTCCCAATTTTATCACTTATTGAAACCAAATACTTAGTTCAGTCAGGGAAACAATTTGGGCTAAATTGAACCTTGTGAACATAATTTATACCATATAATGTGATTTTGGGCTCAATAGCCCCAATTTAATCCCTAATTGACTCAATAATGCAATCAATGATGAAATTACAATAAAATAGTTACAACTAAGCCTAAAGTCACATCGCATATTCCCAATTAGGTTCACATGGCATCCATTTACTTAAATTGCATCCCTGATTGAATTGATCGAATAGTTGGCTAAATTAGTGATGAAATTAAGGGTTATTGAGTAATAAATCACATCATATACTAGAAAGTGGCTTATTGGGAGTCATATTCACCCAAATTGTGTCCTTGATCAAACCAAGAGTAATTAATTCAACTAGTGATGTAATTAGGAACAATTAAACCCAAATGACATCATATAATCCTAATTAGGTTTGCAATGATCAAATTGGCCCAAATTATATGCGTGATTTACTTAATTTAGTAATTGGTTCAATCATGGATGAAATTGGGGATCCCCAAATGATATCACATAATTCTAATTAGGTTCAAGAAAATTCAAGAAATTGGGGAAAGCTAAGTTTAAGAAAAAATATTTAAAATAAGGGAAATTATGGTTTAGAGAAAAAAATTTAAAAATAGATTTTTTTTAGAGAAGTCAAGATTTTTAAAAAATTCAAGAAATTGGAAAATTTTGGGAAATTAGAAAAAAACAGGGATCAGGCAAAAATAGAAAAAAATATGGAAAATTAGGGCTTAGAGGAAAAGCATATTTTGTTTTAAAAATTTAGGAAATTATAAAACTCAGGAAATTGAAAAAAATGGGGTTAAAGAAAATTTAGAAAAAATAAGATAAATTAGGGTTTAGAGAAAAAAATTAAAATAAGGTTTTTTATAAAATTTGGGAAATTAGAAAACTTGGGAATTTAAGAAAATTTGGGTTTATGAAAACAATAAAAATAAAAATTAGGGGAAATTTGTGTTTAGAGTAAAAATTTTAAAAAATGGGGATTTTAGAAAAAAAGAAATTGGAAATTTTAAGATATTAGAGAAAATAATGTTTAAAGAAAAAATATAAAAATAGAGGAAGTTAGGGTTCAAAGAAGAATATAAAAATTATAGCTTTTAGAAATTTTAAGAAATTTGGAAAATAAGGTTTATGAAAAAATACAATTAGGGTTTAGAGAAAAATAATAATTTTTAAGGTTTTTAATAAAATTCATGAAATTATAAAAATCAAAAAATTTGAAAAAGTAGTGTTTAAGATAAAATAAGTGAAATTAGGGCTTTGCAATATTAAAAAAATAAAATAGCAAAAAAACATAGTTTAGGAAAAAGATAAGGCAAATTAGGACTTAGAGAAAATATTAAACTTTTAGGATTACTTAGTAAATTTTGAAAATTATGAAAAATAGGGTTTTGGAAAAAAATAGAAAAAATATGAAAAATTAGGGTTTAAGTTAAAACTCAAAAATTTAGGATTTAATAGAAAATTTGATAAAATGTGAAAATTATTTTAGAAAAAAAGAAAATTAACATTAAATTATATGTAAAAATTAGTGATTGATATTCACTTTTGATCAGAGCTACAAATTGGTGAAAATTGGGGGCTCAAATCTCTAAGTGATCATCTATTACATATATCAGATATACTAACAATGATCACAACCAAATTGAAAATACCAACAATGCCCACAATCAGCGTAAAAATATCCGTAATGGCGACAACCAGCCCAAAAATACCAACAATAGCCACAACCATTTCAATAATATCTATAATGATACAACCAGTTCGAGAATATCAATGACTCTTATATACTGCCTCAAATAGCTTAGTGAGAATTGAACCTGGGTGGGGCTTGAAATAGCCAATCCACTTCCAACTCACCCACATCTAATTGGTTAAATTTTATAGATTTTTATTTGTATGTAAATATTCTAATTTTTTATTATATATAAAAATTTAATTGTATTTATATTTTATTCTTTAATAATTCTATGTAAAAATAATAATTCCTTTAATTTTTTTTATTTTTGGTTTTGTACAATTTCTAGTTTTTAAAAGTGTTGAATAAGGATACATAACAAATCACCTAAGATCTATCTAAGAGACCATACCACTTGAAACAAACTTTTAATGCTAAAAAACATATTTTATTTATTGTTTATGAAGATGTTACAATGTTGAATTTTTTTATCTTCTTGCACATTTATGCTACACCTTACCCTTGTACTCATAACAGTTGAGTGTAGGTGAGAGGAACACATTTGGCAATGTGAAACCATCTAGTTGATAAATGAATAGTCCTACCATGTGTACAAATGTAATGCATAGTAGAGTTAAAAAATATCAGCATATAAGACAACAAAAGGAATATATGCCTCAGTTCAGATTGGCAGTTGGGAAAAAAAGTTTTAATGCCACTTTCTTTGCTAGAAATAGACTTCATGTAGGCCTTACACATCCCTCCAACACATTCATCCAATCTTCCAATGCATTCAACTATGTGGATTTCTAGCCCAATGCAAACCCCATATTGGAGAAAAGAAAACATAACATCAGGAAAAGAAAAAAAAGCCCAGTCTAGATTCAATGCCTCAGTCTCTCTTTCCAACAAACTTGTTGGACTTCCACACTACAACAAATGATCCAAAAATGGTATAAGAGAATTAGGATTTTTCCTGGAGCCATTTACTCATAGCTTCTTGTTCACAGTCTTTTGAAATTCTCTCTAATCTAGCCCTATGACCTCTGTATATTTTTTTGAGAGTTTGTATTGGTGTCTTATTGGTCTTTGGTGGGTCTCTTTGTCACCTCTCAGCCTTTTAGTCTTCATGTATTGTAAGGCAATTTTTGTGAGGGTTCAAAAAAAATTCTAGGATCTTTAAAAATCTCAGACTAAAAAAAATTGTAGGGATCTTTTTTTGGGCTAAAATCTCTTATTGGAGGAGAGAGTCTCATTTGTTCTGAAGAAGATCAACGATGAGAGAAGGCATTGAAAAGAGATGCTACGTATATGAGGTGTTGAAAATAGGAGCAAAGCATTGGAGGTCTGAGGATTGCATTCTTTTTTGGATTGTGCCTCATCTTGACTATTACATTGAAATTTATGGTGCATCGCTTGGACGAAGAAAGTAGTTGTTGCATTAGAGGAGAAAAGGTGGTTTGTGTGGAATCTTTTACCAACAAGAAAGCACCTCCCTATGCTAAAGTGACAAAAACCACATTTATCCTCCCTCTATTCTCTTAAAAAACAACTATAAATTCATTTTTTTTTGCTTTTACAAGATGATTTTTTTTTAAAATGAAGTAAAACTCACTTGCATGCATATCGAGATCACCAACAAGGTTATTTTTTACTTTGGATTGAGAACATTAATGGTTCAATTTTGGTTCCAATAAGTGGTTAGAAGCCTACCTTCAAATCTACTTTGGACAGTAAAATTATTTTTTAGTGTATTTTTCAATGTTTTTGATCTATTTACAAAAAATTATAACACCTATAACTTTTAAACCGTAACTCAAATTTGATTTTTTTTTCAAAAGTGTATGGTTTTCGATTATCTATCCATTGGTGTCATTACTTTTTAAAAACTCACTACTTTTATAAAGTGCCAAAAAAAAATTTGGGGGGGAGGGGAGCATTCTTAATACAATCTTTTGTGGGGTTGTCTCGGTGTCAATTTGTACACCATTTTTACATTCTTTATGCTCTATGGTGATTCACTAGTATGGAATCTACCTCTGGTATTGACCATTATGAGCCTTTGACTACACATAATTACCATATATGGAGACCTCGAATAGAGATATTTATAAAAGGTATAGGATTATGGTCCCTAATGAATAAAACTCAACTACAATTCACAAGAAAATATGAAAAGTTTTATCACCAATGTAAGTTTGTAAGTGTATGGGTTTAATAGGAACTTATGTGAGCAAAATTTTATTGTTCCATTTGGATGGGTATGATGTACCATTCAAAGGGTGGGCTAAGCTAAAAGGTTTTTTTGGAAAATTAGATCACATGAGAGCCATGTTGCTTGAAGTGGAGCTTACTTCTCTCAATCCCAATGACTTTGCCTCTAATATCAACTACCTCACTAAGTTTAAAATTTTATTAACATAGTTGAAGGGGAGTGGATGAGATAAGAAAGATGAGGAGTTTGTGTACTTGATTTTATCTAAGTTGCATGGACTATTCCAAATCTTTGCTTTTACCTTTTTCTCTAACATGGATGTCTTAGGTGCCACATTCAAAATGCATGATTTAGATTTGTTTTATGAGAGACTTATTAGGGAAGAATCCAAATTATCTCACCTTGAGTCTTCCACCTCTTAAAAATCATTAGTTGCATCACATCCTAAGAGCAAGGGAATATAAAGAGTAAGAAGAACACTCTTCCATCTCAAAATGCATCTAATCCCAACACCAACAAGCTCAACACCAACACATATAAACCCAAAACATCTTCCAAACCCAAGAATAAGTCTAGCCTATCTTGATCCTATTGTGGGGGATTGGTCATGAAGAGTCTAAGTGTTTTAAAAGAAAGAAAATCCTAGATGATGCTATCAGGAAACATAAAATTTTTATCTCCACTCCTTCACCATATAATATGCATGAAAAAGTATGCAATGTTGTTGAGAGATCGTAGTCACCTATTTTAAACAGTTGGGTTATAGATTTTGTTGCTTCTCACCATATTACTTCTTCCAAGGAGTCATTTGTATCTTTTGGTCTGAGTTCTACTTTCAACATAAGGTTAGAGATTCTTCCTTTATCTTTGTTAAGGGATAGGGTGACATACAAAGAGATGGTGGCCACATCAATGATGCATTATATGTTTCAAACATCACCACCAATCTATTTTTAGTTTATCAAATTCACCATTCTAGTTAGGGAAAAATAGTGACTTTCACACCATAGGGTACTGAAGTTTGAGGTTTCTTAAAGCCTCACACACTTATTGCACAAGATTTTGTTGATCATGGTTCTCGAATCTATCACTTTGAGGGTTTTGATGATAATATTCCTCTAGGGATGTGTTTAGTTTCTCATGCAGATTCTAAGATTAAGCTTTGGCATGAGAGATTTGGACATCTCAATTATAGATATTTGAAGGAGTTAAGCACTCACATTGCGGTAGAGGGTCTTCCTACAGTTTTATGTATTGATGGCATTTGTCTTGTTTGTGCATTATGAAAATATCACCAAGATCTAGTTCCTAAAGGTATGTCCAAGAGAGCTTCTTCACCATTTGAGTTTGTGCATAGTGATTTGATGGTCTTTCCTACTCCTTTCAATAGAGCTAAGTATGTACTTACTTTCATTAATAATTTCTTGAGCCATACTTGGGTTTATTTTCTCAAGTACAAGAGTTATGTCTTTTCTCTCTTCAAAGTCTTTAAGGCTTTGGTCGAGAAATAGTCTTCTAGTTGCATCAAGAAGCTCCACACAGATAATGGGGGGAATACTTCAGTCAAGGTTTCTCTAATTTTTTAGCAGCTCATGGTATTATTCACCATTATTTTATTGCACATAATCCACAATAAAATGGCCTATCAATTAATAAGAACCAAATTTTGGAGGAGATGGCTAATTGCATGATGCATTCATGGGATTTACCTCCTATCTATTGGACAAAGGTAGTTAATTATGAAAATTACATTTAGAATCACACACCACAAAGAGCACTTGAGCATTTGACTCCAGGAGGCTTGGTTTGGAACCAAGCCTAATGTCTCATTTTTTTGAGTCTTTGGGATCCATGCTTGGGAATTTATACCAAAGAAGAAAACCAAAACATTGAAAAAAAAGAGAAAACCTTTAATTTTTGTAGGGTATTGTGAAGACATGAGATATTATCACCTTTTAGATCTAAATACCATGATGTTCATTTTTGAACACATGTATAGTTTGATGAGTGCTTCACATCTCATGATTCTTCATATTTTTTATGCCTTCTCCTTCTTCTTTTGTTGATTCATCACCTCTCTTGAGGATCCAATTCAAGAAGTCCCTGAGGAGGTTATAGAGGTTGAGGATCCTCCACACACTAATGTTACCACTATGCCTAAATGGGATCACAAACCAGTTTCTAAGGTAGCACCTTTCATGCAGGATCTTCCACCTATTTGACATCATCATGCACATTTTATAGGTACAAAAATTTTGTGTTAGGCATTCTCTTGGGATGCATAGTCTTTCTCATAGGCTCATGAGATACAAGAATGGGATGATGCGATGACAAATGAATATTCTTCTTTGATGAAGAATCATACTTTGGATTTGGTCACTCTCCTAAGGGAAGAAAGTTGGTTAAGTGAAAATGGATTTATGCACCAAATATGTAGTCGATGGGTCCATTGATAAGTATAAATCTCATCTTATCATAAAGGGCCTTTTATAAGTTGAAGGTGTCGAATACTCTGAGACTTTTGCAGCCATTGCCAAGATGGATTCAACTCACCTCATACTTTATATAGTTGCATCACAAGGTTGTCTAGTGTATCAGTTGGATTTTAAGAGTGCATTCTTATATGGAGACTTGTATGAGGAAATCTATATAGATCAGCCTGTTGGATTTGTTCACAATTCTTCTCTTGTTTATCAACTTTGTAGGTCTCTTTATGAGCTCAAACATGCCCCTTGGGCTGGGTATGAGAAGATGGATTCATTTCTTCTCTCCACTAACTTTGTCATTACCACTCTGATCCCACAATATATATTCAGTGTATTAGGAAGACATTATTATTTTGGTCTTATATATTGATGATCTGCTTATCATAAGCATTTCATCTTTTTAGATGTAGGTCATTTAACAGGCACTTTCAACATAGTTTGATATGATAGATCTTATTTTTTTATACTTCTTCCTTGGTTTACAAATTTCACAGTCAGATACAAGGATTTATTTGAGTTAACATAAATACACCCTTGATCTTCTTCAGCATTTTGGCATGGCTGATTGTAAGTCAAGTCTTTCTCCTTTTCAGTCTTGAGTGACTCTCACTACCACTTGTACTACTCTATTTTGTGATCCTACATTGTATAGGCAATTGGTTGGGAGTCTTATATATTTGACCCATACTCTCCCCAGTATTTCATTTACATTTGGGCTTGTATCTAGGTTTGCACATGACCCTTGTGATAGTTATTGGCAGGATGGCAAAAGGATTTTATGATATTTGCAAGGCACTACTAAATTTGGATTAAACTATACCAAGGGTTATACTTAGTTGGTTGGGTACATTGATTCAGATTGAGAAGGTTCTCTTGAAATTAGACATTCCACTTTTGGATACATATTTTATCTTGGTTCTTCACATATTGCTTGGTTGTATGAGAAGCAATAGGCTATTGCACTTTAATCTACAGAGGTTGAGTATAGGGTAGAAATTGAAACAAGTCAACAAATTCTTTAGTTTTTTTAGTTATTCGCAGAGTTTAGCTTCACACAATATTCATCCATTGTATTTTGGTGTGACAACCAGAGTGCAATTCACATATCATGCAACCTAGTTTATCACCAGTGGACCAAGCACATTGAGTTACATATGCACTTCATTCATCAACACATTTAAGATGCAATCCTTAACTTGGAGTATATTTTTGACTCGGTAATAGGTTTCTAACATCTTTATGAAGCCTTTTGCTTCACCTTATTACCTTGAATTGTGTGGTATGCTTGGGGTTTCAGATTTTGTCCTTGGGAGGTGTTTGTGAGGACATATTCCTTCTTTATTTTGATTATACATGAGTACCTCATTAGGCTTATTTACAAAACCCATTTTTAGTTTTTTTCTCTCTCCCAAGTTAATCTTAAGGGAGGGTGTTAGATTAAATAAATGGGGTTAAGATTAACTTAGGATTAACCTATGTAACTTGGGTATTAACCAAGGCTGATTAACCTAAGTTAGTTAGACTCATGTGTGGTTTAAATTTGTACACCCACATGTCTAATTATCTAGTCAACATATTAGGTTTGATTGTTGACTATTGTGCACAAGGTAGGTATGGTAGGATTATTCATTTGAAAACTAGCTAGTTTCACATTGCCAAATGTGCTCCTCTCACATACTCCCAATTGTTTTGAATACAAGGGTAAGGTGTAGCATGAATATGAGAGAAGCTAAAGAATTTAGCATTGTAATAGCTTCATAAGTAATAAATAGAGTGTGTGTTTTTTTTAGTATTAGAAGCTTGTTTCAAGTGGGTGTGGTCTCTCGAATAGATCTTAGGTGATCTGTTATGTATCCTTGCTCAACATGTTTTAGTGAATTTTTGCTTACATTTTGAAAAGGGAAGAAGAAAAATTAAATACGGGTATGGTTGAAAAACTTATTTGATTATGTGCACATTAAATCAAATGATTGTGAAGAACTCCTCTTTGGCTTGGGAGGATGACTTGAAAATAAGACAACACTAAAGCAAATGGTTAGTTAGATAGATAGTTGAGTGGATTGCCTAGCGTTAGTTAGAACCTAAAAGAAATAGATTTCTTGGGCACTGTCAATATACACATTTTAAATAATTAAGTTTATAAATAGAATGATAAAGTACTTGCATCAATAATCAAAAGTACTAAAATTAAACACAAAAAAATGCTTGCTAAAGAAATAGACTAGATGAAAAATATAGTAATAAGCAAGTCAATACTAGTGCTAAATGGCTCAGGTTTGTGAATAGGCAAGGACACAAAAAACTAGATATGATTGGGGGTAAGAGGGTAAAAATAACTTGTTATTTTCTACCATAATAACCATCAGTGGTTGAAGTGACCATTAGTGGTTAAGCTAACTGTCGATAGTTGGACAAGCCATTGATGGTTGGGAGAACCGTCAATAGTTATTATGTGTAGGTTTAGGTTCATAAATGGTCAGGTTGATGGGATCACAAAATTGGATTCTAAGAGATGGGTTATTGTTGGCATGAGTGTGAAAGGCAAATAAATTAATTGAATACTAGGAAACAAATACTTATCTTGTATAAGGATGATTGGGTGGGTGCTTGAGGTGGTTAACTTGTTGGTGGAGTCTGACATGATTTTAAAAGAGTAATGATACTTGACACTTTGGTAGAGTGGTGGTGGCAAGTTGGATCTCTGATGTGATGGATGTATCATTATATTATTGATGATGATTGACCTATAAAAAAATGAACTCTGGATACATAATCTCTTGATAATAATTGTAGATGGATTTCACCTCCCTACTCTTCTCTTTTTATAGGCAAGGAAGGAGAGTTGCAATAATATGTTAACTGGGACTTCTAATTATAACTCATGCATGTAATGGCTTACACGTAGATTTAGATGAGTTATTTTTAGAAAAACAAGGTAGATGGTTTGCATGATATTGGTTAAGGAGGTGCACCCTGACCGTTGATGGTCGAGGGCTAAGGTAAAGAGTGGGCAAAAGGGTAGGCTAAACTAGTTGAGTAAACTAACCATGGGTTAGGCTCAATTAATAGTCAAAAGGTCAAATTGGTCCCAAGGGGATCCTAAGGTGGTCTAAGGGAATTTTGACATGCAAAATCATGGTGTGTAGATATATGGTGTCTACATTTTACCAATTTTTATTATGCAGCTTTAAATCAACAAGCTACAAAAAAAATGGATTATTGGTCGAGGGTCCAGTTACCTCAAGTATGGGAAGAGGTGTTGTCCCTCAAATTAGGAGTTGATGAGGTAAAATAAAATCAGGTATGGATTTGATAAGGTAGATAAAGGTGATGATGAAGTTAAATGTCATGAAGGTGGGTGATAGGTTGGGCACTTGAGGTTCAATCAAGTGTGATAGCCAAGATTACGCATGGACTAAGTTGCCATAGTTAGGTAAATTAGGGTCGATATTAGAAGGATAGTGACAAGTGCACCACATGACTACATTTATGTGCATGATGGTTGGGTACACTTGTAAATGCAAGTCTCCTAAGTGATGTCTATGTTTCATTGGATATCCAAGGCAGGAAGTGCTCTTGGTGAAAACACAAATTGGTCAAGTGTTATGGGTTTCTAAGGTAGGAAGTGATCCCAAGAAGACACAAATAGGTTTGGTATGTGTTAGGTGGCATAATTTTGAAATGTAGTCAACATTTTAATGTTGTCACTATGGTCAAAGGACCAAGCAAAAATTCATTGTAAAATGTGCGCTAGTTGGGCCAAAATAGACCAATGGTGAGGTGACAAGGTGGATCGGGTGGGTTGGAGAAGATAGTCTCCATGGGTGGGTTGTGTGATTAGGTTTTGTTGAGAAATGGTTTGTCTTAGGTCAAAATAAGAAATGTGAGCAACCTGATCATTGACGATCAGGGTGTTGAAAAGTGACCATTAATAGTCACCCTGATCGTTGATAATCAGGTTGCAAACCGTAAATTTATGGAGGTCAAAAGTGAAAAGTGAATGATATTTTCACTCATTGAAACTTGTTGACTTAGAGCTCTATTTCTTGGCATTTTCAAGCAAAAATATTGTTGATGATGACTGCTTGAAAGGTAGACATTGTTGAGTTGGATCGAGTGGACCAAGGGGACTGGTGAGGATGTAGGGAGCACGTGGATACAAACATGGACAGGTAAGGGGTCCCATTATTCCTCCTCAATGATGGTTAAATAATGAAGTAGGTGATGTACTTGAATTAGTACATTAGTGTGGTTTTACATATGTTATTACAGGTGATTAGCTTGTCAGTTGGTCTATTGGGTTGCATTATAAGTTTTTGCCCTAGGTACGTTTTGTGTATTTTGGGTGAATTTTGATGATGAAATTAGAAATTAATAGGGTGGCGTAGGTGAGTTGGGGTAGGGTTAAATATTAGGTTAGATTTTAGGAAATATTATAGGTATTTTGTAAGTTGCTTGGGTAGTTAGGGTTTTGGGTGTTTCCCTAGTAGAACACCCATAATGATCGTCAATGGTCAAGACCGACCATTGATGGTTGACATATATAGAAATATAGATGCCTGACTATCAGTAGTCACCCTAATCATTGATGGTCACCTAGCATAAAATAGGACTTATAAATATTTAAATATTTTTAAGGTCTAGTATGTGTTGAATGGTATGGTATAGGTTATCCTATAGGTTAGGTGGTAGAGTTGGTGGGATTAAATATGAGGCTCGGTAGGGAGGAGTCAAAGAATTGGTCAAATGGGTCAATTTAGGTAGGTTGGAATCACATAGTTCATAGGCAACAATATTAGAGATTACTAAACTTATTAATATGAATTACGTACAAGAATAAGCACAGATATAGATGCACGATTGAGTGTCATGTATCTTTATAGAGGTTCACCAAGGGATGACCCCTGCAGACTAGGTACATATGTACGAGGTCAGACTCGAAGTGATGAGGCACTACAAACATGTGCCTTGTAATGCATCTATGATCATGGCCCTCATCAAGATATGAGATCCTGCCATGAACACTTTCCTATTAACTACTAGTGAGTTCATGATCCTACTAGAGGATGCACACTAGATTATATGGTTGCCCCTTCAAGATGAGTTGATATACCATATTAAGTGAAAGGAGAGGGAGGAGATATTAGAGTTGATGTATGGGGATGATCATGATCATGTCAAATGGCATGTTAGGGGCTTTAGCTACAATATGATATATCAGAGGGCACTAGGTGAGAGGAGACTTATGACCATGATGATGATGGTTATGTCATACTTTGCCATTCCTGACTTGAGTAGTGGGAGATTTCCATACTTGCTATTGGGGGTGTTATTTAAGATGCTAATGGGGTAGACTATATTCAGATGGGTACTAGTATTACTTGTGTAGATATACAAGGAGGTGTGGGTTTTTAGGGCCCATAGGGATATAGTATTAGTGTTACCCTTGTTCTACACTATTGGGCTTATGAGCACATCTAGGTGCTTAGGCCAGTAGGGCTACCATGGGTAGTGATACACCTAGATAGAGTTATTGATTATAATTATATAGTGGAGAAGTGACTTTGTTGCTTCTAGGGGCATTTCCTAGGTATAGGTGAGAAGATGCAGAGATCCTGCTACCAGAGCCCATCTGGTGTGGATATTACTAGATCATGAGGAGCTACCAACCAGGCCATAGATAAATGATGTCAACTTTATTGGATACATGGCATAGTACCATGCTCTATAGCAATGGATTTTGGTGATGTTGATGTGATTGATGGTGGTTCAATGGATGTTGACCTGACTGGGAGAGGGGGGAGGGCCAAGTACAGGGGGTTGGCTCTGATACAAGAAAGAGTGATGTTAGTCATTAAAGAAGCATAATTTGCATTTAAAGGGAGTGGCAATATTTTAGGGCTTATAGACCTAAGTTAGCTCTAACACAACTTGTCAGATTTAAGAGCACACATGATTACCTTTGTATAAGCAACTTAAACATGCAGAAATAACCAGAAGAAAAAATAATTATCAATGAGAAATAGTGAGAGGCAACGCACAATTGTATTCAACCCATTACAAAGGAAATTACAATAAAGAGATCACACTCTTCTTCCACCTCTGTGAGGCTTCCTCCTCAAGGGCTCCAAGTAATCTTCCCACTGAGTAATCTTCTCTCATAGGTCACAACACACAGCTAACACAAGCTGTTGTTCACCTCATTGTACGTCCAGTACAACCGAGTACGAACCGGTACTCCAAGTAGATCTCACCATGATTTCCTGATGTATACTGTCAGATCTTGCTCCTCCGTTGATCCTCTTCTGACCCTCACATACACACATCCCTGTAGACCAACCTGATGTAGAGCTTATCCCTGCTTTGATAGGGTTTTTAAGAAGTTTGGTCTTGCTCAGAGTATCATCAGGGGCATTTCCATATGCAAACTCTCCATTCACTTAATTGACTATAGCAGTTCTGACTGCCACAGACTGACGTAGGTCCCTGCCTTCCTAGATGACCGATGCCGGCGATATCCTGTTAATAGTACACTAATCCCTGACCACATCTATGGTGTGGATATTGAACTAGATCACTTGAGCTGACCTGCTACCAACTAGGCCATAGATAAATGATGTCATTGCTTTATAGATGGATACAAATGGCATCTGTTAGTACCACTCTGAGAACATCCAACCTCGCTTTGATACCATTTGATAGGACCTAAGGCTCTAACACAACTTGTGATTTAAGAGCACACATGGTATAAGTAACTTGATGCAAAAATGGAACAAATAACTATAGGAGATCAATGCAACACACAATTGATGTTAAAGAGACCCCACTCAAGGTAATCTTCCCACCTGAGTAATCTTCTCTCATAGGGCTAACACAAGCTGGCATTATATGTCTAGTACAACTGAGTATGAACTGGTACTCCAAGTAGATCTCACCATGATCCTACTCCTGATGGTCACCTTGATCTTGCTCCCCCGTTGATCCTCTTCTAACCCTCACATACACACATCCCTGTAGACCAACCTGATCTTACTTATCACATGTAGATCTCCACCATGATCCTGTAACATGCATATCAAAGAGTGATCTTACATACATGAGCATAAGTCATAGCCCAAGTTTCAAGGGTAAGTGGCAATGCAAATTTTAGGGCAACAGATAGTGATGTATGACCGACACTGGCCAGGGTTATCTAACCATTGTGATAAGGTAGCTCCACACCCTAACAGCTAACTAGTTGTATTATAGGGATCTAGCCATTGTGATAAGTGAAAGGGACTAGGTGAGAGCTACACTAGCCCAGGTCACCCAAGAGTGAGATGCTCTAAGATAGACCAGAGTAGTATCAATATCACCATTAGGTTTAGTAGGGACCATTGATATGTAAAGGTACATAGCCACTGTATAGGAGTTATGGTAATATGAGGTGATAGTCTTCACTCACTGCCTAATGGAGCCTTGATGGGGTGAGTATAGAGCTAGTTTGGTAGGTGATGCCAGTGTGGTGACACCAATTCAATGGACAGCATTTGTAGGTGGATAGACAAGTACATTTGGGGGATAGGTAGGTACTATAGGGGGTAGGCATTAGGATTGAGCTGTGCTCTAGGAGATAATGGTGTCCTTGGGGCATAGACCGGATATAGCTTGGATATATATATATATATATATATATATATATATATATATATATATATATCATTTTGATTCCATCTTGAGATTCAATGCAGTGAGATGTACATTTTGAGAGAGAGAGACATGTATATCTATTTGTACACATTATGATGTTATTTGATTCATGAGTTATATATATGATCTTTGTTTATTGCTCATATTCATGGTTTATGATTTGTGTTGATGTTTAATGCTTATGATGTGATGTTTATGTGGATTATGGATTATGCTTTAATGTTATGGCTAGTAGACACTTATGTAGACTTACCTAGCTAGGCATGAGATGGTTTTTATTTATGGTGATGCTTATGACATGCTAAATTTTAATGAGTATATGCTTTAGTATATGGATTTAGACATGTGATGAAAATGATTGATTGCTTTATTGTTCATGGATGCTATGATATTA
This sequence comes from Torreya grandis, assembly GCA_037957365.1. Taxonomy (NCBI): domain Eukaryota; kingdom Viridiplantae; phylum Streptophyta; class Pinopsida; order Cupressales; family Taxaceae; genus Torreya; species Torreya grandis. The sequence continues at coordinate 3,967,928 of JARHVA010000585.1, forward strand.
TTATTTTTTTTATGGTGATGATTATGCTTATGCATTTACTTATGACACATGTGCATATGCTTGTTGTTAATTATTAAGATAAAACACATGAGGTAAGGTAATTAACAACACTAGACGAGGATAAAGAATAGAATCAAGAGACAAACGTCATTATGAAAATACCAACTAGTCATGAGAGGATAGGAAGAGGACACAATGCTTCTTCTTTGGTAAGGACTAACATAAAACTAAATTTGGATTGGCTTAATAAACATAAACCCTTCGAATGCTTTGCATTAGCATTCGTTAGGTGGTTAAAAATGTGCCATGCTCACAGAATGTCAAGTGAGCTTAAAATCCCTTGTTTATAGTGTATAAATGGGAGATAGATGAAAATGAATCCATCTTGTGAGACTAGCATGCCTCTTCTATAGGTATCCAAAGAATCAGTATAAACAAGTTTATGTTATACAAAGTGTAGACTAATCAATGTGGGAAGTTTATTTGTGAAATTTGATTGTATCTTCCATCTTATTTTATTGTGCAAGAGCCGATTATGATTTTCAAAATTAGTTTTCTTTTGTTTGTGATTTTTATAGTGGGTCTTTTTCTTTGTTCCTATATATGGGAAGTTGATTGATGCAAGAAGCTTCAAATAAATTGCTATGCTTTTGACAATTGATTTACTCAGTCATCCTTCGAGGGAGTGGTCTAAGTTTTTATGCTTTATTTTAATGATTTTTATAGCTATCCTTCAAGGGAGTATTCCACCTTATGTTGGGTAATTTCAAATATGTTTTCAACAATTGTCCTTCAACTAAGTAGTCTATGAATGCTAGGAATGACCCATGGTTGTTATTGGTATGGATTTTTCTTTTTTCTTGTTTGAGTTTTGCTTGACATAGACTTACTTAGGCTGGCTTAAAGGTTCACCTTTATGGAGGCAAAACTAAAAGCACAATAAGGTTGATGGGGTGTAAAAAGGTTTTAGGTGACAATAATAATGGGAATTCCTCTTGGGAAAGGGGCATAAAATACCATGAGAATCATGCCATGGGTAGATCCATAGTACCCATTGTTCAAGATTAGGCTATGACTGTGATGGATAATCACATGATTTAGTTTTAATCAGTTGCCCCTAAAATAGGGAGATGAATGTGGTTGAAAGAAATGAATGAGCTTAATTTAAAACAAAAGTTGAACTTGATCCTTCTTAACCAAAGAATGAACATAGATGTGAAGCATTGAGGGGCTTAGGTTCTTGGTTTCTTTCAAGAGAGGAAAATTGGTAAGCTCCTAATCCATACTTTTGGGTTATGATATAGGATCCAAGCCAATTGAAATCAAACTTGCCCTGTTTTCTTTTTGCCATATTGGTGACATGTTGATTTTCCTTTAGGATGAGGTCTTTGATATTGAATTCTTGCACTTTAAGGTGTTTTTTATAAGCACACTTGATGCACTCTTGGTAGACATGAATATGGGTAAGGGTAGCTAAGTGTCACTCATCAAGTAGCTCAAGCTAGGCTAAATAGTGTTGATGATAATCATCCTAAAAAATGAGATCTTGTAAATATATACAAAGAGAAGGGATTTGGACTTCGAGAGGCAAGATGGCCTCCACTCCAAATACTAAGGAGAAAGGGGTAGCATCCATAGGGATTCTAATGCTAGTACGATATGCCCATAAGGTGAAGGGGATGTGAAAATTCTAATCCTGACCATATGCATTGACCATTTTAGTTAGCATGTTGTTAAGAGTTTTGTTAGAGGCTTATGCATATCCATTCACTTGAGGGTGATAGGGCAAAGATAAGATTAAATTAATGTTTAATACATCAAAAAGACCCTAGAATTGCTTGTTCTTAAAATATTTTCCATTATCGGTGATAATATTGTGAGAAACATTGAAGCAATAGATGATGTGATGGTTGATAAAATTGACAATCTTATCCACTTTGGTTGAGATTAGAGGAATATCTTCTACACATTTGGTAAAAATATTTAGTCATAGTGATGATATAATGGTGTTGCTATGAATAATGGGGATTAATTTCACCAATAAGGTCTAGACCCCATTGTGAAAAGGGCCAAAAATCAGTGGATACGTGAAGACTATGGCTAGGTGCATGATGCAAATTGGTGTGTTGTTGACACTTAACACACTTTTTCACATAATCACAATAGTATTGGCTAAGGGTAGGCCAATAATAGCCAAGGATAAAGATGTTTTTAGCTCTAGTGAGTCCACTAAAGTGTCCCCCATAGATACCATCATCTATTTCTTTAATAGCATGAGAGGATTCATGACTGCATAGGCAACGGAGGAGGAGACCATCAAAGGTGTGTTTATAAATAATTCCTCCCATAATGGTATAACATGAGGTACTCTAGATAAATGCTCTTCAAACATTCCTAGAAAGGCCAGGAGGAATGATGGCAAGGTTGAGGTAATCAAAGGTCTGTCGATACTAAAGGTCAGGTTGGGTCTCCTCCACATTGAAAATGGTGGGAGAATCTATTTTGACATAGGAAGGTTGGGTAAGTCTATTGATAATGATAGATAGGTTAGAGTTATAGGGTGAAGATAGAATTTGAGAGGTAAGGGAAGCCATGGTGTTAGTGAGCTTATTGGTAGATCATGGGGTTGACTGGATGTGGTAGTGTTCAAATGATGTTAAGAGTTCATCAACTAGTTGTTTTTACTATTTAAAAATATCATTTTTACACTGGTAAGAGCCATTGATTTTATTAACCACAAGTTGGGAGTCACCAAAGATGTTGATTATTTTGACTCCTAGGGCTAAGGCAGTTTGAAGGCCTATTGTTAGGGCTTCGTACTGAGCCATATTATTAGTAAATTCAAAATCAAGCTTGAAGGACAAAGGAAGAGGCTCACCATCAAATGGAATAAGGATGATAACAACTCCCCCACCATGTTGACATTTTGACCTGTCAAAGAACATGGTGACTTGATAGGTGAAGTTCACTTGAAAGAGGGTCACGATGGACTCATAGGGGAACTCAAGAGGAGGAGGTTAGTTGTCTGATAATAGTGATTCAACCAATTAGTCGGTAATAAATTTCCCTTTAATTAACTTTTATTTAAATAACTCAAGGTCAAACTCTACTATAATCATGAGCCATTTGGCCATGCACTAGTTTTGGTAGGGTTTAGAGTGTATGTACGTGAATGGGTTGGTATTGGTTATGACATAGGTTTTATGGTTAAGAATGTAGTGGAAAAATTTGGTGACTATGAAGATTAAATCTAAGAAAAGTTTCTTGGTATGGGTATACCAAGTCTTGTACTCTACAAGCATGTGGCTAATATAGTAAACAGATTGCTCTTTGTGTTGTTCATCCCAATGAGCAAGCATTAGCCCTAGGGAGTTGTCGGTGGTAGAGATATAAAGGTAGAAAGGTTGGTTGTCCTTAGGAGGGGTGAGGACAGGTAGAGACAAAAGGTATTTTTTTAAGTGAATCAAAGGCCTTTTTATAGTCACTATTCCACTTGAAAGATACATCCTTCTTCAGAAGGTGATGGAAGGGTTAGCACTGGTCTAAAAGCTGGGAGATAAAGAGATGAATGGATTGGAGTTTCCCCTGCAAACTATGGAGTTGCTTAAGGTTGAATGGAGGAAGCATGTTGAGGATTTCTTTGATCTTAGTGGGATTGACTTTGATTCCCTAGAGGGAGAAAATAAAACCAAGGAGCTTTCCTGATAAGACCCCAAAAATGCACTTCTTGGGATTTAGGCAGACATGGTAATGGATAAGCCACTCAAAGATGACCTTAAGAATATCTAAATGATCCTTTTGGAGTTTGGATTTTCCAAGAAGGCCATCCACATAGTCCTCTATAATCTTATAGATAAGGTCATGGAAGATATAAGTCACGGCACGTTGGTAGGTTGCACCAACATTATTTAATTGAAAAGGCATGACTCTATATCAGAAGGTTCCCTATGGGGTGGTAAAGGCAATCTTGTGATGATCTTCAAGGGTGATTATTATTTAATTTTAACTTGATAATCCATCCATGAGAGATAACATCTCATGGTCAGCTTTAAGATCAACTAGCTGGTCAATGCTTGGAAGAGGAAAGTCATCTTTGGAGCAAACAAGGTTAAGGTCATAAAAGTCCACATAAATGCATATTCTCCCTATGACTTTAGTGATAGGTATGACATTTGATACCTATTAGGTAAAATCAATGGGTTGAATTAAATTGATAGATAGGAGGCATTGAAGCTCTTCTTTGATGAGAAGGGCTTTGTAAAGGTTCATTAACCAAAGTTTTTACTTGACGGTCTTTACATCATGGTGGGTGACTCTATTGTGGGTGGAAATGGTAGGGTCAATTTTAGGCATGTCACTATAAGACCAAGCAAATGTTATGTTGTGATCTTGGAGGAAGGAGGGGAAGTCCCAAAGTTCCTCAGCATCTAGCAATTGGCCAATTTTGATAGTGTGAGGGTTGTCTAAACTGTCCAAGTTGATATCCATGGTGGATTTATTTAACATGGTCGATGCCTCAAGAAGAAGGGATTTATGGATGAAAGAATCTAATGCACCAAGGTAGGTGAGAATGGAATCATCATCCTATCACTGAATAATATTGATGGTAAGAGACTCATCTCCTATCATCTCAAGATGGATCAAAGGGATGGTTACATTTTCCCCCTCCTTGTGATATGTCATGAGTTTGAGGTTGATCATGTTGATGAAAAAAAAAGTTAGGTGGGATGAGGTCATCATCCTCACATGTAGGTGGAGGAGAAGTCAGTGAGAAGGGGGTGTCTTCCTCAATAACGGTGATGGTAGGTGGTTTGGTTTAAATTTTGGTGGGTGGAATGAAATGGAGGACATGTTTCTTATGAGGCTTTCTAGTCTCAATGGAATCAACTTATGTAGGCCATGCTCATATCTCCCAAGACCAAATCCTTTCCAAGCACCCCTGTGGAGGTATGTTTTAGAAAAAATGAATTGCCTAGGTAGGAGAAGCCAAAGGTGAATGGTCAAGGCAAAGGAGAGGTGGTGGAAATGCCAAGTGGTTTTCTGAGTCCCCCGTAAATGAAATGGGTTTGATAATAAGGAGGTCCAAAGGGAACAATGGTTCTGACATTAGGGTCATAACCAAGTTGGTAGTCAAGTTTCTCATACCCTTGGGGAGGAAGAAAAGCATCAAGAGCAAGGAGGCAATATTACCCTAGTGAAAGATGTTGGAATGTGGATTCTAAGTGATCTAAGGTGGAGATCTGATTGGAGGGGATGGATGAGCTAGTTGATGTTTCATTGGTAGAAGGAGGTAGGACTCCCTCTTTCATGGTAGAGGGCTTATCTTTGGTTAAGGAGGGTATGCTAGATGGGGGTAGGAGGACGTCATTGGGTTGTTAGGTCATGTTATATGTCTATAAGGGACTTGGGTCATCTTGGATGGTGATGAGCTGGCCTTCATGCTCAAATTTAATGCAATGATGAAAGGTAGAGAGGACGCAAATCATGGAGTAGATCCAAGGTCGTCCTAGCAAAATGTTGTGTTAGAATTTGCCTTCCACTACATAAAAGAGTTTGGGGATCATGTGAGGTCCTAAATAGATATGAAGGACAACCATTCCTAGGGTAGTGGTCATGGTGTCATTAAAGGATCAAAGGATGGCTGAGGTTTTAGATATGACATTATTTGGCAAGTTGAGCTAGTTATAGGCGTAGGAGGAGATGATGTTAATACTGGTTCCCCCATCAATCATGACCTGTTTGATGTAGGTTTGGTTGATGTAAGTAGTAATAAAGAGAGGGGGATTGGGTTCATCAATATGGATAGAAGGTATTTCCAAATCCTTAAAGGTGACAAGGTTATAAATTTGGAGAGCACCCATAAAGGTTGCCATGGGTTGAGGGTCTTCAGGTTGGACGTCTACCAATTACAATGCTTCAATTATTGTTTGGTAGTGATGAGGTTAAGTAGTAATAAAATCATATAAGCTCATATTTTATGGTGTCTAGTGAAGTTATTTGAGCACCACTCTCCTGATGGATTCCAAGGGTTTGGATTGGGAGGTACACAAGATAGATACCTTGGGTTTAGCTGAAGGTGTGGGTGTTTGATTTTGGTTTGGTTAGGAGGTGGAAGATGGGTATGTCCATGGAATGGACACTTTGGCCTTCCCTTATCCTTCTATTGTGCTCTCATGACCACATGGATGGTATGGATAGAGGGAGGAATTGGGGTAGGAGAGGTGTTTAGTTCTTCATCACTATGAGGTGAGAGTGGAGGAATAGATAGGTTTTGGTTAGTGGATGTCAGTTGTTAGATTGATAATAGGCCCATGGGAGGTTCATTTGTTAATAGATTATCCTCATTATAGAGTTGATGATTAATGGTTTGGAGAGATTTATAGTTCTCTATGTCATGTCTTGGTGTCCTACGATAGGAACACACTTGGCGATCATCATACCAAATGGGTTTTGAAATAAGAGGGTTGATTGGCCTGATAGGGGGTAAGGTCAATAAATAAACTTGAAATAACCTTTGGAAAATGGTAGAGTAGGATTCAACTAAAGGTGGAGAGGGTTTAGGGGTTTTGGTATTGGCTAGTAAGGTGGAAATCCTTTTGGGAGAGGGTTTGGTGATGGAAGGTTTGGGTAAGGTAGTGTGTTTGGTTGGTGGTTTTGGCTTTGGTAAGGTAGAGGTTGATAAAGTAGAGGTGTGAGGTCTTAAGGTAGGTATTTTGGTCATTGTTGGTTTGGTGAAGATAGGTGTGTCAGAAAGTAAGTGTGCTGATGTAACTAGCAATGGTGATTGGGTTTTGGTTGGGATAACCAGCTTCCTACTTAGAGTGGAGGGATGAGGTCCCAAGATGGATGGCAAAGTTGAGGGAGGTAGGAGTTTGTCCCTCCATCCCTTTGGTGGCTTCACTTCCTTGGTCAATTTGGTTTTGTGGTTGGATGGGTTTGGTGAGGTAAGCTCTACTTTCATAGATGGGTGATTAAGGATCTATATAGGGAAGGTGCCAAGGTTATTGGTTGATTTGGTCAATTTGGTTGGAGAGGATGATTTTTTGGCTTGGCGGTTGATTACTTTGGATGGTTGAGGAATGGTTGGGTTGGAAAAGGCTTTCATCAGTTTGGTTGGTAAGATAGGCATTTGGATAATAGGAGTGGTGGGTTGGTTTATTAAAGATGTGATTGGAGGTTCCTGCTTGGCAATGTAAGGGAGCCCCAATTGATACCAAAAGGTGGCTCGATCCATGTCAATGTTGGAGACAAATTTTAATTTCTACACTAACCTAGAAAATGGTTTATATATTGGTTTTGTCCTTTGGATAGTGGATTTAAAATATAAGCCCATAGGTTGAGACATAGGGATGGTAACCTCATCCTTTTCCTCAATCAAAAGATACAAGGTTTGAATGGGTGACTCCTCTGTGGGAGGTGCAAACATGGGGGCTTCCTCTTCGGGAATGATCTCCAAAGGGGTAGTAAATTGGTTGATGGTTGAGGGGGAAGGTAAAATGGGTGCTTGTACTAGTATGTTAGTGGAAGGAGGGGTTGATGGTTTCACTACCTCAATAACTAGAGTAGGAAAAAGGGGTGATTCCTTGGTTTAGGTCACCAAAAGAGGATAAGGAAACTCCACTACCTCGACAAGGGGAGAGGGTAAGGAACAGATAGGTTGGGCAGTAAGTTCTTCAGCAATGAGTGTGCCAAGAACCATGTTAACGGTATGGGCATCATAAGAACACGCAACCTTATTGCTCTCATTTTTGTTAGGTACATGATTATGGAAAGGTTTCCTAAAGATGTCAAGGGCTTGGTTTTAAGGTGTGTTATCCATCACAAGCTTCCCCTTATAGGTGAGAGATTGGATAATTCTCTTAAAGGTGTTACACCTACTAACGTCATGTCCTACTACCTGATGGAAAATGCATAATTAATTCTCATTAGACCAATTAGGTGTAGGATGAAAAGAATTAAATTACTGATGTTGTTTGATAAGGGGAATTTATATGATGTTGGACTTTAATAACTTCTCCAAATCAAAGCATAAGATTCTCCAGGTGGACTAAATTGTTTATGGTTATTCCAATTTTGGTTCCTCAATTTTTGATTTGAAGAACCAAAGGAATTTGGTTGGTTGATGGATGATGGAGAATCATATTTAAGGACAACCACATTCATAGTTCCCTTGATTTTGGTCCTAGTGTTGGTTTGTTTGATCAGTTTGGAGGAGGAAGCCTTATTAGTTTTGTAGGTAGAGTTCTTGTTTTTTAGTCTTAGCTTTCCTTCGTTGATGGCTTTGTTCTCTCAATTATGCACCATGGTAAAATCCTCATCAAAGGTTCAAAATATATGAATGCACAATGTGGAAGAGATGTGCTTGACACATGCCCAATCAAAAATTTCTGTCAGTTCAGGTTGAGATAAGGAGAAGGAAAGTTGATTGATTATGCTCCTCCGATGAGCTACAAAATTGGAAATAGATTCATCATCAAATTGTAAAATAGAGTAGAGGTCAGTGATCAAAACCCTCTTGGAGATATTTATCAAAAAGTGATCAAATAAATTTTGATCCAGTTGGGTGAAGGAGAAGAGGAAATGCTTAGTTAAGACACTATACCAATCTAGTGTTGATCCTGACAAAGACATAGGAAAAAAGTGTAGAGAAGGATGGCATCATCATAAGTAATCAAATAACATAAGTGCCTAAATTTTTTAAGGTGTTGTTTGGGATCCTCATTACTCTAAAACTTGGAAAACTTAGGAATTTCCCAGTGAGAAGGATAGGTCAGATAGGGATAGATGGGTGAATGGGTTCGTTCCAAATCTGATCATATGATAAGATGTTGTGAGTTCCAAAAATTGATGACTCTAAGGTGGTCATATTTTTCATGTGCATCTTCATGAGGTTTTCTTGGGGTTATGCACCAAGAAGGTTGTAATGTGCATATTGTTGTAGTGGTTGGGTGACAAATTGATAGTTGGTGGGGGGTAAAAGGGCAGCCACATATTAGTATATAGAGGCTGATGGTTGGGTGGAAGATATGTAAGGGTAAGTGGATGCAGGTGGTTGGGTATTAGGTAGAGGTACATGCCCTTGTGGGTTAGGGGTGTAACTTAGGTTCAATGCAATGGGCACCTATTGGGTAGGAGCAGTGGTTAGGCTGGTGATCAAAGGAAGGGTAGTGACCTTTGTGCCAACTGGGGGTGAGGTAGAAGGTGTAGGCACCATAATATTTTGAAGTGAGATGATGGTTAATAGATTAGAGGTAGCTGATGGAAGGTTGATAATGCTAGTGGTAGGTACTCCCATGCTGAGGAGAGTATAGGTGGCTAATGGTTGGGCCACTCCTAAGGTGGAAGAGTTGTTAGTAGGGGTAGAAGGTATAAAGGTGTTTGTAGGTTGGGCAAGTTGTTTTTCCATAGTAGTATTAAAGGGGTTGTTGGTGGATGAGGAATCTTGGGTAGCCAATGGTTAGGTGGTGACCATGGAAATAGAAGTGTTTCCTATAAGATGGGAAGTCATGTCATAAGGTGGGTCCATAGGTGGAACTGAAGTAGGGGTACGGTGAGGCATAGTGTTAAGGTAGTGATGGAGGGCCATAAGGTTGTTATCTAGGAAGGTGGAAAAGTTTTCATCTCCTCAAGGACCTTCTTAAGGGAAGGGAAGACTTCTCAAAGGGTGAAGAGAGTCTAATAATTTAGAGATGTAGTCCATAGATGAGGGGGTAGAAGTGGTCGATTAGTTTGGTGATGGGTTTTGCTCTACTAGATTATTTCATTTTTGGTGAGTTAGAACCATCCAAGGCAAGGGGGAGTGAATGCACAAATAATCTCACCACTCAAACAGAGAGAAGGTAAGAAATGATCAAGAAAATCAATCACACTCTAAAGAGCACACTAAGTCCTAAATTTCCTTTTAGTCTATATTTTGGCTTATGCCTTAATATTTTAAGAATTATGTAACTAAATTTGGCTTGTAGGATAGCTATTAGAGAGTAAATCTATGGATCGTTTCAGGGTGTTTATACACTCAAAAAAAATATATATTGAGAATCAATACATGGCTTGGTATTGGGGCCTACCCCCTCACTTCACACACTGCAATGATAAGGGTGTCCATTGTTTAGCCAATATATATTGATTTCTAGAGTTTATACTCATCCAGAGAGTTGAGTTGGTTCTCCCCTTGGTAATGACCTCCAAGTAAGATTATCAAGAAAGGGCAAGGTGAATGTTAGGTGATGAAATCCTAGTCAGGCCTTGCCTCAAGTTTGTTTTATGTTTAATTTGATGAAGGTGGTTTGGTTTAGTATGTGCAACAAAAGTGACGCTAAGATAGGATTACTTTGCTTTAATCTAAACTATATGAACTAAACTTGCAATCAGTCGATGTATGCACTTAATTTTAAGCCAAAAATAAACTTTTAATTGCATTTATGAGCACAAAATAGAGAGAAGAATATATATACAAACAAGAGAAAACTTGAGTAAGGACTCAAGGTCCCACTAGGTGTACTATAATGTTTCAGTGAATTTTTGCTTACATTTCAAAAAGGTAAGAAGAAGAAGAAGAAGAAACTAAATATGGGTATGGTTGAAAAACCTATTTAATTATGTGCACATTGAATTAGATGATTTTGAACTCCTCTTTGGCTTGAGAGGATGACCTGTAAATAAGATAGCACTATAGTGAATGGTTGGTTAGATAGATAGTTGAGTGGATTGCCTAGCGTTAGCTAGATCCCAGAAGCAAGAGCTTCTTTGGGGGTTATCAATCCACATATTTTAAATAATTAAGTTTATAAATAGAATAATAAAGTACTTGCATCAATAATCAAAAGGCACTGAAATTAAACACAAAAAATTCTTGTTAAGAAATAGACTAAGATGACTACTATAGCAATAAGCAAGTCAATATTAGTGATAAATGGCTCTGGTATATGAGCAGGTAGGGACATAAAAAACTAGATTTGGTTGGGGGTAAGAGGGTGAAAATAACTTGTTATTTTCTACCACAATGATAATCAATAGTTGAAGTGACCATTGGTGGTTAAGGTGATCATCAGTGGTCACGCTGGTCGTCGACGGTTAGATAGACCATCAGTGGTTGGGACAACCATCAATGGTTACTATGTGTAGGTTTAGGTTGGTAAATGGTTAGGTTGATGGGATAAAAAAGTTAGATTTTGGGAGATGGGTTGTTTTTGAGATAAGAGTGAACGGCAAATAAAGTAATTAAATAATGGGAAACAAATACTTATCTTACAAAATGCTAATTGGGTGGGTGTTTGAGGTGGTTGACTTCTTGGTGGAGTTTTACGTGATTCTAATAGAGTAACAGTACTTGACACTTTGGCAAAGTGGGGATGGCATGTTGGCTCTCTGATGTGATGGTTGGATGGTTGGATTGTTGATGATGATTGACCTACAAAAAAAGGAACTCTGGATGCACAAGTTCTTGATAACAATTGCAGAATGGATTTCATCTCCATGCTCTTCTCTTCTTATAGGCAAGGAAGGAGAGTTTCAAAAAGATGTTAACTGGGCCTTCTAATTATAACTCACACATGTAATTGATTGCACATAGATTTAGATGAGCTATTTTTATAAAAGCAAGGTGGATGGTTTGCATGTTGTTGGTTAAGGAGGTGCATCCTGACCGTCGATGATTGAGGGCTAAGGTAGAGAGTGGGTAAAAGGGTAGGTTAAACTAGTTAAGAAAATTAACCATGGGTTAGGCTCGATTAGTGGTCAAAATTTCAAATTGGTCCCAAGGGAGTCCTAAGGTGGTCTAGGGGAATTTCAACATTCAAAATTGTGGTGTGTGGATTTTCAACATCTACACAACACTTTCAATTTTTTGATAATTTTTTGAGCCAAATTCAAGATAAACCTGAATTGGCTAACATATTTATAGTTAAATTATGGAGTAACCCTTGCATGTTTCCCCATTCCTCTTATCATTATTCATAACCTTTTCCCTCTAGCTGACCATCACATTGGAATACATGCCTCTTCAAATATTATCTGGATGGTATTACTAGCGGCAGTAGAAAGTATATTCAATAGTTAAGTTAAACGTATATTTTATATTTACAACCGCTAAAGTATTAACACATATTTTTCATGTAAGGCATGAAATGAGGCCAAATTGAACACATTTGTGAAGAATGTAGTAAAAGATTATATTGATATATTCTATGTTGACTTCCCAAGAAATTGAAAGGCTTAGGTCCTAAAATAAATTAAGGCTACATATGGTGACATGTTGGATGAAGGTAAGTCTTTTTTATGTAAAAACTTATTTGAATATTATGTTACATTTTGTATTTTAACTTACTTTTTTATATTAAAAACCTCATGGAAAAGTATGGAAGAGTTCCCTACAACAAGACAAGGATAACCTAAATAATAAATTGGACTGCTATTTGCCATGATCAAATTGGCGAACCATTGGGAGGTAAACTTTGTTTTATGACTTATTCATCTTTAATTTTGAAAAAAATAAAATATTGTACTATCTAATTAATTATTAAAAAATGTTGTATATATTTACATATTTATAATTGTACATGTTTAAAATTAAATTAAATAATTTATTATCTATTTTTTATGTTTTTTATTATTTTTCAATCCCTTCATATGAACCTAATGCATAGAAGAGGCCCACTAACTATTGGGACCATATTGAGCTAATCGACCAAGTAAGCTAGAAAAAAATAGCTACACAATCTCAAATTTAGAAGTGGAAGGTCACCAATCCCACAAGACCAATGGGCATTGAAGGAGCAAGCCCCTAATTTTAAGCATGTTAGTTTTAATTATTTTCCACTAATAAATATTCTAGTTTAATAATTCATTTTTAAGTATAATATCATTAATAATTCAATATTTAAATTTTCTAATAGGAGGATGATTATGAGGAGTTGTTCCAACCTTAGAATGAGAGGCACATCCCTACTTATGGATATGTTTCTTTGTAAAAGGAAATGACATCCAATGGATACTAACCAACATAGGTGCATTATTTAAATTGATTTTAGAATATAAACTTGCAACTTATTCATAGAATATAAAATATATTTTGTTGTATTTTATAATAATTTTAATAATCATCGTGTTTTATTTCTGTATGGGAAGTGCCACAATGACTCATATTCAAAATGGAAAAATACTTCTAATTATAGATGGGAAAATGATGATATCAAAGTTGAGCCAGGTTACATATAACTTAAATGCACAAGCCAAGTGATTACATGAATAAAGTAGGTGCATACCAAAAACTGTCTAAAATCAAAATGAAGCAAAAATGCAAGAATATTGCATAAGACAATATAGGATCCAAAATCCAAACTTCCATTAACAAAGCTCAAAAATGTGAGAAGTTAAAATAGGAGTGTGTTGAGTAAATCCCTCACAAAAGGTGTTCAATAGACCCCTGGAATAGAATAGTAACTCCGCCACAAATGGTGGTCAAGAAAGTCAAGAATAGAGGAGTAACTCCCATACTTTGAATAGCCGGTCAAGGTAATTACTCACTAGTCATCTAATCAACCTGTACACATAATCAAGCTTATAAATGAAAGTATGAAAACTCTAAGTGAGGGAAAAAATATCATAATAAATAAATATGGGAAAAAATAAAACCCATACTCTAACACCCCCCAAACACAGCTTAGGTGGGCAGTGTAAAAAAATAGGTCCCATCAACTAGGCCTAATGAGATACCCATGTAAAAAGCAATCTCTCATAAAGAAGAGAAAAAGGAGAAAACTCATAGGAAAAACTTCCCCCCCCCCCCCCCCCCCCCCCCCCCCCCCCCCCCCCCCAAAAAAAAACTAAAGAGATACATAAATAATAAGCTATATGTCCCCCCCAGAATATGATATTGCAATGTCTCATACCTCAAAAAAAGCCTACAAGTGAATATTTGATCTCTATGAAAGGTTTGGTAAGATGTCTAAAATATGATCTATTGTCTGGTAATAAATTAGTTCAATGATGTCCCCATGAATGAACTCTTTGATGAAAAACATGTGAATTTTTATGTGTTTAATTTGTTGATGTTGAACTCGATTCCTGTAAATATGAATAGTACTCTTTTTGTACAGTAGATGATGGTAGGTCATCTAAACTAGATACCAAACTCTATGAGAATATCTTAAAGCTATATGGCCTTAGTGGAAACATTGATGGATCCCATGTACTATGACTCAGTGGATGATAAAGTAATAACATTATGCTTATTCCTTGACCAATTAATTAGACCTAAACTAATGGAAAAACTATAACCTAAAGTGGACTTACTATTCTGAATATCAACCTAATTTGATTTAGTATAGCCAAATATGTCAATGTCAGTGCCAACTCTTTAGTGAATCCCAAATCTATGTGTGCTTTGAATATAGTGAAAGATCCTCTTAGCTACTTTCTAGTGTAACTCATGGGGTTCCTACATGAATTTGAAGACTAGGCACACTACATATGATATGTCAAGTCTAGTATGTGTCAAGTAGATAATGTTACTGACAAGTTATTGATAAAAGGTAACATGAACTAAATTTGAAGTAAAATATACCTCAAGATTGACTCCAAATAGAAAGGGAGTTAGAGTCAGCTTATAATTAGCCATGTGAAACCTAGCAAGTAGATCAAGAGCATAATTAGGATGTGTAAGAGTAATCCCTAAGTCAAACTAAGAAATTTGAATCCCAAAAAAGTAGTTTAATTATCCCAAGTTTGTCATGGAAATTTTTTCATGAAGTGCCCTTTTCACCACTACAATATATGATTAAAAGCTACCAATTATCAACATAAATAACCATAATCAAGAGAAAATCACCATGTTGTAAGAGAGACATTTGAATCTAAATGGTGTCTAGTAAATCATGTTGAAAGAAGGAATGAATCCATCTTGGCATACTAAGCCTGATGGACTTGTTTGAAGCCATAGATGGATTTTTGGAGTCTGCATACAAGGGAATAATCCTCAACAAATCCTAGAGGCTACTGCATGTAAATTTCCTTCTCAAGATCACCATGAATAAAATCATTCTTCATTTCCATGTAATGAACATCCCAATGATTGGTTGTGGCAATATCAAGTGTGAGTTTGATGGAGTTATTTTGGTAACTGGTGAAAAGGTCTTTGTGTAGTCAATGCCAAGAATCTATGAAAAATCCTTGGCAACCAACCTTACCTTGAACTTGTCAATAGACCCATCTACTACATACTTAGTTTGATATAACCATCTACATTGAATTATTTGTCTTATCTTAGGAATAATTATCAAATCCCAAGTGTAATTATTTATTAAGGATTTATATTCCTCATGCATGGTATAATCCCACTTAAGAATAATTTATGCCTCCCAAAAAGTCTATAGATCTAAGGCAGAGGCATAAAAAGCATGTGGATCACTATGAAATGTTGAACGTGTATGTATATCATCAGAAGAATCCCCAACCCATGTGTTTGCACTTTGTAGTGTCTATCTATCCCAAATAGGACTAGAAGTGGATGAGTTAGGTATAGAAACATCATCCTCTAAACTGTTTCTATATGTGGATGAATATAGGTCCCCATCATTGCTATCGCTATGTAAACTAGAATAAATGTCCTCAACTATAGAATGTGATCAGATTGATATGAATCATCTAAATCAAATCCAAGTGAGTCTTATGAAGTGGGAGAAGTGTCAAGTGTTGATTGTGTGGGACTCTCTTTAAAGTGAACACTTCTCTTGATGAATAGCTTATGTATGGTTGGTTGAATAAGGTGTTACCATTTGACACCATCTAGATAACCTATGAAGATACAAGGCTTACTCTAAGGCTCAATAGCCTTGTGTTTCTTCTTCAATATGCATGCCATAATTATATATACGAAAACCCTAAATTGCTCAACTATGATTTTCTTGTTGTGCAAGGATTCAAAGGGAGTTATACCTTTTAAATATTTATGAGGAACCCTATTCTAAGTGTAGCAGGCATTAAAATAGCTTGGACCCAATATTGAGGTTTTAATGACTTAGATTGAATCATACAGTTTTCCATTTCTTTCAAGAACCTATTTTATGTTCTAAAACTTTGTTCTATTAAGGATTATATGGAATTGTCCACTGTCCACTACAAATCAATACCCTATGTCGTGCAAAACTACTCAAAATTATTATTGACATATTCACCCCCATTATCAATTTGAATAACCTTGATACATTTCTTATATTATTTCTCTATAAGAACCTTGAAGTCTTGAAACTTATTGAAAACTTTAAATTTATGCCTAAGGAAGTGAACCCACGTGTATCTCAAGAAATCATCAATGATGGTAAGGACATACTTATCCCTTGTGAAATATAAAATGGGAAAAGGCCCAGATACATCATTGTGTACTAACTTCAATGCCTGTGAATCCCTTCAAGCTTTGTCTTTGTCAAATTTTTATTTGAGACGTTTCCCAAGGGTGTAACCCTTACAAAGAACTTTAGATAAATGGACTCAAGGTAAGCCTATGACCATGTCATTTTTATTAAGTTATTCTAGGTAGCGATAGTTGAGGTGGCCAAATTGTTCATGACAAAGTTTGTCAACTCTATGTGAATGAGTCATCAATGCAGTCAGAGAAGAATCAAGTGAAAAATGTGAGAAGGTATATAACCACTTGGTGATCTTCCCTGCCCACTACCACTATAGAATCATTATGTAACTCTCTGATTATGGCTAAATCTACTAAATACTCTACCCTCGTGCTTTTAATAATGTGATTGATTTGGTACACTAATAGGATATTAGTTGAAATTGATGAAACACTTAAAACATTATGGAATGTTCCTCCATCCATTTCAACATACCCTCTCCCTGCAACTTATACTAAAGTGTCATCACCCAAAATGATAGAAGACATGAAACAAGGCTCTAAGGAATAAAACTCAACTTGTGAAGATCCCATATGGTGGGAAGGACCTGAGTCAATAACCCCTAAAGATTTTGGATATACAACTACTAAAATATCATTGCCCTTTTCTTTCTCTTTACCTTTGCCTTTTGCCTTGGAATAATCTTGAGTTGATGAATTCTGCTTGATATACTCAGGAACACCTATGTTGTTATTTTCTATAAGATGAGTTAGGTGATCAATTTGTTTCTTTATGCACTTATGTTCATCATGCCCAATTTTATTGAAATAGGCACACTTGACCTTCTCTATCTTGGGCTTATCATTGGAAGAGGAAGTTTCAGTGGTTGTTTGGCAGAGGTTGGTTTTTTCTTCTTCTATTGATCCTTGTTCTTTTTCTTCTTCTCTTTGTTTTAAGTATTCTCTTTCTCATTCCGATCAATTGGGTCTTGAGGTTTTGAGTACTTCAATATGCCCATCTGTATCAACTTGTCTTGTTCTTTAGTCAATTCGATAATGAAAGCATCTAAAGAGGGCATTTTATAGGTAGTGCCTAAAGCACTTTTAGTGGTATGGAAAGTAAAGACAAAGATGGAGTAATTAGGACCTAGCTTAGAGAGAATATAAAGAATAAACTGGTCATCTTTCTTCTCTATTCCACATTCATTCAACTATAATCTCAAAGACTTAAACTTGGTGAAGAAATCCTGAAGGGCGTCAAAGTTGCTAGGACTTAGGATAATAAGTTCATTTCATAGTTCATAAACTCTCATCACATTTTGATTCTCAAAGATCTTTTCTAATATGTTCCACACTTCATTGGGTGATTTGGTAGGTTCTATATGAAATAGCAGATTGGAAGACACAGAAAGACATAACAACCCATAGGCTTTATCACTATGATTATACCACTTAACTTTTTATAAATTTGTAGTTGCTTGAGCTTCTAACCCCATTATAATATGATGCAAACCTTTGCTTCTCAGAATAAGTTTCATTTTAATTTTCCATTCATGATAATCAAATGGCATTAGAGGGTTAATTGAACTTGTATCCATTTTATGCAAAATTAAGTACAGTGGTTGCAATGATTGTTGTAAAAATAAAAGTACAAGTAGAATGGAAAGTGACTCAGATAACATAGTAAACCCCCCTACACTATGAAATGGTAAACCCCCCCCACTTGAATGTTACAAATAATGCATACTTAAAATACATCAGGCACAACCAAAAATGTGTCTAGAACAACCAATGCAAATGTCAAAAAGATGTGATTTATAAGACAAAACAAGGACATCGGGCCCAACTAAAAATGTGTCCAAGATAAGTGCACAGTGAGAAAGAGAAAAAATAAGTGTTTGTTTGATTGCAAGGGGTTTAGCTACTGGCTAAATCAAACATTACCCTTTAGTCTTCATCTAGCGAGGAAATGAAAAGGTCATTCACAAAACAACTTTCCATTTTTTTAATGAATAATGCTCAAAATATATCATTTTTATATTTGAAAATAATTAAAAAAATAACTCTCAAGAGTTAAAGCTCCCACAAATATAATATTATTTTATAACAAAAACAATAAAAAAACAACCAACCCAAACCATACTACCCACCTCTTTTGAACTAATAACCTTTCTTTCATAAAAAAAATTAATTCACATGAATTTAAAATGTAGAAAATTTTTCCCACCAAAACAAAGTCAAACCCATGAATTTTCAAGAGTAGTGGATTTAAAAAACTACAAATTGCTTTAAAAGGTGTTTTTTAATTAGAAATAATGGTTTCAAGGAAATACCATTATGGAGTGCATTTAGATGGATGTCAAGAGACTGCAGGTAAAATGACTATGCTTGGGGGGATGTCAGGAGACTACAGGTGGACTGAACGCATAGGATGGTGCCAATGTGAGATCCAAACCCACTATGCATGGTGTGACTAGATACAGTTATGGTAAGCTTGAGCTAGAGAGAAGGTTGTTGAACCAAATAATCCCTCTGAGCCAATGAACAAGCTATGAACATTAGAAGCAGGAACCATGAACCAAGCAATGAGATGCTCCAATTGAAAATGAGGATGCCTTGCATGCAAATCCTAACTATCCAATGCAAACAAGGGATAATATACATAGAGATAACACTCCTAGCAATGAAGTAAGGAAAAGAGAAATACCATCTTAATTTGATAATGAAAACTCATAGATTTCAAGTAAAAAAGACACCTACAATTTTTTCAGTCGCTTACCCAAATTATTTTTAAACCCTCTAAAAAATGATTCACAATATATGCAAATAAACTCTACATTCAAAATAATACTAACAAAATAACTAGACATATGATTACTGGGGTGGATCTGATTCCATACCGGGGTTGAGTCCAGGTTTTGTATATGTCAAATGATAAGTTGACTGACTACATGAACCAAGTAGGTGCATACTATAAACTAGTTGAAATCAAACTAAAACAACAATGTGAGAATAATTTACAAGACAAGATAGGATCCAAAAACCAAAATTCCATTAACAAAGCTCACAAATGTGAGAAATACAAATAAGAGAGTTTTGATTAACTCTTACACAAAATGTGGTCAACATACACTTGAAATAGAATAATAACTCCTCTATAAAAGGTGGTCAACAAACCCAAGAATAGGGGATTAACTCCCATACCCAAAATAATCGATCAAGGGAGTTAATTCCTAGTCACCCAGTCAACTTGTACACCTAAGCAAGCTTCTCCATGAAAGTATAAAAATTTCAAGTAAGGGAAAAAGGCCCATAGTAAATAAATATGTTAAAAAAGAAAACTCCTACTATAACAGATGACTATTGGGGTTGTACTCCTTCAAGTGACGTATTTGGGCCCCAACCCATTCTAACAGTGGGGGTGTTGACAATGTGGGCATTGACGGTGGGAGTGTTGATGGTTGGCTAGATGCCAATGAGGGATGGGATGATGTAATTGACCCTAATGATCATTTTTCATGGGTTAATTATGATTGGGCCTTTGAATTTATGTCTATATTATTTTGTTATATTATTATCACTTTCACATTATTAATGTGTTTATTATATATTTTTGAATGTTTAATTTATTATTGTATGGTTACATGTTTTCCTATATTATTCATTTTTATATATAGCTATTGTATTTAAATTTACTTATGGTGTCATAATTAGATATTATTATTTTCATTATTCTTTTTTATATAGTGTCACAATTACAATTTAATGGTGTCACAATCACATATTAATTATATTTAATATTAACATTAAAATTATAATTATATAATAAGAAAGAATTATTATATAATTTATAATATTAAATCATTTTAATTAACTAAAAACTATTTTTTTTAAATATAGTTTAAAAAATTAAAATCAAATTAAAGTCACACTTTAAGTTGACCTAGTATCACCTTGGTGTTGTTCAATAATATCACCTTAGTGTTGTTTCCTAATATCACCTTAGTGTCACTTCTTAAAATCACCTTAGTGTCAATTGCTAACATTAGTTAGAGATGTCAACTACTAACATCACATTTCAGGGTGACATTAAGGTTTGTCACTAGGTCAAATAGATTGTACATTAAATTCTAACTTTAAGTTGAACTAAAGTCACATTTCTAACTTTAAATTTGACTTTAATGGGTCAATTTGAATTTCAAAATTTCTTATTTTATAGCTTTAAGGTGGCTTAAAGGTAAATTTAATGCGACTCAAAGATGACTATAAATATGGCTCTAAATGGTCAAAATATGTTAGTGGAATAGTTTTTTGTTTAAATGATGATAATGTTTTTTTCAACAATTGATGACATTCTAGAGCTACACAAATATTACTAGTAACTTTTGGGATTTTAGTAGTGAGTGTGCATCCCTAATTTTTTTTGTGTTTATCCCACTTTAGGATCATCAACCATTGGATAGGAAAGGTAGTGAAATTAGTTTCAATCTTCTAACTCCTATCTTCTTCTCATCATAATGAAAGGTCTTTCAAATTTGCTTTTATCATGTGTATAAATTACATAATATGATCAACTTTGGAAGCTACAAACTTTATTTTATCTTAATAATGGTAATCATCATTGTCTTGTTCAATAATACAAATGTAATGGCCAAGACTATTTACAATTGTCACCTAAATGATCAAAATTATACTATATCCATAATTACCATGATGCTCCTAACTCATATGTGCATGTCCTCTCATACGATTTATTTTTTTATTTTATATTTACCCTTAATAAATCCAAGATAGCATCATGTTTTAACTATTTTTGGTTAAAGAAAAAATAATTTACGCACAACTAATTAAAAGTATGGCACAATCAAGAGCTAATGTAATATTGTACAAAATAGTAATCATATTTGATCTAGTATCAAAAGGAGACAAAAATCATAATCCAAACAATGACAATACAAGGAAATAGAAAGGAGAGTGCAAGAATATTGAAAATAAAACCCATGATGAGTTTAATTTTCTTTTGCGACTGGAAACAGGTCTCTAGGAATAGTAGAGTGATGTTCCCAAAATATAACTACAATATGACAAAGGAGCCAAAATTAGTTGAGCACAAATTATCTTTGGGTTAGAATCAATAGATATCCAATTACCTCCCTACACTATTGATTTTGTCCTCTAATTATATTTAGATCTTGTAACTCTTTTGGTAACTTCAAAGATAGAGGATGAACAGAAACCTAGCTTCACTTCATAGAATCAATGGAAAAAATTGTCTAGTTTGCTTTGTATTTTACTTTAACTTAATTTTCCACAATGTCTCAAGAGGAATAGAAAGCTTCCAGTTAGTTGGCTCAAGAAACCTCTTGTGGATTCATAACTATATCCCACATGCTTGGAATCAATGCCAATGTAGTTCTATTATTGTGTTATTAAATCCTAATCCAAGATGAGAAATAAGACTTATAATCAAGTGCAACTATAGGAGCATTCACCTAAGCCTTATCTTTGTATGAATACACAATTAATTGAAATCCCTTTAAAATCCTTGAAGAGTATAAATATTGCTTTTTCAGTGTGCTTTAGACTTATAGAATGATTGATCAATTGATATTTGTTCCTTTGATTGTTATTTAAATGCCTCTAGGTGGATTTGTATATATATCCTTCTCTAATTTAAATTGTCATATTTACACATAATTAGACACAAAAAAAGTGGGGAGAGATGAAAAATAGGGCCACACAAAGAGGAAAAAGGGAACAGAGCCCATAAAATCAAAATGGTCATTATTAGGAATAGTGAACCATTAATTATAACTATGTCAAAATTTATGGACCGTTGATTGTGAACCAAACATAAAAAATAGAATAAGATAACATTAGGGGATCCTTAAGGAGAATAAAACATAGAGGAGAGATAAAATATAATAAGATAATATAAGGTCACATAGAGGAGAGAAAGAGAAAGAGAATACATGCACCAATAATTACTTGAGTTAATGATCCATATGCACAAAACCACACTAGATGCATTACAATAATAAGCCTTGTACCAAAATTAGATGTCTACATAGTGCCCCACTTTGATGTGCATGTGCATGATACATGCATCAAAGTAAAACAAAACTTAAGCACACACCTAAGTATTACATGATACATATGGAAGGTGAGATTTAAATCTATGGATTGTGTTAGGATTGTGGAGCTAAAAGCTTCACTGATGCAAACAGGAGAGGAGGTTGCTGAAGGTTGCTGAGTTGCAGAGAATTTGGGGTCGGTCTGATCAGCCGACGTCGACAGGATAGCAAAGGGAAGCAACCGACGTCGGTCATATATCGGCCGACGTCGGTCACCTCCAGGCAGACAGGGACCGACGTCGGTCGCCTGTGTGGTTCGACTGCGAGCTATTTACGGGCAGTTAGCTAACGAACCAAGTGTTTGCATGATGAGTGCTAATTTTAGACTCATAGCTGCGGATCTAATTATTGTAATTAGATGTCTAATTATTGTAATTAGATGTCTAATTATTGTTTGGATGAGATCTATATAATAGACTCATGGTTGTATTGGAAAAGTGTGCTAGGGAGTAAGAGAGCATAATTATAAGCTCCTTCTGTGTGTGAGGTAGAGCAATGGTGCGTTCCTCCTAGTGCCATAGTACCAGGTGTGTTGGTGCTGGATTGGAGAGCCAGCTGGGTTCTTCAGGAGTGTAGGATCTTGGTCACAGTTGCATGGCCTATATAGGAGATCTACATGGTAAGTAAGATCGTTGATCTGCAGGTGTATGTGTGTGCAAGGTCGAGGTTCATAGGTGAGCAGAACCATTGTTTGATTTGCAGGTGTGCAAGGTCATATAGACAGCAACACAACAGGGAGCAGTATCAGGCAGGATCTACTTGGAGTACAGGTGTGTACTCGGATAGAGCAAGAGGAAGGCAAGGGAGTTCCTTCCATAAGTATGGTCTGTTGAATTGCAGGTTGTTGCAGATTCATGGGAGATCTACTTGAAGTACCTTGAGTACTTGTGGAGCACGTGGAGTGCTTGTGGAGTGCATGGAGCACTTGTGTTGTGCGTGGAGCATGGGAGGTGAACACCAACTCTGTATTTGAGTTGGGTGTTGGGACCTGTGAGAGGGAGAGCTTTGGGGAGAAGAACTACTGTTCACTTGAGGTGTGGGAAACCTCTGTAAGGTGGTGGAGAAGAAGTGGCATCTTCTTTATTGTATTCTTTTCTGTATAAAGTGTTAATACAAGTTGTGTATTGTCTCTCATATGCTGTGTTATTCTGAATTCTAGTTACTTGTTGATTCTGGTTATTTCCGCATAATTAAGTTGCTTGAAGTTTGGTAATCAATTGTATGCTTTCGGTTTCGCATCCTGACAAGTGGGATTAGAGCATGTTTGTTGTTCTAGATTCCTGACAGATTGGGTGTACCCAAACTTGATTTTCAATATATTTGATGTAGCTTCAAACAAATGGGAATGCTAATAAGTGTTAAATGTTCTATTGAAATCAATAATCAATGTAAATTAAATAACTAAATTTGAAAATAAGCAAAGGAATGAATATACCTAGTGGTATGTGAACCATGTTGTTACTCATGGGAAACTCTTGGGTACTGAAACTAAAATCTAGGTACTAACTATTTTTAAAGGGAACTTTAGAACTTTAAGGATTTTAGAGAAACTACTAAAAACTCAATCCTATTTCTTGATCACGGAAGCAGATATCTAGCACTTCTTGGTAAAATCATAGTCCATGTGAATATGAATCTTAATATGGGTAGATGTACAAAAATGGGGAATAAAAAAGGGGCCATTCATAAAAAGTGTGGTCATTGCTTACAAAATACAAGTACCCTTTCAAAGAGGGTGCATGTCCTTTTTAAATCATGAATGAATCTAAAAAATAAATGTCTTGGTTACTAAGCCTAAAGGGTATGTTCCCTATGTAATATAAAGGGTTCATGCCCTTTAAGATTCCAAAGGGTGTACAAAGGGCATGGTACAACATTTGTATTACATAGAGTGCATGCCATATGTAATGCAAAGGGTGTAATCCATTTATATTTTATAGGGTACATTCTCTATGTATTAAAAAGGTGTTCACCCTTTTGCATACTATAAAATTTTAAAAAAATAGTTAACATGCGATCTGTTCATTCTAGTCTTCATGATTTGAAGAGATTTAAGAGCATAAATCAAAAGGTGTGCATGCTATAAATTCTTCTCCAAGCATCCACACTTGCATCATGGTCCATGTATGTCATTTTCTTCCTTAGGGTATTCCTAGGGTTTCTAGTGACTTTTATTTTCTCGTGTATTTTTTATAATAATCACAAGGTAGGGGGGATTTTTTTTAGTAGGGGAAATAACTATAAATTTAATCAACATTTTTGGGCTTCTTAATCAATCTCTTTGGGTTTCTCACCCTCTAGCCTCTTTCCACATCCCTAACTATTTTAGTGTGTGTAATGCTTTATAAATTTCATCCTTGTCTCACAATTCAAGTACCAATGCATAGGATTTACCTAATTACAATCCAATCATGTATCTATATTAGGTAGTTTAAGTATTTCACATATAATTCTAATTATATTGTTATTTTTTTAATTATTACTCGTGTGTTTTTAAGTCATCTCAAAATAAACTCCATGAGTAGTCATTAATCTAATGACATTTCTTACCTCATTTATTTTTTTAAATAATCAAAACGCATTTCTTAGCAAAAAATAAATGAGGTATGAAATTTCATTACATTAATGACTAGTCATGGAGGTCATATTGAGATGAATTAATCATAAACAAGTTTAAAATTTTTAAACAATAATAATATATAATTAAAATTATTTTAATAAATCTTTCAACTACTTAATATAAATACATGATTGGGTTGTAATTAGATTAATCCCATATTAGTTCTTGAATTGTGAGATAAGGATTAAGTTTATAAGGCATTACACCTACCAAAAGCCTTTCTAGTAGGTAAAGAGGCTAGAGGGTAAGAATCCCAAAGTAGTTGATTACATTTACTTTTTTATGTAGTTACAGTTAAGGGTCTCAATTAAACACAACCTAAAAAATACTTGGTAGAATATATAATAAAATGCAACACAACTTAGATTTTTATTAGATTTCAATTGCAAAGAAATAAAATAGGCTCAATGACAATACAATCTCACAATGATATGTGTCACAATATTAGATCCACAGATCTTTGCAAGTATAACCTAAATCTCATAATTATTCTTAAGCTCCAATAATCTAGATACCTCGAGTCATCTTTGCACAAGTGTATGGGTGTGATTATATATGTGCAAGACCCGTCTACTTACATTAAGTGTTTTAAAACTATTAACAACATTTAACACACCTTAGTGCATCAAAAATATTACTTGTCTCTCACAATTCCAAGGCACTGGCACAATACATTTAACACATTACAATAAAATATTAAATGAATTATTATCAACTTTCTATGATCTAATGGATTAAATTCCAAATAGTCAACAATGGATAATTTATAACACATCATAATAACATAAATATTTCCAAAGGTCAATTTAAACATTAAAAATTAATTAAACTTAAGGAACAATATTACTTTGAAGTGAGCACAAACTATAAGTTAAGGCAAATGTGACAAGTGAGAAAACCGTCATATGGATTAAAACCCCACATTCTATTATAAGCTTGCAATAAATGAACTCCAATTACATTATCATGAAGAATCTAAAAGAAAGGGAGAGGTAGAGAGAATATATTTAGACCAAAAAGCATCACAAAGATGTAATAGCAAGACTAGAACAACAAGAGTGTGTTTAGATTTTAGTAGCTAGTCAAGGAGAAAGGGATATGAGAACTCATTATAAAGAGCTAAGAGATAAAAAAAAGCTGCAAGTGCATGCTCTAGCATATGTGTCATGTGTCCCTGATCCTCGTACAAGTGGGGAAGATGTGTGTGCCATGTGGGGGACAGGAGTTACATACAAGTAATTCTAAATATGACAAGTGGATTAGAGAGGTGAGTGTCATTTCAAAAGGCTAGAATAAAGTGCATTTATAAATACAATAAATACACACACACACACACACACAAGACTTAAGATAAGGTTATAAACTTATATGAAAGATCTAAATCAAGGTTAATTCCATAACACTCCCCCTTAAGTCTAGTTTGAGGTTACAAAAGTGGAGAAAACCTTTTCCAAACAAGATAGTTGAAATTACATAATACTCCCGCTTAATAGAAACTTCCTTCAAAAGGAATTATAATAGATTGAGAGAGAAAAGAATAGAAGGTGCCATCAAAGTTTTTATGTAATAAAGTTTGATCATAAGAATATCTAAGAATCCTCTTCGGATAATGTGGTCAATCCACCATGAAACAAAGACCAATCAAAAGGAGTAATATCCACAAAACATACAAGACAAACAAGCTATCATCAATATTTTAAGTTAAATAATAAATATGCCAAAAATACAATATACATACATAATTTAATAAAAATAGATGTACAACTAGGCAAATTTAAGTAAAGACAACTTCTATCATAAAGTGCATAAACTTGCATAAAAAGAAGTTAGTCAAAAATTCTAAACAAAGCATATATCTTATGCAACAAAAAATAAGGAATGTAATAAAAAATATCAAAATGGAGATAAAGAATATATGTTTTTAGCAAAATATATGCATTGAAAAGCAATCGAAGAAACATCACATAAAGGCACATTAGAGTTTCTAGAAGATCCATTTTATTTAGGAATCCATATAGTATACCCTTAGAGGTAAGAGATTTAATCATTTTCTAACAATGAAAAGTGTTATGCATAGATTTACCACAATATTTGTATGGATATAATTTCCAACATTTAGATATAAGATGGCCATATTTTTCACAATACATACAAGTTTTCACATTGTTAACCAAAGCATGAGCATTGGAAGTAGTATAATCAAAAGAAGTTGCATTATAAGTCCTTTCATGAGGAGGACAATAAGACTCTAAATTTGCATTAGAAATAGGTGAGTCATTAAAACTAAGACCATTACAATTTGCATTACAAGTAAGCAAAATATGTTTGATAATACCATCTTCGTACTTGCCAAGAACACCACTTAAATAGCCTATATTTTGCATGATTTTTAAATCAGAATTGGTAAAATATGTGTACAAAGACATTTTAGGTGTATGAGAATTAGCATACCCATTATCATGTGAAAAAGATGCCAATTTTTTATTTAGAGCATCTAATGAAAATTGCATGTTCTGTATTTAATTTTGAAATGCATGTTGAAGTGCATTAATGAAATTATGCAAAGTATTAATAGTAGCATTTTGAATTGCAATTTGTTCTTTAAGAGAAGCTATTTCAGCATTTGAAAATAAATAGTTGGCATAATGTGCTTTAAAATGGTCAATTTAAGAACTGTGAGAATAAACGATACAAACTACACTAGCATGGATAAGAAATCAATGACAAAAAACTTGGATTGATTTAAAGAGCATTTAAAAATATTCATCTTAACCAAAGTATAACACAAAGTGTAGATCAAATAACTTGTAAATGTAAGTTTACAAAAAAAATGGGTGTCCTTTAAGAGTTAGATTGATCAAGGAAAACTTTTATGAATAATTTTAAATTATAAAGAATAAATGTCCTTACCAAAAAAATACCAATTAAATTATGGTGAAGAAGGAAGAAAAGTTGCCTTTTGGTTTGATTTGAAATAAAGATTCCTTTTGCACTTGTTTAGGGGAAAAAAACTTTATTAAATGAATCCTTAGTTTAAAATAACCAAATTATGCTTTAAAAAATTGAATTGCTTTATTTCAACATAGATATTTCCAAAGAAACTTTAAGAGCAATTGAATTTAAAGACAATGTTAAATTCACTAAAAAAGGAAACAATTTCCTTATAATAAAAAAAAATGTTGTAAAGTTAGTAATTCTAAAAAAATGATATGATAATTTATTTTTTTGAGTTTATGATAGTAAAAAAAAGTTTTATATTATAAAGGAAAAAAAATCATACACTTAACAGTATAATCTTGCGTAATGCAACTCATCTCATAAAGTGTAACCCATCTCATGAAATGAAAATTGCATAGTGTACCCTTCTCAGAGTAACTTTCACGATGCATCTCAACCTGGGTTGTGCCAATCGCTTAACACAACTCTCCTCGACATAATTTTTAACCTGCATTCAAGGCACAAAACTGAAGAGGATAAATGAGTGAAATAAGAGAATAAAAATACTAAACAACTTAGAAACAAAAAATCTAAGTCATTATCCAATAAAAGAAGAATGCAGCTAGCAGATAAGATACAAGCAGTGTTAAACACCAAAATGAGAATTTTTCCAGATAACCAGCTAGTAGTCTAAGCCCTCGAGAATCTTTTAGATAGCTAAAAAAATAAGAGCATGTTATGCTAAAAAATAAAAGACATAATTATAATAAAATGTCTTACATGGGCAAAGATGTTACACACTTTTGGAAAGGGATGGAGCCAATATAAGTTGACAAGAATGCCACAAGCATTGAAGAGAGCACATGCACAATGCAACAGCCACATACATACAATAGTACTTGAAATGCTTTTTTGAACTGAAATGATGCTTATGAGAACTTTGTGTGTAGATGTAAACAACTAACAAAAAAATTGAACCTTTAAAAAATTGTTACAAGTATTTGTGATGACCTTGAAGATAAAAATGTTACTTGTATATAGAGGCGTTTGAATAAAGATGTGGAGGTTAGGGAAAAATTGAATCAAGAACTCCAAATTCATATGCTAGATGGTAAAAGTTCAGAAGGCACAACATACAGAGAATAATGAAGCACAAAGCGTAGAGAGTAAAAAAATGATAAAAACAACAAACACGTTATCTTATAAAAATGCTAAGCTTGAGAAATGCATTAGAAAACAAAGTGAACTCAACTAAAATAAAATTCTCTCCTGAAGGAAAGTGCAACAAGATTTAAAAGGAGATGCCCAACTTAAAAGAGAGTGAGATAAATGAAAAAAACATGTTGAACCAAGATTAAAGTGAATTCTAAAGAAACCTCATGTTGAATATGGGTAGAAGGCATTAATGGTAGAAGTAGGAAGAATTACCACCATATGTGCAACTTAGGATATGTTGAGTATCACTCAAATTGGATTAAAAGAATGTAGCCAGAATGCCAATAGCAAAAAGAACCATCAAGATGAGCACACTTGAATCTAAAAAACTTGATTATTTTCCTGAAACTTCAAAAAACATATTGATATATGCATGCAAATAGTAAAAAAAATATAATGATATGTAATAAATTGTTAGTTGTGAAATAGAAAAAAATAATGGGTTAAGAGAACAAGACAAAATTTTCCCTCATCTTCACCCATGATCCTACTAAACAAACTCAAGAATCAACATGAGAAGTCCATGGCTCTAATACCATGATAGAAATGTTTCCAATTATTGATGTAAATATTGAAAATAATAAAACTTTAAGAATAATGTTACCTTGAAGTGAGGACAAACCACAAGTTGAGGTAAATGTGACAAGTGGGAAAACCATCATATGGAGAAAAACCCCACAATCTATTAGAAGTTTATAATCAGTGAACTCCAAGTAAATAACATAAATAATCTAAAGAGAGAGAGAAAATAGTTTTAGACCAAAGAGCATCACAAGGATGCAAGAGCAAGACTAGAACAACAAGAGTGTGCTAAAAGTGTAATAGCTAGTCAAGAAGAAAGGGATAAAAGAGCTCATTATAAAGAGCTAAGAGATAAAATGAGTTACAAGTGCAAGCTCTAGCATGTGTGTCATGTTTCACTAATCCTATTACAAGTGGGGAGGATATGTGTGCCATGTGAGGGGGAGGAGATACATGCAATTAACTCATAAATCTAACAAGTGGATTAGAGAGGTGAGTGTCACCTCAAAAGGTTATAATAAAATGTATTTATAAATAAAATAAATGCACATATACATAAGACTTAGGATAAGCCTATAAACTTATAGGAAGGACCTAAATTAAGGTTAGTTCCCTAGCATAGATGTACCCAAACCAAACATGCACAAATAAAGTCACACGAAGGTCATAACCTTGTAAGGTCAAGTCACAATACTTTGTAACCAACAAATGTGTTGAAACCTTTGCGCCATTATCCTTATGTATGCTTAAGAACATTAAGAAATAAAAAAAAATACTACAAACACTCCAATGAATGGAAAATCATCGCACAACTTATGTAGTGAATAACAAACTCTTCTAATAAATCTCATCCACTATTATTTCTATTAAAATTAATGAAAGATTTGATGTTATAGAATATGTCACTAAATTTTAAAAAGACATTGTAAATATCCACAAGGTTGTGTCATGTAAAAGGTTAGAACTATCTATTTTTCAAAACTTCAAAAACTTATTTAGACAAACAACAAATATAACTAAACATAATAACAGACATGTGGAACATTACAAACATAGGCACTCTTGTAGGCAATGTGAAATTACAAAAGACATGCCCAAAAAAATATGGCAAAAAATAATACAAATAAGGTTTTTGAAATATAGAATACTTGTTCAAACTTACAGCAAAGACATGCCCAATAATAGATGTTCCCAAAATGACACTTAGACAAATTTCTTAAACAGTGATATTTTTTTTATTAGTACAAGATTACACATGAACCTAGATGCTCCTTCATCATACACCTTGGGTAACAAAAGAAACATGAGATCTTTTTCATGAATCTTATAATAGCTCTACTAATGGTATTCCTTGGTTTTTATCTTTTAATGTGTTTATCCATGTCACATCTTTTATTCCTTAACTTTTTCATTTCACTAGAGATTTTGTATATTCCTTCCTACACGTAGTTTTTTCAATTAGTGTATCAATCACTTATTCCACTTCATCGCACTCATTTTCAGGCATTTGATATCTCTAATTTTTCAAAATGGTATTTACACTTTCACTACTCTATCCTCAAAATATGTATACAAATCAACCACATTGAATATAGGCAATATTCAATATTTTTGGGTAGCTCTATCTCATATGCATTCTTCGAAAACTTTTGAAACACTTTTCACAAACCAATATTTTTCCATTTCAAATTATCATATGTGCCTTTTGAAAATATCTCTTTCCTCAAGTGTACTAAAATTAAGTCTCCAACGTGAAATTCCATTTCTCTTCTCTACATATTTGTGGGTTGTTTGTATTATACACTACTTTTCTCTAGCTATTTTCACATTTGCTTATGCACTTCTTTCATGTGCTTTGCAAAATCCTCTACTCTGGCACATTTTATTTACTCATTGTTTATTTCACATAGCTCTACAACTCCTCTTAGACTTGACCCATAAATGATCTAAAATAGTTTCTTTCCTATACTCATGTTTACTGAATTATTATATGCAAATTCAGTTTACACCATAATATTATCTCATGTTCCTAGCATACCTTCAATTAAACATCTGAAAATATTACCCAAACTCTTATTGACTACTTTTGTATGTCCATCAGTCTAAGGATGGGACACTGAATTGAAGTACAACTTTATGTTCAATTTCTTCCACAATGTCATCTAGAAATGCCCAACAAACTTCACATCTTTGTCTGATACTATGTTGCATGTTAAACCATGTAGTCTCAAAATCTCCCTCAAAAATAAGTTAGAAATGTTTGTGACATCATGAGTCTTCTTGCAAATTAAAATGTGCCATTTTAAAAAATATGTTCACAATAACATATATGGAATCATTCCCTATTTGTGTTTTAGGCAAAGCTTTAAAAAATTTACACTTATATCCTCCCATTATGTTTATATAATAGGTAATGGTTGATACAACCTTGCATTTCAACTTATTTATTTCGTTAGTTCAAAAAATCTACACTCTTGAACATATTTTTACATTTCCATACTCATTCATGGCAAAAAATAATTTTACACTAATTGCACTAATATTTTTTTTATAACCAAAATGACCTACCAAACCTCCACTATGCTTTTCCTTAATCATTTTCTTGCACATTGAACCTCTCAATATACATAAATGTGCTTCTCAGAGCAACAATCCATATTGAACAAAAATAATCCAACTGTCATGTTTTATTTTCATTCATTAGTTCTTCACATGCCTTCTATGCTTCTTAAAAATATTCATCATTTTCATACTATTATTTCATAAGATCAAATCCTATGACTTCCACTCTTGATCTATTCAACAAAATAACTCTACAACTCAATGCATCTCCCACCCTATTTGATTTTTCACTTTTAAATTTCAATAATAATGAATAACTCTGTAGGATTTCAACTCACTTCATATGTCTCTTATTCAATTTATTATAATTATTCTTGAATTGTAGTGCTTGATGGTCTATATACAATATAAAATTCTTTGGTAATAAATAATGTATTTATTTCTTTAGCGCTTGGACAATTGTATAGAATTATTGATCATATATTGAATATTTATGCTTCACATCATTTAAATTATCACTGAAATATGTGATAGGTCTTCCTTCTTAACTAAATGCCACTCATATTATTATTCCACTCACATCACAATCTAATTGAAACACTTTATTAAATCTAATAATGTCAATATTGGTTGCTCTGTTATATTTTTCTCAAACTGCTATAAACTATGCTCCACTTTTATTATCCACACAAACTTTATTTCATCCTTTTGCATCACATCAATGATCATGTGACACATTCTACTACTTTTTTTATGAACTTCCTATAATAACTTGTTAATCCATGAAAATTATGTACCTCATATATACTTTATGGTTACAGTCAATCTAGTATAACTCGCACCTTCTCTAGATCCATCTTCAAACCTTCTTAATAAATCATAAATCTAGAGTGTACCAATTCTTTCTTCCTGAAACTACATTTCTTCAAATTCATGAGTAACTTTTCATCTCACAACTTTTCTATAACTTTGCGTAAATGTTGCAAGTGTTCTTCCTCTATTCGATTGAAAATCAATATGGCATCAAGACAAACAATGGCAAACTTAACCAAAAATGTCTTAATAACTTCATTATTATCATGAATGTACTTGGTGGATTATTTAACCCCAATGGCATAAACAACCATTCATATAATTTTTCTTGTGTTTTAAATATTGTTTTCCATTCATCACTTTCCTTTATGCAAATCTGGTGATATCCATGCTTCAAGCCAATCTTTACAAAGTACCTTGTTCCACTCAAACAATCCATCAAATCATCAATGGGTGTTAAAAGAAATATATATATATATATATATATATATATATATATATATATATATATATATATATATATATATATATTATATTATAGTTGTCTTGTTGATGGATCTATAATTAATGTACATTATTCACTCTCCATTCTTATTAGGCACTAATATTATTATTACTGCACATTGGTTTAATATTTCTTTGATTAACCCTTTATGCAATAGTCCTTGAACTTATCTTTTCACCTCTACATTCCCCTTTGGAGTCAATCTATGTGCCAATTTGTTTTGGTAAACTGAAACATAGTATCAAATCTATGTGATGACTTATATTTCTCATCAAAAAGTAATCCATCTAGTAGATCATTAGACATAATCCCTCAAATTCATTCAATATCTCTTCTAATTCATGGGGAATTATTCCTTTTGTAGTTATGCCTACATTCACTTGTGTTGGCTTAGAAATCAATGCAAAATAGGTGATCTATTTTGTTTACCTTTTTCAGCAACTCCTTTCTTTAAATCATCAATGCCTTTGAACTCTTGTCCACTTCTTCACACTTAACCTTTAACAGATTTAATGTATGTGTTATGCCATCTTTTTTTAATGTATATGTATTTGTAAGACCATCATGTTTCCCCTTGCAATCAAAATTCCAAAGCCTTCTAAGTAGAATATGAAAAATGTCCATATAAATTATTTCACATAAAATTTCATCTTTATATGTACTAATCTAAAAGCTTACCATAGATTGTTCAGTGACTAATATTTTATGTCCCTTCAACAACCATGAAAATGTATATGGATTCAGATGCATAATTCCCTTCAAGCCAAATTATCTATAGTTTCTTATGAAATAATATTATATGTGTTACCACTATCAACAATTAATTTACAACACTTGCCTCCAAACTTACAAATGCTTTGGAATAATTTATATCGGTGTGCAAGACTATTTTCCTCTTTTATAGCTTTCAACATTACCTTCTTCATCATGAGAGCTTCTCCAGTTTCTGGTTCATCTCTATTATGAATAGACACAACACATGTTTCATTTGATTGTGTGATATGCATAGTATCAGTTTTTTAATTTCATTTATTATGAATATAAGGACACTCAAATGCTTTGTGCCGAGTCTCAACACATCTAAAACATGTACCACAAAATCCATGACCTCTATCTCCTTTATAGTACCCTGTTCCTCTAAAGTTTCCTCTACCTCTCCAGGTATTAACAGCATTATGTTACACAATACTTGCCTCACCTTCTTGCACTTTCACAGAATAAACTATGTCATTTTCTCCTCCCTATCCATGCCCATGAGTGAATTTTACTTTTCCTCATGTTGCTCCTTTTTGTTTGCATGATAACTTTTTCTCCTTTTTTAGCAATACTAGTAGGTAGGCCTCTTCAATAGATTATAATCTGATCATCCCAAACTCATATTGAATTTTCATGTCCAACCCATTCACATACCTTGAGATTTTATTAGCATCATCTTCAACATGACACACTATGATGGTATATCTATAATACTTCTCAAGGTATTCTTTCACATTGATCTCTCTTTGTTGTAATTTTCAAAATTTCTTGAACAAACTCATATTATAATCCATATGAATGAATTTAGCCTTCAACTTCATGATGAATCTATTCCAAGTCTTAATTTTATCCTTGCCTTTGTGTCATATTTCAGCTTAAACATGCTCCCACCATAAGTATGTGTAACCATTCAACTTTGTGTCAGTGAACTTAACTCACTTGGGATCTTTCATACTTTCATACTCAAATTATTTTTCTAACTTAATGATCCAATCAATGAGCTCTTCAAGACTCAAATTTCTATAATATCTTCTAGGGTCCAACTTTGGTTTACTTGTCATTCTCACAGTAGCTCACAAGAATTGATCTTCAAGTTCATCAACCTCTTTAGCATCATGATCTTCAAGTGATTTTATTGTGACTTTAGTATAACTTTCATAATTTACCACTACAACACCTCTTCATTATATGCTCTCCATAGCCTCCATTCTAACTTTCATTTCTCTCATCAATCCATCTAGATCTTCAACTCTTGGCACTCCAACCACTCTTTCCATTCTACCATTTAAACCTCCTTTGTGTGTCATTTCCTTAGAAATTCATATCTAGATACCAAATTATGATCTTAAATATTTAGATCAATGATTTCACTTACACATTCTTTCCAACACTCTGGCTATAATATATCTATAACTACTTTCTACCCACACTCACAAATTTGGAAATCAATAATCACTAACAAAGACTACAAACCATGCACTAATATCAAATGATGTAGCCATAGTTATGTGTCTCAATTAAGATATGCATTAGATCATGCAACCCTAAAAATACACAATAGAATATGTAATTAAATGTAACACCACAACTCAATTATTTATTAGATTTCAGCAACAAGGAAATACAACAAACACATTGACAACAATGACACTATAATCTCATAATGAGATGCATTATAATACTAGATTTGTATATGTATGTTTGTTAACTCACAGTGTTTGAAAGTGTAGCCTAACTATCAAAATAATAACTTGGAATTAATATTTAAGCTTCAATACTCTATCTCCCCAAACCCCCTTTGCACAAGTGTATGGGAATGCTTAAATTGGTACAAGGCCCACCTACTTACATTAAGTGCTTTACACCCCATAACAACATTTAATACACCTTAGTATGCCATAAATATTAAATGTCCTCACAATTTGAAGGCACCAACATGTTACAATTTAATGCAACATGGCTTAATACATCATAAGAAAATCTTGCATGAATCCTTATCAACATTCCATGATCCAAGTGATTAATGATAAACAATCATTAATGGATCCTTCATAACACATCACAATGATATATGTGCCCAAACAAACTGCACATGAATCAATTCACACAATGCTTACAACTTTGTGAGGCCAAGTCGTAAGACTTTATAACCAACAAATGTATTGAAAACATTTAAACCATGATCCTCGCATCTAATCAAGAGTATTGTCATAAATTATTACATGCACTCCAAATTCCTTACAAGACATTACAT
The DNA here is from genome assembly GCA_037957365.1 of Torreya grandis. Lineage (NCBI taxonomy): Eukaryota > Viridiplantae > Streptophyta > Pinopsida > Cupressales > Taxaceae > Torreya > Torreya grandis. The sequence goes on from JARHVA010000585.1 coordinate 4,004,588, forward strand.
GGCTTGCACAATGAAGAACAAACTCCTCTAATAAATCTCATCCACTCTTTTATTTGTAATGAAAATAATAAAAGTTATGATGTTCTATAAAATGTCAGCAAATTTTGAAAAAAATTCACAATATTGCATTAATGCAAAAGGTTAACATTATCTATTGCATAGATCTTTTCAAGATTATTTAGACAAACAACAAATATGAATGCATGCAATAACAAACATGCGGAACATTACAAATAGATATATGTTTGCATGTAGTACATAATTACATAAAACACGCGTGCACAAAAATGTATTGCAAAACAACAAAAGAAGGTTTGGGCGGCACAAAATATCCATGTAAACTTACAACAAAGACATATGAGTAACAAGAAACTTGGGCAAAATAACACTTAGATAAAATTTCTAAACTATCATATTTTTTGTTGATGTAATATTTCACGTGAACCCCCATGTTCTTAGATCACCATTCCTCTCCCTTACTAAAAAATACCCCTTGCCTTATGATTATTACCAAAAATACATGAGGAAATAAATTTCATTAAGTTAATAACAACTAATGAAGGTCATCTTGATATGACTTAAACATACATGAGTAAAAAACCCACAAAAATCAAAACATAAATAAAATTATCTCATGAAATCCTTCAATTACCTAATATAAATCACAAATTTTATAATTTCAAATTCTTGATTTTTATGAATCCATTGTCTAAAGAAAGCCATCAACAAAACCTTGAGAAAAAACCCCAACATTTTATTTTAAAAGACCAAAAAGTATAATTATATTGGTGATATAATTCAAAGTGGCAACACTTGAAAATTAACATTAATAGTTTGTGTGACTCTTTATAAAACATTGTATAAAATTTACTTGTTGATACATTGGATGTCGTTTATAAAAAAGTTAGAAATGTCACTTCCCAACTTGATGCAATGCAAAATCAAAATGGGGTATTAAAAATTATATTATTTTGATATGTTGTCATATGAAGACACTAAAAAGAAAAAAAAGAAAAAATGGTATAATTCTGTGTTTTATTTCATATGCCTATAAACATGGAACCACCACTAACAAGGTGCAGACACATTAGCATTTATTGGTGTATTCATGTAGAGATTAAAAATAACCTTTGGGATAAGTGGTGGATGGTGTTTGATGAGCCTTCATGCAATAAAAATGAGGTTCTACTATATTTTTTTATAAAATTATATTGTTAATTTGTTCTCAAATAAATACCAAAATATTTTTACATGAAGGCATCTCAAGGTAGGGGAGGTTGGTCCTCATTTGATAGACCTTATGCCAAGCGGGACCAAAACTATCCCTAGAGAAGTAAAAATTTGACAACACCTAATGCAATCCCCATAATCTTGTATTATAATACACACATGGACAACCTTGAGGCAGGTATTAATCTCACATGGGTAATGATTGACCATAGAATGCATACACTAAGTACCCCAGGTTCTTCCACTATAAGGGCCATATGGGGTAGCACATCTAGTAGTGTCCCTCCTACTATCAATGCTCCATGTAATGGTATAGCTAGTAGTCACCCTACAATTCCCCTAACTCATTATACATCATGTGAGATGAATTATACCTGACCACCTATCCAAGTTAGATATACAAGTATTGCATCTATAGAGATAGTAGGTACACCCAAAAAGATTGTATGCATGTATCTACAGGGTAATACACAATATCATATGCCATCTACAGTTACTTTAGCACCTCAAGTCATTACACAAGTAGATATGCAGAACTTATCATCTTCACCATATGATTTCACATAGGTAATTAATTATAAATGGTTTATGTATCTAAAAAACTATTAAGTTTATCTTAATATTTTTACTTAATTGATTCATATTTAAATTTATTTTTTTTTTGCTTATACATATGATGGTTGATACTTTGGGTACCTCATTTGGATTAAAAATTTTTGTTGATGTTGTTTTTAGCTCTATTGTACCTATTACCAATAAAATTTTCACCCTTGAGGAGGTTGTTCAATCCTCCTCACTTAAATGATATCATGGGAATAATCCCAAGTTGTAGGTGACCTAAAGAATGGATTGAACCTCTAGATAGGGATAGCTCCCTTGATGCATCTCTTAAGAACTTCAAACTAAGCTACTACTTGCAAAGGAAAAGGGAGAAATAAATTGAAAGAAAATTAACTAGGGGGTGATGCACCAAAGTTTGTGACCTTTTCCTCTAATTTTCATGTGCACTAAGACCTATAAGACTACCATAAGCATATACTTCTCCTAAAAGAGCCTATCACATCAATGCTTTGTAAAGAGATAAGGCAATGTGAGAGTAGAAGGGAAGATGTTTGCCACTTTTAATCCACTTAAAACCCTTGATGACACTCTTCACAACCTGTAATGGATAACCAAACTTCAATAAGGCAAGAAGAATAGGACAACTAAGCAAGGTGAGTTAAGTCTACACTTGCCTAGATCAACCATTCAAAGCTTTACACTATAAACAACCATAGAAGGAGGTAAAATAATCATATTATTAAATAATAGGCATACAAAAGAGTAGGGTTATGCCATAATCCTAGTGGAAGGATCTGTTTACAATCCCAATCATGCCATACATATAGAAGAGAATGAGAAGGATAGAGAAGAGAGGCGTAGAAGAGGTCTATGGCAAGTGTCATCTCATGAAGAAGTGAGTTACAATAAATAAAACTACAAAATAATAGTCATTAAACTTCCCTTATCATGTGGCATCTTGGAATTATCTTCTTCTTCATCAAGGTGGTGTAGGAGATCATCATTGTCCTTCATGAATCATCCATCCTTCTTGAAACTACCCATTTGGAGTGATTACGAAGTGACAATTCATATCTTAAGTTATAAATCCCTATCTTGCATTAGACATCTTTTTGATATCCCTATCCAATCATCTCTCCACATTTGTTCTACAATCTCTCTCATAGTTCTCATGTTTTGCTCTAGGAAAGCTTATTCCTTGTATCCCTATTTAGACATAAATTTTCAAGATTTAGAAGACATGTAGCACTTCTAGAGAAAATGAAAGTACATTTAAGTACCCATTATCTGCTTATATCTTAACCCCAAATTTCATGATCTAACTCCCAAGGTCGACCCACTTTTTTTAACCCCCATATTTCCTAATTAGGCCTACTTAATCCTAAAATAAGCACATAGCCCTATAGACCATACAAATACATATAATATCTTGGGGAAGATCAGAGTTACATAGCAGTGGGAGAGCTAAATACACAAGTGACAATAAAAATCAATAATATTATACTATACATACTTTAATTGATTTCATAAGAAACAATACAAAGCACTTATATATGAAGTGCATAAGTTAAATATGGGGATCTTGAGATCCCTATAAACACTCAACAGACAACCTCCAAACAATATATAATACCTACCCATATATTATTGTTTTTATTCACAATAATAACATACCACACAAAAACCTATTAATTTAATATTGTTTAACTAACAATATTTTCGTTATTATAAACTTAATAATATGAACACACCCTAACATTCACCCCCTTGTGAACATTATCAATCCCTAGTCGACACCCCCTTAATGTGAACATGGGGATAATATACATCTTCAAGAACTATCTTGAATAGAATCATATGCCAATGCATACTTTTAGGTCTACATACTACTATCTAAATCTTGTTGTCTGGATCTTGCTGCACATGACCACTACTATGCAAAGAACGCATCCCACATTTACTCCATGTGATTGCACTGGACGTTTCACTAGCCTATAATCTTCATAAAAAATTATGGTAGTCAGAGGATCTCTACAGTCAGAGGATTTTTGCAAGTAGCTATCCTCCTATACAAAATTTTTCAAATTCCATTATATTTACACTTTACTTTTCTCCAACCCAATAGGGGAATGAAAACACAAATAATACTAGAAAATGAAATATCATGTTGGGGATCAACCAACAATATGATTACACTTGTGAAAGCAATAAACCGCGAAATTAAATTAGATAGATAAGTAACTAAAATCAGATAATAGCAAAGAACAAGAGATACAAGAAACCACCCTGAAAACTTGTATTAAACTCTTTACAGAAGGAATACAATTGAAGAAACTTCTTTCTTCCACACCTCTCTCAGATGCACAAGATCTCTCTCTAGATCTCTATCCCTCAAGAGCTCTCTCTCTCAAGTACAATCAACTCCAACAACCTGGATTGATAAAACTCTGTACTGTTCTTCAACATTCACACACAATGAACTACTACAACCACACTAAGCTAAGAAGATCTAATTCTACATATAGAATTAGGAGACTTGAGCATGCACTTACAACCAACAGTTAAGCCTCTTGAACAAGGGCTCTAAAAACAATCTTACTAATAATAGAGACGCAAACTTAAGACTAAGACTTAAAGTCATCATGCAAACACTTGGTTCTGTCTTCGGAAATAGCATTCTGGACGCACAAGTAACCGACGCCGGTTCCTGCCTGCTTGCCTGTGACCGACGTCGGCCGATCCTCTGTCGACACCGGTGTCTCTTCAACTGCACCTGATCGACGTCGATCGCTCCTGATCGATGCCGGTGACTGTGTAAACCTGCAACTTTGGTAATGCGCTCATATGTGAAGCTTTTAGGCTCCACACCTTAACAATCTCCCACTTGGAGATAAACAGCTGCACCAGTACCTATACAACAACATCTTCTAGCTCCTCCATCTTCAACTCAATCATGAAGACCAACAGAATTTGAATGAAGATTCAACTTCTCCTTTATAACCGGCTTGGTTAACATATCAACAGGATTCTTGTCTGTATGGATCTTCTCCAGCTTCAACTCACCATCCTCCAATACCTGTCTTATGAAGTGGTACCTAAGTTGTATGTGCTTGGTTCTTGAATAAAAGGCTGAACTCTTAGCCAAATGGATTGCACTCTGACTATCACTATACAATCTGCAACTCTCATGCTCCCTTCCAAGCTCTTCCATAAACTGTGTCATCCATATCATCTCTTTGCTAGCCTCTGTGGTTGCAATATACTCTGCTTCTATAGTTGACAAGGCAACAACCTTCTGCAACTTTGATATCCAGCTAACCGCCGTCCCACCTACAGTAAAAACATATCCTGTGGTGCTCCTCCTGCCATCCAAATCACCTGCCATATCTGAATCTACATAACCATGTAGAGAAGTATCTGAACCTCCATAGCACAAGTGCCTATTGCTGGTTCCTCTCAGATATTTGAGGATCCACTAAACTGCTTTCCAATGTTCCTTTCCTGGATTGGCCATGTACTTACTTACAACACCCACTGCTTGGGCAATATCCGGTCTAGTACACACCATTGCATACATCAAACTTCCTACTGCGGAAGAATATGGAACCTTACTCATGTACACTACCTCATCATGTGAATTAGGACATTGTTCTTTACTCAACTTAAAATGTCCAGCCAAAGGTGTGCTTACCGGTTTAGCATCCTGCATAGTGAACCATTTCAACACCTTGTCCACATAATCCTCTTGAGACAATATCAACCTGTGATTTTTCCTGTCTCTCTTAACGCTCATGCCAAGGATTTTCTTTGCTGCTCCCAAATCTTTCATAGCAAAAGTCTGAGCTAATTTCACCTTAAGCTCAAAGATATCCTGCATGTGTGATCTTGCAACCAACATATCATCTACATAAAACAATAGAATAATATATCTACCATTATCCAATCTCTTAAAATACACACAATGGTCAGATTGACACCTACGGTAGCCATGCTCAGTCATAAACCTATCAAATTTTGAATACCACTATTTAGGAGCTTGCTTGAGGCCATACAAGCTTTTCTTCAATCTGCACACTAACTTCTCCTTACCTTTGACCTCAAATCCTTCCAGCTGTTCCATATAAATTTCCTCATCCAAATTTCCATGAAGAAACGTTGTCTTAACATCTAGCTGCTCAAGATGCAAATCCTCAATAACAACCAAAGACAGTACAATCCATATAGAAGTCATTTTAACAACAGGAGAAAAAATCTCACCAAAATCAATACCTGGATTTTGTGCAAATCCTTTCACTACCAATCTAGCCTTATATCTCATCTATCCATTCTCACTTTCCTTTAACCTGTAGGTCCATCTGTTCTTCAGTGTTCTCTTACCAGCTGGCAACTCAACCAAATCCCATGTTTGGTTCTCTCTTAAGGACTCCATCTCCTCAACCATGCCATGCTCCCACTGACTCTTGGACTCCACCTGTATTGCTTCTTCAAAACTCTCTGGTTCTCCACCATCAGTTAGCAATAAATAGAATAATGAAGGAGAATATCTAATTGGAGGCTTACTTACCCTTTCTGACCTCCTAATGGGTGTCTGAGACTCGTTCACAACATGCTGTCCACCCAAATTCTCTGACAGTGACTGACCTCGGTCACCTCCAGACCTGTTACTGGCTGACGTTGGTTCTGCTTGACCGACGTCGATTCCTGTTCTGCTTACATCGGTCTCTATATGATCGACATCGATTTCTGTTCTGCCGACGTCAGTTCTTATCCTGCCGACGTCGGTCTCTGTGTTTTCCTGCAAGTGATTATTTCTTTTTCCCGTGAGCTCATTTTGGACTGTCACCTCGTCCAATTCACCATTGCTCTACCCAGATTGATTCGACTTCTTCAGCTGATCACTATACATCACTTTTTCATTGAAAACAACATCACGGCTCCTAATTATCTTGTTAGTTCTTAGATTCCAAAATCTGAAACCAAAATCATCTGAGCCATAGCCAATAAATGTGCACCTCATAGACTTAGCATCCAGCTTCTTTCTATTTTCCTTATCTACGTGCACAAAGGCTTCACAAACCAAAACATTGAGGAATGAGAGATCTACCTTTTTACCTGTCCAAGCCTCTTCTAGAATTCCACCATCCAGAGCTGTAGAGGGTCCTTTGTTAATCAGGTACACTACAGTGTCAACAGCTTCTGCCCAAAACTCTAAGGGCAAACCAGCATGCAATCTCATACATCTTGCACGCTCCATGATTGTCCTGTTCATCCTTTCAACAATTCTCTTCTGCTGAGGTGTCCTTGGAACCGTCCTTTGCCTACATATTCCATGCATATAACAATACCAGTTGAACTTATAACTGCAGAACTCTCCACCATTGTCAGATCTCAGGAACTTCAATCTTTTGCCTATTTCATTTTCAACCATAGCTTTCCAAATCTTAAAAGTCTCAAATACATCAGATTTCTTCTTAATACAATAGATCCATACCTTTCTTGTAGCATCATCTATGAACGAAACATAGTATTGTGATCCTCCAATAGAAGCTACCTGAGCCGGTCCCCACACATCTGTGTGAACAAGCTGTAACTTATGCTTCTTCTTTGTAGACCCAGTCTTGAGAAAACTAACCCTTTTCTATTTTCCAAATACACAGTGCTCACAAAATTCTAGATCCATGCTTTTCAAATCTGAAAGCTTACCTTTAGACTTAAGAATTGACATCCCCTTCTCACTCATGTGGCCAAGCCTTGAGTGCCAAAATTTTGCATCCACATCTGAAGTAGATAATACAGAAGGAGAATTGTTAGTAACACAATTACACAAATAGAGAGTACCTACTCTCTTACCTCTGGCCATAACAAGTGCACCCTTGGTCACCTTCCAAGATTATGCTATGAGAGTTATTGTACAACCCTCATCCCCTAACTTTTCTGCAGAAATCAAATTCCTCTTCAAGCTAGGAACATGCATCACATCTCTCAACACCCATGTGTTGTCGTTCTGCATTTTCAGCTGCACTTTACCTTTGCCAATAATTTTACAAGGCTCACCATCCCCTAGATACACTATTCCAAAATCTCCATGGATATAGTCACTGAAATATTCCCTATTAGGGGTAGCATGAAAAGATGCACCAGAATCTAACACCCAAGATTCTATATTATTATGCAAAGAGAATATTAAAGCATCTTGTGCAATACCTGCAACCTTTGCTTCTTCTTTTCCTTCGTGCTGATTGTCCTCCTTAGGCTTTGACCAACAATCTCTGCTTATGTGCCCCATCTTTCCACAATTCCAGCATTGTGGCTTCCTGCCATTTCTGGATTTGGATCTACCTCTCCCCTTAGACTTAAATCTTGATCTCCCTTTCTTGCTCTTCTCTTTTTGCCTTCCCCTGCTCTCAAAACTTAAAGCGTTCCCAGATGTCTCTTCTGTGTTTTTCCTGCGAATTTCCTCATTCAAGATAACACTAACAACATCCTCTACTTTTAAAATATTTGATGCAGATGCAGTATTGCTAACTACCATTACTAAGCTATGCCAGATTTCAGGCAAAGAACATAATATTAAAAGAGCTTTTATTTCATCATCAAATACAATTTTGACTGAACTCAATTGATTTACAATACCATGGAAATCATTCAGGTGATTAGATACAGATCCACCTTCCTGCATATGCAAATTAAATAGCTGCTTCATAAGATATACCTTATTAGAAGCTGAGGGTTTTTCGTACAAATTTGATAAAGTAGTCATCAACTCTACCATCGTTTTTGCCTGTGATAAATTAGATATCACAGTAGATGCTAGACTCAGTCTTATAGACCCCAGAGCCTTTCTGTCAAGAACTTCCCATTCTTCATCATCCATGTCTGTGGGCTTCTTTGCAATCCCACCTAACAGTAAGTATAGATCTTTCTGATACAGATAGTCCTCTATCTGCATTCTCCAATGTTGATAATTTTTGCCATTGAACTTCTCCATTCTCAGTTTACTTTCTTCTGCCATTGCTTCTCCCACTCAAATAGAAATCCCTGCAGAAACTCCTGTGAGCCACTTGTAATCAATACACACTACACAGATTTGAACCACCTGTTAGTGAACCTGAGCTTTGATACCAATTATTGGATATCAAACTCTAAACCTACAACCAAGGCTCTGATACCACTTTTTGGGGATCAACCAACAATATGATTACACTTGTGAAAGCAATAAACCACAGAATTAAATCATATAGATAAGTAACTAGAATTAGATAATAGCAAAGAACAAGAGATACAAGAAATCACCCTGAAAACTTGTATTAAACTCTTTACAAAAGGAATACAATTGAAGAAACTTCTTTCTTCCACACCTCTCTCAGATGCACAAGATCTCTCTCTAGATCTCTATCCCTCAAGAGCTCTCTCTCTCAAGTACAATCAACTCCAACAACCTGGATTGATACAACTCTGTATTGTTCTTCAACATTCACACACAATGAACTACTACAACCACACTAAGCTAAGAAGATCTAATTCTACATATAGAATTAGGAGACTTGAGCATGCACTTACAACCAACAGTTAAGCCTCTTGAACAAGGGCTCTAAAAACAATCTTACTAATAATAGAGACGTGAACTTAAGACTAAGACTTAAACTCATCATGCAAACACTCGGTTCTGTCCTCGGAAATAGCATTCTGGACGCATAGGTAATCGACACCGATTCCTACCTGCTTGCCTGTGACCGACGTCAGACGATCCTCTGCCGACGCCAGCGTCTCTTCAATTGCACCTGACTGATGTCGGTCGCTCCTGACCGACGTCGGTGACTGTGTAAACCTACAACTTTGGTAATGCGCTCATATGTGAAGCTTTTAGGCTCCACACCTTAACATATCATGAGGAATAAATCCTCATTGTCATCTTATGAAGCCTCTATTAATATTTTTTACCACCCAAACAAAAATAGCATAGACAATTACCACTGCCACTAAAAAACTATCCTTAGCGTTAGGTGATTTGATGCAAAACACACCACATTAGAAAATGAAAAATCACACCACACAAAAGATGTCACCAACTCATCTAGGCCCCATATTTGGTGAATTAAGAGAGGCTTTAAAACCTCTAGGCTCTATTTACTCTATCCTCCAGTAGGTGAAGCTACTAACTTTCTTTATAAGTGCTTGATGTATTCACATGCAGTCAAGTGTTGACATTTTTTAGGTCGAACTCGCTTAGGTTCAGTGTCTGCATCATACCCTGCTTCAAAATTATTGAAAATTCTATCATCTTGACTCTTGATATTTTGGATGTCAATTTCAACTGAGAATGCATCCTTTACAATGATAAATTTAGACATGGATGACTTTATTTTGAGCATTTTCAAATTTTTGAAACCTATGACTATTTAATGACACTCTTAATCTAGTTGACTTAGAAACTTTTGGATAATAATGACTAATGACACAATGAACTTTTTATTTTTTACAATATCGATCACTCAAATATTTTAAAAAGTAATAAAGGAATATCACTCTTTAAAAAACTTGACTTTTGACATAAAAGACTTGATTGAAAATAATGATTCTAAAGATATAAGGTTCAAACTAAAATATTATTTTTAAATGATGTATATTACCAAACAGGACTTTGAGCCCTAATAATTATAACACGACTCAACTCTAATTTAAAACAAAACTCATAAATAAAAGTCTTACTTGATGACTCCGATCTTGACCAAAGAGATCCATCAAAGTACGGCTAATGATGGAGGTGAAATGTCAAGCTCGAGTCTTGAAGGATTTTGAATTGGCCAAGAATATATAATTAATGTAAATTTGAGATGAATTTTTGTTGCCAAATTAGGAGCGATGCATGATTTATAATCATTCATTTTTATGCATGAAACTCGACATATAGGGTTGTTATCAGTTAGAGATCAACTAAACATTATGCGATTCTAGAATTACATAGTCCTTGGCACTACTATGCAGGTTGATAGTGAATAGATTTTCCAAAATCAATTTTTTTTGTTGTGATTGGTGGGTATGTTGATTGATAGGTATGATGTTCTGGTAGAGACATGCAATGGCATTGGATGTGTGAAGGAAGCTGGGCAATACATGCAAAATTTCAAAGTCAAGCCATGGAAACCAATCAATGCAGTCAGTGTAGATTCATGTCGATGTCCAATGCAAAATAAGAATTATGGCTACAAATCTTGAAGAAATTACATTATGAATAATTGGTATTCAAGTTTGAGATGCTTGATGTTGTAGAGTGGAGGAAGTACAGCATTCAAAACAATGGCGACCTTGCAGTTTCTGAGCTAATTACAACACTTTTTTTTTAATGGCACAAAGCACTACTCAGAACTAAGTATCTAAAATAATTGATCTCTAATGTAGATCAATGCAATATGTATTTCCCATTTAATATAATCACCAATGTCATTGAGTACATTCCACTACAACCTTAAAACCTATGAAATAATATTAATCTTACAAGACTCTATCTCATTAGCTAGGGAAAAAAAAAATGGTGTGGTTGCCTTTTAACCAAACATTAAAACTCCATATCCACTTGACAAGCCTAATTTGATACCATATCTTGGGGAATATTAGAGTTACATAGCAATGAGAGAGCCAAATACACAAATAACAATAAAAATCAATAATATTATACTACACACATTTCAATTGATTTCATATGAAACAATACAAAGCACTTATATAAGAAGTGCATAAGCTAAACATGGGGATCCTGAGATACCTATAAGCACTCAATAGATAACCTCAAAATAATATATAATATATACCCGTATATTATTTTTTTTATTCGCAACAATAACATACCACACAAAAACCTATTAACATAATATTATTTAACTAACAATATTTACATTATTACAAACATAATAATGTGAACACACCCTAACATAATACCACTCCAAAATCACCAAAATCATGTTAGTAATTTTAAATTAGATCATATTACTAATTTTCATTCATTTATAAGGGTTGGAACTCAAGTTAGGCTAAATTGTAACTTTCTAGCCCTAGTTGGTCATGTTCGGGCCTAAGTAGGCCAAGAGTGAAGAAAATTGCATGGGAGTAGTTTTAGGATGTTTCAATCCAATCCAAAACCTTTGTGAAGGTACACCCCACCTTCCTTCAACCTCCCCAACCATCATTTATCCTTGATCAACCTTTTGTACCTCTCAAGCAAGCAAAAATGCAGCAAATGGTGTGCAAAAGAGGACTAGTAAAGGTTGTAAGTTTCCTTTATCTTCTTGATCAAAATATGAACACCATGAACACTCTCCAAGTATTCTCATTACCCCTAAATACCCTTATATTTTATCCAATCCTCTAATCCAATATCAACATTGCATTTTCTCTTCAATACTTAAAAGTGAGTTTGCCTTCTCTAGCAAGCTTGTGTATGTGCTTAGGACAGGGTCTAGATCAAAACACCAAAATGCTCTTCATCCATGATTTTTAATTGTTTATTATGACCTTATACTAGTTTATTCATGGTTTTAACAAGACCTTATCATACATACCAAGCTACAATATGCATGTGACCAAGGCACCATGTCTTGATTTAAGCCTACAACCTATAGAATTAGGCCATTTTCATCATTATTCTACTCCACACATGCCAAAAAATAGATCCATTAGGTATGTATGAAACCTAAAAAAATTATCTAACTAATTTTAGGCTAGGTTATATGTATTTATATTTATTTAGAGGACCAAAATAGTTATCGGGTCATTTGCAGGATTTTAGAAGGGTTTTAGGTTTGTAACCTTCTTAAGGATAGTTCAAAAATATATGGACCCTAATCTCTTGAATAATACCATAATTTTGATGTCATATGGTATATCAACACATAAAACCATTGTATCCTATTCACTTTATCATTCAAATTCTAACGTGATGAATCAGGCCTTCTTAACTCTGTTAGCTTGTTTCAAGGGTCGATGTGAGGTTTTAGGCAACATTAATCATCCAAATACTTTATTTTGATTGGAAATAAATATAAAGGTAATTTATAACCTTATATTATGTCTCATAATGGTTTTCCAATTATTTTGTCTCCTTAACAAGCTCAAAACCTATTCTGACCCATAATGAGGGTTTAGGGACAGTCCTATCAATTTGACCCTAATAGCCTATTTTAGATGTTTTCTCCTTATTTCAATGAGTTTAAATCATGTATGGATCTATATTAATGTATTATTCACCTAAAAATATGATTCAAACCCCCATTCATCCCAAAACGTTCATTTTTATTCATGTTTTATACACAGGCTTGTAAGTGTTCATCAGGGTTCTTGATTATATTCTTGAGAGTGAGTCTTCTTCAAATGCATTTTTGGAATTTTAGTGATCCTAATAATCCTTTGAGAGTCCATTCATAATTTTTTTTACCTTTAAAAACTTCCCAACACTCTATTCCACACCATGAATATGTCCTTTCCTCTCATTTACCTACAACAGGCCTATAGATGTACCATTGAAGCCTCTTAGTTCTTCCACTAGGTTTGCATCTTTGGGCCCATTTTACTAATAATGGAACTTGTATAAAATGTGACTTCATGTTTCATTATTATCTTTATATGTCCTACATGAGCTGAAGTTACCTTGAATAAGATGAACTCAAGGGCACCATTATTCACCTAGGTCTTCCACAAGCCCATGACACTCTATAATCAAAGAAGCTTGATACTTTATGACTTAACTTTAAATAAAGGGTCTTAAACATTCTTAAAACTTTTTCCATACCTTATAAACCTTTTTAAGTCCTTTTTCATCCCAGATTCAATGCAAGGCTTGTCTTTCATTGGCTCATTTTTTGTGTATAGGCTTGTAACCATGGAGTGCCTCACATGAGGTATACATGTTTGCAGTTTGATACTTTTGCATATGTTTAAGACCTCTTTATGAAATTTTAGAACATTAAATGTGTAAAACATCTTGTATCTCCACAATGGTCTTCTTATGAGTTATTTCCCTATAAAAACACAAAACTACACTTGGTTGCATGTTTGGTATACTCAACACCCTATCTCTTCATTGGTGGTTTGAGAAATTGGTCTTCAAATCTTATAGATAATTTGTAATATGATTGATAGCATTGAAATATGTATTCAATTTCCCATTCATACCCTCATTACAAAATTTTAGGTACAAATGTTGACCTACAGGTCTGTAGACTTGTAGGTTAACAAGACTTCTACTTAGCTTAACTTTCAAGGCATGCCTCAAGGTTCTTAATATGGCCATCATCTATAGAAGTATCTAAATAATTTATTGAGTCTCACTAAATATTTTTTAAGGTTACTCTTTAAACACAGTACTCACATTCACATATCAAACACTTCTTCATGTTATAGTCCAACACTCACCAAAACCCTGATTGTTACTTTGGCATAGGTCTACACCCTCTCACTGAATAGAGATTATTGCCTCCCCTTAATTGAATTAAAATAATTATTGTCACCTTATATAGTTTTATTTGTACTGAAAGTGCACCTTTGACGCCATTTTACATACCAAAACATGCATTCTTTTATCACTTCTTTGCCTGCAACATTGATCTAGGAAAAATACTTGAAGAAAATTATAGATAATCATCATGTTATGGAGGTTATTGGACCTTTTGGGAATTGAGGGACCCTTTGATGATTTTTTAAAGTTCAATGAGGGTGTAGATAATATTTATAACCTATCCTTCAACTCTCAAACATGTTTGACTCTTTTCTACACCTCAAACTCTTGCATTTAAGTCTGCAACCTTGCATCATATGGAGATTTATTGCCTCTTGGTTTTTCACACATAAAATTTTTGGATAGAGGATGATGTGGAAGTATTGTATAGACCCATCATGACTTACCCAACCTACCATTTTCATTATGAAACTTTCTAGTGTATTGAGACAAGCAAAAACCCTGCTTATGGGGTTTTAGAAGGGTTTAAAGGCACCTTATGCTCTTAAAAATTATTCATAGAGCACAAGGGATCTTTCTAAAAAAAATATTATTAATTGAGAGGTAATGTTGACCCCCTCCATCACCTACCATCACTGGTCCTGATATGCATCCTCCTTCATGAACCATTGTTAATAAAATTGCCCTTTTTTGCTTACAATGAGCTCGATGGAGGAATGGATAAGTTTTCTACCATTTTTGGATCTGTAACTCACTCCTAAGTATGGATATGACCTAAAGAGTATTTATTAACCTTCTAATAACATATTCAAATTGTTTAACTACCATATCTTACATTATTCCTTCTTTGCACGTTATAGAAAGAGCAAGAAAACACTTGAAAAGGTTTATAATGTTAGAATAGTGAGTTATACTTAATTTTCTTGGTTGTAAAGACCAAATAAGTTGTAAATATTATATTTGGCATGTGTCTATGACCTATCAATGACTTCTAGGCTAGACTAGCATTGGACCAAAATGAGCAATTACCTTAATCTCATTAAAATAGCCTTTAACTTTGATAAACACTTTATGAAGGATCAAATAAATGACCATTGGTTAGACAACTGAAATTTATGACTTAAAATTTTGACTAGGTCACCCTGAAAGACCCTATAAGCTGCCAAGGAAGACACACTACCTATCATGAACAAGACAAACACCTTCAAGGCTATCAACAAAGTTAAATATGAGTTAAATAACAAGATTTTAATTAGGCTCACCTATGGCAGCTAAATTTGGATAACATCTTTGGCAACATATTTGGTAGCTAAATGTGGCTAACATCTTTGGTAACATCTTGGGCTATGGAGTCACACATCACTCAACTTTAGACCTGATTAGACCTTAAACCTGATTATAAATACCTTTAACAAACAAAGACAATTGAAATACCTCCAAAATGTACAACAAAGTAAGAACAACACACTAAATCAAGACACACACACACTTGTGTTATAAATCACTTAGGGAAAACAAATCATAAAAACACTACCAACTACAACTAACCTCAAGACATTTTCCTCCTGGATCAAAAGTAAAATATCTAAAAATTATTCCTTTATGAGATGCGCAATGATGTAGATAAATCTACCTTTTGGACATGATGTTTGGTGGAGTAGACCTCTTACTTTCCAACTCCTTTGTCATACTCTCACATGAGTTATCAACAACAAACATGATTCCAATGAAAAAATATTCATCTTGTGGCCCAAGACTCTTCTCATGTTGCTCATTTATGTTTCAACTCACCTCAAACATTATCACATCTTGGCTCATAGGGGTAGCATCAAATTTATCTTCTATTGGCTCTATGAAATGTTGTGTTTTATCTTGAACGACCTCTTAGGGGTTCCCACATTGCTCATCAATAATGAAGATAGCTTCATAAGTATCTTAAATCTACCCAATAGGGGGTATAGACCCTTTAAGAGCCTTAAATTCATTGTAAATGCTCAAATACTAATGCCACATGTCATCTAGATCATTTTCATGTTGACTTTAGAAAGCATCTTGCATATGATTGTCACCTTGAAGATCTATGCCTATCACCTTTCTAATTGTTATCATGTGATCATGAGCTTCATGGTGGTTGGTTCAAAATTTGATACAGCTTGGCTTTGCTCTTGCACATTGGAAGCCATTTCAATCCCATTCAATACTTCATCTTGTTCATTTGAGAGGTCTTCTATCTCAAGATTAGTTGCAACCTTTTCATTGAGACTCTCTATGAAAAATTTCCCTTGTGATTCTTCGATTTCCAATTCAACCAATTCTTATTTGAAACAAGAAAGTAAGCCATCATCTTCATTCAAAGGAGAGAGTTCAAAACAAGAGTTTACCTCTTATTGAACACTTAAAACATTTTGAAAGATATCTAAATGCATCTCTACCAAAGTTAGTTACTCCAATTCATCAAGAGACTCTAAGAACTGTTGTTCTTAATCATCCATGATCTCATCGAGATGACTCGTTGGTTGGGCAACTACTTTAACTATCTTAATTAAGCTTTGTTCACCTTTAGGAGTGTTTTCTCCCTCAAATTTTTTTTCCACGTGATGGTCACCTTTGCCTTCATCTCCAAAGACTAATTTGTTTTTTCCTTCATCAAGGAGAGTGCCAATGATGAGTTCTTCCTTATGTTTACTTGAAGTGTCTTTTTCATAGCCTTCTTGAGACTCATTTATAGTTTCAACTTGGCCTTCTTCATTTGCCTCCCATAGAACATGTTCTTCTTTAAGGATGGGCTGCTCAAATTCACAAACAAGCTTTAGAATTTTAAGATCAAAGAGCCTATCATTATTCTCCTTCCACTCACCAATCTATCCATCAAACCTTGATATGCTTTGGTATTTAACCTTATCCACAAGGACTTCCTTTTTCATTTGAATGCTCTCTTGAATTGATCTCCATGATGGGAATCTTTTAGGTTCTTCAACCTTCTCAACAAGAACTTATTTCTTGCTTTGGATTCCTTCTTGGATTGACTTCCATGATGGGAAGGTTTTAGGTTCTTGAGGTGGGAGGGGTGAGGAGTGAATAGGCACAAGTACCTCTTTGGCTTCAATTTCTAAATCTAGGAATTTTTCATCTTTCTTCCCCCATGACTCTAACACTTACTTCCAACTTGGAACCTTGAACTTAGGGGCTTATTTTTTATGGTGTGTTTCCACTTGAGGGATGGGTGAAAGGTTTGGGAAGCTTGAAAACTGCCTTGGCTTGGCCTTAAATTTATGATTTTATATGATCATGGGATAAGGTTCTTGAGGGTGAGCAGGTGGAGCTTGAGGAACAATGGGTGAGGATTTCATAGATTCAATTTTTTTTTGATGGCATATTGTAAGTTGGAGCAAGTTAGGAACACAAGAGGACTGACTTGGGATTGAAGAGGGTACTTGAGGTTAAAGAGATTGAAATTCTTGTTTCTCCCATCTTACTAACCTATCCCCTATGCATTGATTCAAATCTATTATTTCCAACCTTTCATTCATTAGGACATGTTGGTTTCCCTCCTCAAAGGCTGCCCACTTGCTCCTTGCAAACTATAATGAGTCCCTTAGCTTTTGAATGAGATAAATAGAGACAAATTGGCAAAGGTGTACACTTCTATATATATTCCTCATTATCATTTCATTCTTTAACATCTTCATGAGCAGTTGAAAGTCTTGCTCTTTCTTAGCTTGAATTGTCCTAGCTATACATTCCTCCTTATTTATTAACTCTTGCTGATGGCAAGCTTGATAGGACTAATATGAAGGCTAACAAACTATTACATCCTGATTTCATCCTAAGTTTTATAGCCTTTGAATCCATGGATTATTATGGTTATCATCTAATTTTTATTAATTTGATTTGAGCTTTATGACATATACTAGTTATGGGATAGTGATATGTTGATTAGTTTACATAATGTGATAGTTGTATTTTCTTATTTATGTAGATTGTGGATGTATATTTGTTAGTTATGCATCATTAGTTGTTATATATGATGACTCAGACTAACTACCTACTTGTCACAAGGTGGATGCAGGATTTATCCTTCTTTCAAAACTTGATGGAGGGAGAGCATCATCGGAGAGGATGGCATAGATGGGATGATTGGTGGATGATAGAGGAATGGCTAGTAACCCAACACACACCATAGTATAATAACTTGATTAAAATCTTTGTTTGATTTAGATAGTTAATTTTGTCCTGAGTGCTACCATATTTCTACTATGATCATGTTGACTATGTTTGCACTAATCTAGTTGCCTAACACAGTGACAATTTTAAATAATATTCGATAAATATCATTGTCTTGATTTAATGTCTTTATAGTCAAGGCATTAATATAAATCTATGACTAGATGATGATAATGTTGGCATTACTATAGCATCTTTGTGTGTGATGAAATATTATAATGTTCAATAGGATTCTCTTTGTGGTTGAAAGCGAGTTATTGATTTCACCATAGTCGCATTTATATTCAAATTTATAAGGAAGTTAAGCTTTTTGAGTTAATACCAATAATTGCATTGATATCCTATAAAATTTACTTTAGCTAGAAGATTTAAAAGCAAGTGGCATTAGTCTTATGTTTAAATAGAATTATTAATTGGTTTAATTTATCTTTTAAAGAGATAATTACTGATTATATTTAAATTAAGGAAATTTAAATACCCTAAAATACTAACTTAAAGAGCTAAATGCATGGATTACCTTAATCAAAAAGGTTTAAAATTATCATTTAAGAAGAATGACTTAAGTGGAGATAAGCTAGTAACAAACTAGGCTTTAAACACAAATCTTTAACATGCACAATTTATAAAAGCAAATGAAACACAAGATAAGTGGAGAGTAATAGATTATTAAGCAAAATAGAAAAGCAATGATATATGCATGATTAAAGAAATAAATGGAACTCATAGTTAAGTGTTGCTAATTGATTGAAAATTCAACACAAGAAGAAATGGAAGTATGCATGAAAAGGACATCTGGAAGGGGAAATTATTATATAAAGAAGGCAAATAAGGATGGACAAAAGGCAGGTATGATGTGGTACGACAACAGAAGCTATGGAAAGATATGCAATGATGAAAGATGGAGGAGGAAAGTTCTTAAGTTTTCGAGGACACTAAAGGATGGATGGGTAGACAAGGAAGTAGGTAGAATAGGAGAAGGTTTACAAGAAGGAAAAAGCGAGTCAAGTTCTTTCCCAAGGCAAATATCTCTATATAGTTTGGAACTACATTTAAATTTCTTGGTGTGATGTTTTGATGGAAATAGATAATGTATTTTATTCCAATAATGTGGTATGCCATATGTCCTTATATCGCATACAAGGATAAATTATATGCACTTTAGAATATAATTGTTGTAGTCTTTGAATTATAGATTGATGCCCTGTGATGATCCTTTTCACTCTAGAATAAAATTGTTGAGGAAAATGAATGTAGTGATTTCACTTATTTTGTATAAGAAAGTAATAGATCAACACATGAAATTTGTTAGGACTTATTCATGACAATATGTAGACTTTGCCTGGAACAAATGATATGTTCTTGATTGGTATTGGCATGCATTTTGATTGTTAGATTTTTTTGTAGGACTATTTTAAACCCGAATTGATATCTGTTTGTCACAAGCTTCCCACATTGAATTGTTCCTAGACAATAGTTATAAAAAGAGGTGGAAACCTTAGATAACCCAATGCATCGATGCTCCATTTGGCCCGTATTGGCCAGGTAGAAAGTCAAAAATTGTGACATTTTTCTAGTAGAATGATTTGGTCCTACCTTTAAATGCATCTTTCAGGTTGTCTTCATACATTTACGTTAGTGATTTCACTTTGGGACTAGGCTGAGTGGGAAAAATAAATTAAGTGACTTTACCTCTAATGGTATGTATCGAACTATTTGATTTGCTATTAGTATACATTGATTTCCTGAATGAGAGCAGTGACTAAATGAGGTTGCTTAACCATATGTTATGTGTGTAAATAGTTATTAGTTAAATCATTGTGGTTCAGAGCTGTATTAGTCCACTAATGTTTTATCTAGTCGTATAACAAATTCCAAATTCATTTAAGAGTTTTTATATATTTTTTAAAAATATATATTAAAATGCAGTGACTTAAATTACAATAATAATGCATTTCATGAGTATATGTAGCTTATTTATGTATTGAATATGTCTTAAATCATATATGTTAAATACATAGTAAATAATATATTTATAGACACAAGTATAATCTTAAATACATAATTAAATTACTTATATTCAACATACTTATATGCTAAATACGATTCACATATTGAATATAATGATTTACACCATATGAAATATGATATTACTAGAAATATATCGTTATCTTAGTAATATGAATATTCAATAAATGTAAATAAGTATGGTATTGTGAACTTGAATAATATTCTTTATTAATTAGATATTATATTAGAAAAAGGGATATAATGGCTTTGGAGCTTGTAAAAAATAAAATAGTCATAGCTGCATGGAATCATGAATATGTTCCAATGATTAGAAATCATTACCTATGGTGAGCCGAATTCATAGCAATGTATATTTATGAACCTATTGACTATGTAGAGTTTTTAACATGTAAAAAGAACCTTGTGAATGCCTTATAGGATGGTTTTGAGCTAGAGGTTATTTTATTCTATGTTGAGAATAATAGTAAATAACAAGAGCAGAATATTGATTTTTAGAGAGGTCAAATTGATTATTGTACTCAAGTTATATCTTTAAGGTTCATGGAAGTTCTAATTGTGAATTCTTAAAAAACCTTGGCTTGTGTCATAAGTGATTGTTAATATAGTAGATATATTGAAAACCTATGTGCAGTACATATTGTGAGAATATTAATATGTAAAAATATTTAGAATTTTTAAGCATAAAATAGTGCATCATTTTGTGTGCCTAGATATTATGTTTTCTTTTGATTACTTAATTTGCAGTATAATCTAAGATATACCTAGACAGTACTTGATTGATTAATATTTATAAGTGTTAAATTGTTTGTTCGTGTTTGAGTAGAGTGCTCATGCAAAATGATCTATGATATTGTGAGATGTCATAGAGTTCTACAGTATTCAAGTATGTTATACCTGAATGGTACATATTATAATTATTATGTCTAGACCCACACCCGCATAAATGTATGTGTGTTGGTTATTACTATAAATATTGTGTTTTGTAATAGTTAGTATAACATTATGTATGCGTGCATATAATCTTTGAGTGTAACGAATGCTAGGATAGAATATTATGTGGAAACTGTGACTTGCTTTATTATATCCAGTTGCTTGAATAGAAGTTATGTTTTCATAAAATTAAGACTACTTTTTATGACTGATTGTGGAAAACTATAGTTATGTCTTAGAATACCATACTATGGTAATATGGGTTATTATGGGGTGTAGTTTGTTTAGAAACAAATTTATGGTAGTTGAGATCTACAATTAAATGTGTATTTTACCCAAGTGGTATAAACTAAGTCATTACTTCCAGATTGGGATAGATAATAATGAAAGATTTATTCATAAGTTTGAAGGAGCAAATGTATGCTTGGATTACTCATATGTTTAACATGTTATCTAATACCATTAGGATGTAAAATGGTTGAATTTTGGGGTTAAATTATGTTTAGTGAGACACTATCATTTTATGAGTATGATTTACATGTTTGTGTGATATCTTGCAATAGAATAGGTATTATATCATACACTACATGTTTAATTTTTAGAAACCATACAACACATGGGTACTTTCTTATTTTTCTAGACTCCCACACTGTCACTATCTACTCATTTGTGAAGGGAGGGCCATTCTCTAATGGGATTAGTGTGTGGGATCATTGATATGTGGTTGGTGTGAAAAAATGCTTGGATGATGCTCTCCCTCCCCACAATAGTACTACTTTGGTGGTGACTCTTGAGATTGCCACGAATACTGGAGAGATCGGGGAACTCTGCTCTGAAGAGCCTTGTATCTTATTCTTATATATTATATATATGGTTTTCATTATTGAAAACATTATCATGTAGAATTGTAATCACCTATCTACTATAGATTGATAGCAGTGGTTGTGGATTGTACCATAAATGATTGGATATTTGTAATTACTTTTTATGATTGTAGTATGATGTGTTTTCATATATTGATAGTGGTCAATGACTATTACATGTCATGTACTTTTTACAATTATCACTCTTGGATTATTTTTGTATGATCACTACTTATATTCTCATGGTGTAATATATTTATAGTTTGTGTTTAAAAAAAAATCATGTATCTCTAGTTATGACCCAGTGAAGTTGTTATATAAGCTTGGTAAGGATAGTGAGGAAAGGAGGAGTAGCAATCTTGATAGCAAGGCTAGTCATATTGATAGTTAGAGTGATATGGAAGGTAAGTAGGGTCACTATAGGGCTGATATGGATCAACATGGAGTTGATATGGTTCATTAGGCTGCTGGAAAGGATCAACATAAGCCTAATATGGTTCATAACTTGAGTAAAATTGAAATTCACTCCAAAATCAGCCATCACACTTCATGAGAAAGGCAAAAGAGAGAGAGTACTTACTTGAAAGAATACTTGGGCTGGTAAAACTAGTTGAATGTGTTCAAATTCACCATTAGTGTTTGTGTTCATGTCTCCAAAGATTGGTACATTGAAGAGCAACACCAATAACTCTTCAATGGATGAAGTCTCTTGTGCCACCGGGCATGCCAGAACTATTACCAACAAAATTTGTACCCTTAAAGAGGTTATTCAAGCCTCCTCACTTCAGTGATAGAATGAGAACAATGCTACGTTGTAAGTGACCTAAAGAATGGATTGAAACTCTAAATAGGGCTAACTCCCTTGATGCATCACTTAAAAACTTCAAACTAAGCTACTACTTTTAAAGGACAAGGGAGTGATAATCTAAAATCAAACTAACTAGGGGGTGATGCACCAAAATTTGTGACCTCTCCCACTAATTTGCGTGTACACTAAGACCTAAAGGACTGCTATAAGCATACACTTCTCCTAAAAGAGCCTATCACATCAATGATTTGTAAAGAGGTAAGGCAATGTGATAGTAGAAGGGAAAAAAAAATCCACTTCTAATCCACTTAGAACCCCTAATGACACTCTTCACAAACTATAATAGAGAATAAAATTACAAGAAGGCAAGAAGAATATGACAACTAAGCAAAGGTGAGCTAAGTCTACACTTGCCTAGATCAACCATTCAAAGTTTTACACTACAAAAAACCATATAAAGAGGCAAAATAATCATATTATTGATCAATAGGCATACAAAAGAGAAGGGATATGCTATACTCTTGGTGTAAGTATCCATTTACAATCCCAATCAGGTCATACATATAGAAGAGAATGAGAAGGAGAGAGAAGAGAGGCGTAGGAGAAGTCTATGACAAGTATCATCTCATGAAGATGTGAGTTACAATCAATAAAATTATCAAAGGAAAGTCATGCAATTCCCCTCATTGTATGTCATCTTTGAATGATCCTCTTCTTCATCAAGGTGGCATAAGAGATCATCATTGTCCTTAATGACTCATCCATCCTTCTTGAAACTACCCATTTAGAGTGATTGTGAAGTGACAAGTCATTTATTGGGGTCTAAATATCTATCTTGCATTGTAATTCTATTAAATATCCCTATCCAATCATATTTTTGCATTTGTTTTGCAATCTCTCTCATAGTTCTCATGTTTTGCTCTAGGAAGGCATATTCCTTGTAGCCCTATTTAGACATAAAGCTCCAAGGTTTTGAATACATGCATCACTTCTAGGTAAATTTAAATTACATTTAAGTACCCATTATCACCTTACATCTTCACCCTATATTTCATGATCTAACTCCCAAGGTAGACCCACTTTCTCAACCCCCATCTTTCCTAATTAGGCCTAATTAAGAGTAAAATAAGCACACATCCCTATAGACCATACAATACCACTCCAAAAACACCAAAATAATGTTAGGAACATAAAATTACCAAGTTTCATGTATTTATAATAGTTGGAACTCAAGTTAGGCCAAATCGCAACCCTTTAGCCCTAGTTGGTCATGTTCAAGCCTGAGTAGGCTGAGAGTGAAGAAAATAGCATGGGGGGAGTTTTAGTCTATTTAAAACCAATAAAAAACCTATGTGAAATTATTTCCCACCTTCCTTTAACCTCCCCATCCATAATTTGTCCTTTCTCAACCTTTTGTACCTCTCAAGCAAGCAAAAATGTAGAAAACTATGTGCAAAAGAGGATTGTGTAAAGGGTGCATGTTTCCTTTGTCTTATTGATCAAACTCTGAACACCACCAAGACTCTCCAAGTAATATCATGAACCTTTAATACCCTTATATTTTATCCAATCCTCCAATCCAATATCAACATTGCATGTTCTCTTTAATACTTGGAAGTAAGTTTGCCTTTTCTAGCAGGCTTGTGTGTATGTGCTTAGGACAAGGTCTAGATCAAAACACCATGATGCTCTTCATCCATAATTGTTAATTATTAATTATTAACTGATAAAAACTCAATAATTGTGTTAATAAGACCTTGTCATGCATACCAAGCGATATTATGCCTATGACTAAGTCACCATATCCTGATTTAGACATGCAACCTACAAAATTAGACCATTTTCATCATTCTTCTACTCCACACATGCCAACATATAGCTCCATTAGGTATGTATGAGAGCTAAAAAAATCATCCAATTTCTTTTAGGACAATTTATATTCATTCAGAGTCATTTATAAGACCAAAACAATCATCGGGTCATTTACAAGGTTTTAAAAAGGTTTTAGGCTTGTAACCTTCTTAAGGATAGTTCATAAAGATATGGACCCTAATATCTTGACTAATAACAAAATTTTGAGGGAATAGGATCTATAAACGCCTCCTAACACCATTTTCTCCTATGCACTTGATCATTCAACTTTCAACATTATGAATTAGGCCTTCTCAACTATGTCAGCTTGTTCCAAGAGGTCGATGTGAGGTTTTGGGTAACATTAGTCATCCAAATGATTTGTTTTGCTTGTAAATACCTATAAAGGGCCTACAAAACCTTATCTAATGTCTCCCAATTTTTTTCCAAGTATTTTGACTCCTTTACAAGCTCAAAACCTAATCTAACCCATAATGAGGGTTTAGGGACAGTCCTAGCAATTTGACCCTAAGAGCTTGTCTTGGATGTTTTATCTTCCTTGCAATGAGTTTAAATCTTGTAGTGTTCTCTATTAATGTCTTCTTCACCTCAAAATATAATTCAAACCCCTACTCATTCCAAAACTTGCATGTTTTTTCATGCTTTATACATAGGCTTGTAAGTGCTCATTAGACTTCTTGACTGTATTCTTGAGAGTGAGTCTTCTTCAAGTGGCTTTTTGGCATTTTAGTGATCCTGATAAGCATTGGAGAGTTCATTCATACTTTATATGACCTTTAAAAACTTCCAAACACTCTATTTCATACCATGAATATGTCCTTTCCTCTCATTTGCCTACAACATGGTTGTAGGTGTATTGTTTAGGCCTCTTAGTTCTTCCACTAGGTTTTGCCATATTTGGGTCCATTTGACTAATAATGGCACTTGTAGACAATGTGACTTCATGTTTCATGATCATCTTTATATAAACTGAGTGAGTTGAAGTTATCTTGAATAAAATGAACTCAAGGAAACCATTGTTCACCTAGGTCTTCCACAGGGATGAGACACTCTTGAATCAAAGAAGTTTGATGCTTTATGACCTACCTTTAAAGTAAGGGTCTTCAACATTCTTAAAACTTGTTCCATAACTTATAAACCCCGTTTAGTCCTTTTTCATCCTAGATTCAATACAAGGCATGTCCTTCACTGGCCCATTTTCTATGTAGAGGCTTGCAACCATGGAGTGCCTCACATGGGGTATACATGTTTACAATTTGAGACTTTTGCAGATGTTTGAGACCTATTGATGACCTTGTAGAACATTGAAGGATGGTGGAAAACATCTTGTAGCTTCCCAATGGTATTCTTATGATTTTGTTTCCCTACAAAAACATAGAACTATTCTTAGTTGCATATTTGGTGTTCTCAACACCCTATCTCTTCATTGGTGGTTTTAGAAATTGGTCTTCAAAGCTTATGGAGACTTTGTAATAGGAGTAAAAGCATGGAACTATGTCTTAAATGGCCCATTCATACCCTCATTACAAACTTTTAGGTACAAATGTGTACTTGCAGGTCTACAAACCTGTAGGTTAACAAGACTTCTACTTAGCTTAACTTTTAAGGCATGCCTCAATGTTTTTAATATGGCCATCATCTAGAGAAGGATTTGAAGAAGTTATTGAGGCTTGTTGAAGCTATCACTAAATAGAGATTCTTGCCTCCCCTTTCTTGAATTCCAATCACTCATGTCACCTTCTATAGTGTTATTTATACTCAAAATGCACCTCTGACCCCCTTGTACGTAGCAAAACATGTACTCTTATATCACTTATTTGCTTGCAACATTGATCTAGACATAATGCTTGTAAAAAAATATAGGTGGTCATCATGTTATGGAGGTTATTGGACCTTGTGGGCATTGAGGGATCCTTTGATGATTTTGGAGAGTACCATGAGAGTTTAGAGAATCTTGAGAACCTACCATTCAAATCTCAAACATGTTTGACTCTTTTCTACACCTCAAACTCTTGCATTCAAGTATGCAACCTTGCATCATATGGAGATTTATTGCCTCTTGGTTGTTCACACGTGCCAAGTGGATATGTAGGATGATGTGGTAAGATTGTATAGACTCTTGACGACTCACCCAACCTGCTATTTTAATTTTGAAACTTTCCAACACATTTGGACAAGCAATAGTCACGCTTGTGGGGTTTTAGAAGGGTTTAAAGGCACCTTACTCTTAACGATTGTTCATAGAGCACAAGGGCTCTTGCTACAAACAAATTCCATGGATTGAGATAGCATATGGACCCCCTCCATCATCAAACAGCATGGGTCCTGAGATGCACCCTCCTTCATGAACCATTGTTAATAAAATTGCCCTCTTCTACTTGCAAAGAGCTCAATGGAGGAATGGATAAATTTTTTGCCATTTTTGGATTTGTAACTCACTCCTCAGCATGGATATGACTTGAAGAGGATGGAGGAGCATGCCAAGAACATCTTCAAACCATTTACATGTCATCTCTTACACTATTCCTTCTTTGCACGTTATAAAAAGAGCAAGAAAATACTTGAAAAGGTTTATCACGTTAGAATAGTGAGTTATACTTCATTTTCTTGGTTGTACAGACCAAATAAGTTGTAAATATGATATTTAACATGTGTCCATGACCTAGCAAGGCATTTTAAACCTTTATGACCCTGGAACCAACTTGAATCATGACATGAGAAGGTTAGACTAGCATAGGACCAAAATGAGTAATTACCTTAATCTTGTCAAAATAACCTTAAACTTTGCTAAACACCGTATGAAAAATCAAATAAATGACTATTGGTTAGACAACTGAAAGTTATGTCTTAACATTTTGATTAGGTCACCCTAGAAGACCCTGTAAGTTGTCAAGAAAGACACACTCTATCATGAACAAGACAAACACCTTCAAAGCTATCAACAAAGTTAAATATAAGCTAAATAACAAATTTTTATCAACAAAGTTAAATATAAGCTAAATAACAAATTTTTAATTAGACTCACCTATGGTAGCCAAATTTGGCTAATAGTACCCTACACACATGTTCTGAAAGTATTGTCAAATTGCTATATTTATTTAATATTTTGTATACACCATAGTTTGAGTTTGTTTTCTTACTTGGTCATCCCCTCTCCTCCTGTGAGAGAGAGACATAGGGACAGCGAGGGAGGAAGAGAGAGATAATGTTGCATTCTCTCTCTCTCTCTCTCTCTCTCTCTCTCTCTCTCTCTCTATGTAGAAGGAATAATTTAAATTTATTTTGATAAGTTTACTTTTTTTTAATTCACAATTGACCTCTTTCATTTTTTTGTTTGTACAAATGATGACAGATGCTATGATGATTGATCCTATGGGTACCTCATCTGGGTTAAATTATGTTGTTGAGGTTGCCATTAGCTCTGTAGTACCCTACACACATGTTCTGAAAGTATTGTCAAATCGCTATATTTATTTAATATTTTGTATACACCATAGTTTGAGTGTGCTTTCTTGCTTGGCCTGTCAGGAATCTAGAACAACAAACATGCTCTGATCCCACTTGTCAGGATGCGAAACCGGAAACATACAATTGATTACCAAACTTCAAGCAACTTAATATGCAGAAATAACCAGAATCACCAAGTAACTAGAATTCAGAATAACACAGCATATGAGAGACAATACACAACTTGTATTAACACTTTATACAGAAAAGAATACAATAAAGAAGATGCCACTTCTTCTCCACCACCTTACAGAGGTTTCCCACACCTCAAGTGAACAGTAATTCTTCTCCCCAAAGCTCTCCCTCTCACAGGTCCCAACACCCAACTCAAATATAGAGTTGGTGTTCACCTCCCGTGCTCCACGCACAACACAAGTGCTCCACGCACTCCACAAGCACTCCACGTGCTCCACAAGTACTCAAGGTACTTCAAGTAGATCTCCCATGAATCTGCAACAACCTGCAATTCAACAGACCATACTTATGGAAAGAACTTCCTTGCCTTCCTCTCTTGCTCTATCCGAGTACACACCTGTACTCCAAGTAGATCCTGCCTGATACTGCTCCCTGTTGTGTTGCTGTCTATATGACCTTGCACACCTGCAAATCAAACAACGGTTCTGCTCACCTGTGAACCTCGACCTTGCACACACATACACCTGCAGATCAGCGATCTTACTTACCATGTAGATCTCCTATATAGGCCATGCAACTGTGACCAAGATCCTACACTCCTGAAGAACCCAGCTGGCTCTCCAATCCAGCACCAACACACCTGGTACTGAGGCACTAGGAGGAACGCACCATTGCTCTACCTCACACACAGAAGGAGCTTATAATTATGCTCTCTTACTCCCTAGCACACTTTTCCAATACAACCATGAGTCTATTATATAGATCTCATCCAAACAATAATTAGACATCTAATTACAATAATTAGATCCGCAGCTATGAGTCTAAAATTAGCACTCATCATGCAAACACTTGGTTCGTTAGCTAACTGCCCGTAAATAGCTCGCAGTCGAACCACACAGGCGACCGACGTTGGTCCCTGTCTGCCTGGAGGTGACCGACGTCGGCCGATATATGACCGACGTCGGTTGCTTCCCTTTGCTATCCTGCCGACGTCGGCTGATCAGACTGACCCCAACTTCTCTGCAACTCAGCAACCTTCAGCAACCTCCTCTCCTGTTTGCATCAGTGAAGCTTTTAGCTCCACAATCCTAACAATCTCCCACTTGGAGATAAACAGCTGCACTGTACCTGTACTCTGTACTCTATCTAATCTATTTCCTGGTTTGTATCCCTCTTCAAGCTCCAACCTGAAGACAACTCACCACACAACCTGTGATGTACCTCCTGTCATCCGAGTACCCTGCCACATCCGAACCTACAACACCTGTAGTGAAGTCCTGACCCTGCATAGCAACACCTGCTGCCGGTCCCTCTCAGAAAGCCTGAGAACCCACTTCCCTAAATTGGCTCCTAACTCTGACAGCTCCCACTGCATGGGAATACTCAGGTCTATATCAGACCTCATGTGATTTCGGACACTGTACCTGTCCAGCCCTTAGTGTGCTCCGGTTCTGAATCCCGAACCTCGCCAACACTTGATTCACATCAGCTCCCACTCGAGACAAAATCAACCTGTGATCTCCATGCCTCCCATGTCAAAGAATTCTGCTGCTCCAAACTCCTCATGACATGCCACTGAACTAATCTTACCCTTAGCTCAGCAAAACCCTGTATGTACACCCCTGCTAGCTAGCATACTATCCACATACAGCAACAGAATGATGTTGCAATCATCATCCCCCTGGTAAGTCAAACCACAGTAGTTACCTGACACTGACTGAAGCCATGCTTCGTCCTCCACCTGTCAAAACCTGTACCACTGTCCTGCAGCTTCCTCAAGACCATATACCTGGTCTTCCGTTTCATGTATCCGTTCTCTCTATTCTTCTACTAAGGCATCCATTCGTCTCTATGCTTTCATCCAGCTGGCAAACCTACCAAGACTCTCGTCTGGTTCTGCATCATAATCCTGCCTAGCTCACACATGTTTCCTGGATCCTTCCTGCTCTACAATCGGCAACAAGTATGAAGAAGAGGAACACGAATTTGAGGGCCTACTTACGCCTTCAGTCCTCCATATGGGTGTTTGAGACTCCTTGACAACATGCTATCCACCCAAAATTCGTTACAGTGACCGACCTCGGTCACTCCACAGTCTGCATCCGACCGACGTCGGTTCCATGCGTCTGTACCTGACTACCAACCTGCCAGCGCTGGTGTCCCTGCTGCCGACGTCAGTCCTCCTGACCGACATCGGTCTTACATACCGCCGACGTCGGTCCCTTGACCGACGTCGGTCTTACTCTGCCCGACATCGCCGGCTTCGGTCTGCACATGACCGACATCGGCACCTGTCTGTTCGACGCCGGTTCCTCCTGACCGACATCGGTGTCTGTGTTCGCCTGTGAGTGATGACTTTTTACCCGCGAGCTTCTTTGAATCAAAACCCATGTCCAAACTGCTCTGCTCAGAAGTATCCAGCCTCATCCACTGAACTCTGTCTGCCATCTCCTCCAAGAACACCAAGGCTTTCCAGTTCTTAACCCTGTCAAATATATCTGTCTTTCGCTTAAGAACATGCATCTCCTTCCTGCTCATGTGACCAAGCCTACGAAGCCACGTCTCCGCAATAGAAGAAGAATCAGTAATAGAAACAAGTAGATAAAGTGTACCTATTTTCTTACCACTAGCTAATTCAAGTGCTACCGCTGTGAGAGTTCTTGTGCATTTCTCATCACCCAATCTTTCTGAAGAAATTAGCCATATCTCCAAACTTGGGACCTGCATGACCTTCATCAACGCCTGTGTGTTGGCCGCCTGCAATTTCAGCTTCACTTCCCCTTTGCCAATTCTTTGGCAAGGCTTACCAGCTCCTCTACCTGGGGTTGCATGGAAAGAGGCAACCGAATCTTTTATCCAAGATTCAACTTTATCCAAGCAACCTGCAAATACATCCTGTGCAACAACACCTGCTACATCTGTATCTTCAATTTCTTCATGCTGATCTGTTACCAACCAACAATGTTCTTTTACCTGCTCTTTCTTTCCATCGGACCGTGAGTAACCGTCTGTGCTTTTCAACTCCTCCATTCTTAGCTTACTTTGATCTGCTGTTGCTCTACTCCCACTCAATCAGAAACCCCTGAGAGTGCCCTGTAACCAAACACAACCTGCTTCCTGCAACCTTAGCTCTGATACCACTTGTCAGGAATCTAGAACAACAAACATGCTCTGATCCCACTTGTCAGGATGCGAAACCGGAAACATACAATTGATTACCAAACTTCAAGCAACTTAATATGCGGAAATAACCAGAATCACCAAGTAACTAGAATTCAGAATAACACAGCATATGAGAGACAATACACAACTTGTATTAACACTTTATACAGAAAAGAATACAATAAAGAAGATGCCACTTCTTCTCCACCACCTTACAGAGGTTTCCCACACCTCAAGTGAACAGTAATTCTTCTCCCCAAAGCTCTCCCTCTCACAAGTCCCAACACCCAACTCAAATATAGAGTTGGTGTTCACCTCCCGTGCTCCACGCACAACACAAGTGCTCCACGCACTCCACAAGCACTCCACGTGCTCCACAAGTACTCAAGGTACTTCAAGTAGATCTCCCATGAATCTGCAACAACCTGCAATTCAACAGACCATACTTATGGAAGGAACTTCCTTGCCTTCCTCTCTTGCTCTATCCGAGTACACACCTGTACTCCAAGTAGATCCTGCCTGATACTGCTCCCTGTTGTGTTGCTGTCTATATGACCTTGCACACCTGCAAATCAAACAACGGTTCTGCTCACCTGTGAACCTCGACCTTGCACACACATACACCTGCAGATCAGCGATCTTACTTACCATGTAGATCTCCTATATAGGCCATGCAACTGTGACCAAGATCCTACACTCCTGAAGAACCCAGCTGGCTCTCCAATCCAGCACCAACACACCTGGTACTGAGGCACTAGGAGGAACGCACCATTGCTCTACCTCACACACAGAAAGAGCTTATAATTATGCTCTCTTACTCCCTAGCACACTTTTCCAATACAACCATGAGTCTATTATATAGATCTCATCCAAACAATAATTAGACATCTAATTACAATAATTAGATCCGCAGCTATGAGTCTAAAATTAGCACTCATCATGCAAACACTTGGTTCGTTAGCTAACTGCCCGTAAATAGCTCGCAGTCGAACCACACAGGCGACCGACGTCGGTCCCTGTCTGCCTGGAGGTGACCGACGTCGGCCGATATATGACCGACGTCGGTTGCTTCCCTTTGCTATCCTGCCGACGTCAGCTGATCAGACCGACCCCAACTTCTCTGCAACTCAGCAACCTCCTCTCCTGTTTGCATCAGTGAAGCTTTTAGCTCCACAATCCTAACATGGCCCTCTCCTCTCCTCTTGTGTGTGTGTGTGTGTGTGTGTGTGTGTGTGTGTGTGAGAGAGAGAGAGAACATTAATGTTCTCTCTCTCTCTCTCTCTCTCTCTCTCTCTCTCTCTATGTAGATGGAACAATTTAAATTTATCTTGACAAGTTTACTTTTTACTTGACTCACAATTTACAACTTTCATTTTTTTGTTTGTACAAATGATGATAGATGCTATGATGATTGATCCTATGGGTTCCCCGCTTGGATTAAATTTTGTTGTTGACGCTGCCATTAGCTCTGTAGTACCCTACACACAGGGCTAGAAAGTATTGTCAAATAGCTATATTTATTTAATATTTTGTATACACCATAGTTTGAGTGTATTTTCTTGCTTGGCCCTCCCCTCTCCTCCTATGAGAGAGAGAGACATAGGGAGAGGGAGGGAGGAAGAGAGAGAAAGAGAGAGAGAACGTTGCAACCACTCTCTCTTTATGTTGAAGGAATAATTTAAATTTATCTTGATAAGTTTACTTTTACTTGATTCACAATTGACTTATTTCATTTTTTTGTTTGTACAAATGATGACAAATGCTATGAGTACCCTACCTAAACTCAATAATTTGTTGATGGCATTGTATTTAACATTACAGTTCTTTACACATCTTTTTTACTACCTTTGCATGTGTGTGTGTGTAGAAGGAACAATTTAAATTCATCTTATAATAGGTTTACTTTTAATTGATTCATAATTCACCTCTTTCATTTGTTGTTTGTATAGATGATAAGAGATGTTATGGGTAACCTGCTTGGACTGCGTTAATCTGTTGTTGAGCTAGAATTGTGTCCTAAGATCCAGTATATCCCCAACACCACCTAATTCAAAGATAGAGACTAGTGAAAACACAGTAATTGTCTTTTTTTTTAACTTTAAGTAATGATAGTTTACATTTTATTTATATTTGTATGCACATCTCTAACCCTATATATATGTTCCATAGGATTCACCATCATTTATATATCCGAGGTCATGCAGAACTAGCCAGCACTTTAAGTGGCATAGGGTGAGTCCACAATCACCTTGTTGTGAAATTTTGTACTTAGAACCTCTATCATTTACTATACATCATTTTAATGCATGATTTTCTAATTTTTATGTTGTCCAGACGCAACCATTTTCTAAAGTTGTGTCACAGACATTTTTTCCTTCGCAATCTGAGAGAAGAGTGTCTCCTCATAATCAGAGATCTAGCACCCTAGTTCTACATCTAGGGCGATGAGAAGCAATTTTTTTGGAGGCATTGAACAGCATGAGAGCTAGTTGTAGTGTTAGGGCTAATTGTAGGCGCAATTTATTTTGTATGCCGATATGGCCCATTTTGTATGTCTATATGGCCCACTTTGTATGTCGATGTGGCCCATTTTGTATGCCTATATGGTCCAAATTGTATGTCAATATGGGCCATTTTATATGTCATTATGGCATATTTTGAATGCATGTACATACGAGACTTATTTTTTATGTCTATATAATGTTATAATTTGTGTATACATATTTACTTTTTGAATGTTTATATTATTCGTTATTCTTGTTGTACATTATCCTTCTTGGAATTTTTCTTAAATGAAGAAGTTTGCATAGCATGGTTGTGTCAATGAACGGGTAACTAATGTTTTGCTTTGATGATTCTTGTATAGCATGTTTAGAAAAAAATTATAATTATGTCATATTTTGATCTACTTGAGAAGTTGTTTGTGATGATCTTTGTGACGTTTATTGAAAACCAACACTATCCACCCATTATCATCTCACCTTTTATATTGTATGAAAGTATTTCTTAACATCAGTTGGGTTGCAACATCACACAAAATGACTTCAGTTTTGGCACCTAGTGTGTTAGAATTGAATCTGAGCAAAAGCTTAGAAGTCGATACACTTTATCAAGTTGTGTATATGTACAAAAAAGACAAGACATAAGAAAATAAATTCAACTTAGTAGAGGGCGCAGTGAAACCTTTAATGATTTTCTCTTGTTCTACACAAGAAAACAAAATAATTACTTGTGTTGCATTAACTAATTAAGTTAATCAATGTATTAATTAATTAAAACTCAATAAATTAACTAACTAATTGCAATGATTGAATTAAATAATTAGTTACTTGGTGAGTCTATTGATAAGGTGACCCATCACTGGGTTAAAGCTAGGTCGTCATCCATATTAATGGTTTTTCCAACACCTAGCAATCTCTAGTGACTCAATGATCTTTCTTTTAATGCAATTGCTTTCAATAGATATCACTTTGACATTCTCTATGCAAATGTGGTGTTTCATTCTATACAAGTGTTCTGCGAAGGCCAATTTTGTAATGCAATTTCTTTGGATGTCTTTGATATGCTCCATCCTAGCTTTCATTGTTCTCCCTGTTTCACCAATGTAGACCTTGTCGCATTGTCGACATTCAATATGGTACACTCTACCCCATAATCTTGGGTCCATCTTATCCTTAGCCAAACCAAGCAAGCTACTAAACATATTTTACCATAGAAGAATTGAACTTATGTTGTGCCTCTCAAGAATCCTCACCAACCTATGGGATACTCCTTCCACATAAGGCAAGAAGACATGTATGGGTGTCCCTCTCTACAAGCCCTGGTCGTGGCCTTTCCTATGATCCTATTAATTTGTTGCCCTCTATATCCATTCAAAGTGAAACCCTATTTCAAGTGTATAAGTTCATGATCCACATGTTCCTCTTCTAATAACTTGATGGCCCTCATAGCTTAATTGGTAAAGATGACTTCTTTTTGGGGTAGATGGTGATGAGAGCTTGTACGTATTTCTCTCTGTATAAGTCTCCTTTCTACAGACTCTCCTTGCTAAGGAACCATCCTCTCACCTCATTACTAAAACATCCAAAAGAGGAAGTCGGTCATTCTATTTAGTTTCTATGTTGAACTAGACTTTAGGACATGATTGTTGCAATACTCCAAGATACTTATGTTACCAACACAAGTTAGTGTCACCGACATACCTTTTCCACCACTTGGGGGTTAACTTTGTTGACTTGGGCTTGTCTCAAACTCCTCCATGTATAGGTTCACCACTAGAAAGACAAAAGACCCCATACCCACACCTTCCATTTGCTCATAATATATTCCTTGTAAACTAATGACGGTTGACCTCAAAGAGGTCTTCCACCAAGGCCTTTGTTCGCTCATATAGAATTTTTTGCGAACAAAGATACCACATTGAAGCTAACCAATGAATTATATTCCTCAACCCTGTATCTTTGAATAAATCCACAAATTGTAGCATCCTTAACAAAGGAGGACCAACCCACCAAATGCTTAAATTTGTTTGCAAAGAAAGCCACCAACTCATGAGGGGGGGGGACCTTGGGTTTCCACAATGGCCCTCAAGGAAACACCTAGTTTGTGCATCTTAGGCAATTTGTACATCTCCTACGAATGATCTTTGTTTGTATTCTCAAGACTTATCCTCTTCTTCACCTCTAAATATAGTGATAAGCATTTAATAGCCTTAGAGACTCTCTTTATCACTACCTCAATTGGGTTTGTATTCGACACTTTGCAGCTCACACAGTTCTCCATGTGATCTTTCATTTTGTCCAAGTGTTCATTACCACAAGTGTATTCCTCTCATATGCTTTACTGACCTACCTGGCTCTTCCTTAATTCATCAATGCATACCATTCCCCTTTCGACACAATTCTTCATGGATGTCTTAATCGAAGCAAAGAACTAGTACGATCCACTCTTTATTTCTTTTGCAATATTTAAAGGCAAGCTTATAATAAGGTCAATATTGTAATGAAATCCTTTACCGATACTTTATTTGAAGCTACCACAAATCCAAGGCCCTTACTTGAGATCCCAATGGTGTAAATATCCAACTCCATATTCGACAGGTTAACCACAAAATTCTCCCTCCAAATTGCCCAGGTGTTCATGACCACAATTGCATTCCCCTTGCATGCTTTAGTAACATGTTTTTCCTGGTTCTTCCTTAAATTCATCAATGCCTTATTCCATTCCCTTTTTGACAAATTTATTTGCGGAGGTCTTATTCTAAGCAAAATGCTAGTGCACTCCATTCTTATTTCTTCTGCAATATTTGAAGGCATGCTTATAATATCAAGGTCAATATTTATAATGAAATCCTCTGCTGGTACTATATTTGGAGCTCCTGCAAATCCAAGGCCCGCCTGTAAGATCCTAATGCTGAGAATATCCAACTCCATATCTGAAATGTTAACCACAATCTTCTCACTCCAAAGTGCTGCCCACGGAATATTATACTCCCTATCTACTCTCTCAACATATTCGAAAGGTTAACCATAAACTTCTCCCTCCGAAGAGCTGCCCACAGTACGCTACACTCCCTATCTACTCTCTCTCTCTCTCTCCTATTTATCTAAACAGAATACTGGTAACATCCCTAAACTAAGCCTCCCCGGTAGTGATAATGGCAAATTGAAGTTAAAGCATCGCCTGTATTATGTTCAAAGGCCTATCACATGATAGTGTTTGGAGATTGCCGTGTTTTCTTGAACAATCATATTAAAGCAATATACTCCGTTAACCAGAGAACAATTTCCTATTATTGTATCTGTCGTAGGCATCTTAATCTCTAACAAATACTGTAGCAAGTTATCTATCCTTTTCTGCCCGTGCCACACTAATTTCCGCTAGTGTGCCACCACAATTTTCATGATGTCAGCTTTGGTCCAGTAAACTCACTTCCGCTCCTAAAGAAAGGCACTGCACAATCTCATTGTGACAAATGCAAAACCACTAGACAACAATAGTTTTGCTTCTGTGTTAGCATTGGCAAACCATGTCATCATCATAGACCAACACCATAGTCGTAGATACCTTTGAAATATTGAAAAATACTTGTGGTGGAATTTCGAAAATTCAAATAAAGCCAAGAGTCAACGAAGGAATGCAGAATCTGAAGAATATAAAAAACAATACCCAAATGAGTTCCCAAGTATTACAGTAATGAAAAACGGTGCGAGTAAAGGGGTATAAGAAATGGAAATGTATTGCTAAAGCTACAATAAAGAAAACATTCCCCATTATTATATATCAGCATTTTCTGAAAACACACAAGATCCCCCATTATGTAGTAACAACTCAAACGCAATAAGAACAAAAATGTTTCCCAGTTCAAGGATTCCAAACTGTTTTACAACGATAGTGCTTCAGTTACATAAATGACAGGAAAAAGAACTTCCAGAACCCTTTAAAAATATATACCATCCATACAAGGCGACACTACTAGACTAAAATTAATGTAAGATGGCCCTAAAAATGGAAGCCCTTTAAAAATATATAGCATCCATAAAAGTCGATACACTTCTTACTAAACTGAAAAAAATGTAAGACAACCCTAAAACTGGAAGTTGTACTGTTGTCATATGCGCTTCATATGCTATGGTGCAAAAGTCGAAGCTGAAATTATCCAAATGTACAGCATCACGGACAGCCATACACATGTGAATGCATGCAGAAAGGTCACGGCTTCGAACTCAAACTAAACAATTATTTGAGTGTCTCGAGATAACAATTTTCCAGCACTGTTTAATCCAATATCCATCAAACCCCCTGGTTGACAAAGCAGGTGGAAATCCATAAAAACTTGGATTTCCATTTTATGTTCTTGGCGAGCATTTTAAGGGGAAAGAAATTGCATGGGGTGATGCATTAACAAGATTTTACAAATATCTCTCATTTTGAAAGCCATTGGGCTCATCCGTTGGCATGCCAGGTGGTTCAAGATAATTCATTTGACGACCAGCCTTCAGTCTTTTCTTACCAGTCTTTTGTGACGTACCTGGAACCTGATGAAAAGAAACAAGAAACA
Organism: Torreya grandis; assembly: GCA_037957365.1. Taxonomy (NCBI): domain Eukaryota; kingdom Viridiplantae; phylum Streptophyta; class Pinopsida; order Cupressales; family Taxaceae; genus Torreya; species Torreya grandis. Next base: position 4,043,416 of record JARHVA010000585.1, read on the forward strand.
CAAAATAAAGTACAATAAATTATTTCAGAACATGAGACTCCAAAATTTCAAGGAACTTTCTGTTCTTGACGTTACAGAAATATTTCACTGAAACTGACTATTTATGTCCCCTTCACTACTCTATCTACCTGCACCATCCATTTCTCTACATACTGGAAAAAAATATTTTCAAGGAGTTAAATACCTCATCCCCGAATTCTCGTAAACGCTCCTCTTTATTGAACAAACCATCTTCAATCAGGGTAAAATTGGTCACAGCCCCAAAGCTAGTTTTAACTCCTGTTTTCCGCTTTGTGCTAGGAATATGCTTCTGAAATGTTTTACGTCCCATTTCAGCCTGCATCTCGGCTCCTTTCTCTGATAGCTTGCGTCTCCGCCTGGCTCGGCCATTTAAATTTGGCTCGTCTATAAAACAATTTGAAATTGTATTAGAGTTCAAGTGAAAGTTACCAGAAACTGTCCAAAAATTTACCACTCCACTAGAAAGAAAACTAACCCACCCTAAAGATCCTAAATCTGGTTCAGTAGGTAAGAAGCACATACGTTTTATGAAATTGACATTAAGTTTAAACTAATTTACATTATATATCACAATTGACAGTCATGACGCCTTTTTGATAGTTCCCTTTTGCAGAAATTTCCATGGCTTGGCTATTTAAACCTGGCTTGTCTATAAAACACTTTGAAAGTGTATTAAAGTTGAAGTCAAAGTTCAAAGAAACTGTCCAAAAATTACTACCCGGCTAGAAAGAAAACTACCCCACCTTAAAGATCCTAAATCAGGTTCGGTAGGAAAGAAGCATATACGTTTTACAAAATTGACATCAATTTTAAACTAATTTACATCATATATCACGATTCATAATCATGATGCCTCTTTGATAGTTTCCTTTTGCAGAAATTTCCAATCCAATGTACATCTATCCATCTACACATACTTGTAATATTTCTTATGGAAGCACGAATGGATAAGAATAATAAACAATAGCTAAACATTTGCATATATATATCTGACTCAGGCATTTATTACCTTGATCATTCTTTCATTATCAGTTCTATCTTTATCATTATATCTCATTAGGTATTAATTTCCTTGACCATTCTTTCATTACAATTTCTACCTTATCAATACATCTCAATATTTAACATTCCCCACTATCAGTATGGTGTCTTTCCCTTTGGAATCACACCAAGTGGTCTCAAAGCAATTTTGTGCAGTCATGGCTCATATCACAAAATTCTACTGGAGCTTGTGGTTTTCTTAAGCTACAGGCAACAACCATTTAGCCTGCCTTTTGGGTGGAGAGTGACTGTTCCTTGTGATCAAACAGATGCATGGACTTAGCATTCCATCGGGCAAAATCCTTGCAATCTTGGCGTGTGTTAGGTTTGGATACCAAAGAGGAGGCTTGTGAATAAAGGCACAACACTTTTACAGTAGAATACAAAGACTATTTTTGTGAATAGAGAAGCCATCAAAGAATCACAGTATTTAGAGCTATCCTTAATACATTCAAAAAGTGGCAAATCATGGAATACGCAGTATATAGTCCTTATCAAATCAGCTCACCATCAGCATTTTGAACTTTCCAACATCTCAAAGATCATGAACAGTACACATTCAAAGATCTCTAAAAGAAAGGATAATTGATACAGATCATTCATTGTGGAAGACAATTACTAAGACACGACCACATCAATTTATTAACCACACTAAGTAATTAATAGTTGCAAAATCATTAAAGATCAGGGATTACAGGGATCGCCAAGGATTACATTAACAAATTGTAGTGTGAGAGAAAGGTGAAGGATTAATGACAGAAAATTGTATTGGCATGTTGGTATAGCAATAAGAAAAGCACCGCTCACAACCTTGCAGAACAGGCAGATCCTTGGAAGTGATCAACAACATATCCAATGTACAATTTCTTCTATTGCAGGCTCGCCAGTATATCCCCGGCAGCAGCACTATCAAAAAAGGAGTATAGAGAGGAAAGACACATTTGAAAACAAAGAAAAGTAAAAAGAGCTTTAAAAGAAGAAGATATTTTTTTGGCAGGAGGGGAACAAAGACAGACAAGTAAAAGGAGCTTTAAAAAAAGAAAAAGAAAAAATTGTAGAAGGGTACAATAGCACACTTTTTCCTAAGAAAATCTAAAATCAATCAACATGTCCTTGCGCTCCTTGAAGGAGAAAGGAAATGAAAATGGCATAGTACACAAGATACAAATTCAAGAGCATGTTTGGATATCATGAAGAAAGATATATAGTGTCTTAAGTACATTTGTTTCCACTCGAGAGGCAAATTGATGGGATGGAAAACAAGGAAACGAGTTACAATTGGAGTTGGAAAGGTTTTGAAAATAAGTTTTGAATAAAATTAGATAAAACCATTCACAGGAAAACAAACATTATGGTTAAGGTTCAAATTAAAGAAAAATAGCATGACTAAAACGGCACAGTAAAGATGAAAAAATAGTAAAGATAAGAAATCATTATTCCAAGTCAAATGCCGCAATGATGAAAACTGTTGGTGCAATATTTTATATGCACCTTATATTAAGTTAACTTAGGTTAGCTTCTATACTAAATCTAGCTTCTATACTACGTCTAGCCTGTGCACAATTTTCTAAGCTTAGAATAAGAGGATTAGCTTTTAATATTAGCTATCCAATAGAACACCACCTCTCTATAAGCCAATTAGATTCATCTATTTTATGGCCAATAAAGAAAGGGGGCCTTGCTCTTGTTCAAGCTATTTATACCCTCTTCCTCTTTGTACATCTAATGGATTTTTAATGCATATAGATGTATTATACAGGGCTTTGTCATGCTTTGTTATGCTTCAGACATTCTTCATGTATTTTGTTTTGCATTCATTTGTATAACAAAGCCATCACACTGAGAAAGATGAGATGCGTTGAAGAGGTCTTCTTAGGTTATTTCCTTTTACTACATTGTACTAGAGCCAACCTCTTGACAAGCCATTGTTGTGAAAATTTTATCATGTTTGAGCATTCTCACACATTTCTCTTCCTCCCTGTCCTGTTTTCAGCCCTTCTACAGTTTCTTGAAAAACCATATGAGTTTTTTCATTTGGCGAGAAACAATACAAATTTTCTGGGCAGTGACAAATTTTGTAGATGTATGGAAAATTTGTGATCTCGCAAAAAAATACTCAATTTTTTTCATTGCACAGTTTGTTTTTGGCAAGCAATTAAAGGTGCAAGCTCCTAAAGGGAATCAAGAGGAACGGGTTATCCCTGTAGTGTCTCTACAATTTTTGGAAAAAAAAAATCAGGTGGATTCGCCTCTCCTTTGCAAGCTCCCTTTTCTTTGTTGGATTCGCCTTTCCGATGGACATTTTGGAGTGGGTCTTCTATAGTCATGTATTTTTTCTATAATCCAGTTTTCCTCCAGAGGACACCTATGGAAACCCTGTTTGTGCAACCTTCCCAACCTCATATCTCGCAAACAGTATGCCGAAACTGAATGTCATTTCTTTTGAAGTTGCAAGTTTTTTTTAGCAGATTCCGAATTTGTCATCAGTTTTTTTGAAAACGGTACAAAACCGACTCTATTCCACCTGCTCCACCTCTTGTCACTATTTTTGATTCTAGTGCGTATCCTCTCGATGCCCTTCTGGATTGTGATCTACCAAACCATGAATTGTATCATGATCCTACTCCCCATATGGTTGTTCATATTATAGATTAAAAATTTGCCATAAATCACAGGAAAACACGATCAGACCCTGCAACGATATATCTTCTGAGAAATTGCAAGACGATTTGCAGCAATAAATTGGGTATTTTCGCCGAGTATTTATGATAATTACTAAGCAAAAATCACGATTTTATCACTGTGACTCGTCCAATGAGAATAAAAGCCTAGTCAGAAAACAAGACAATTTATCATATTTTCTGTGTGTTTTCCCTACATTTTTAATCAGCTAGGGCACAATACAAGGCATAATGCAGCTAGGGATTTATGACGAGTTTTTAATTTGACTCCTCATTATCTAGCTTTACATAGATTTGATCTATCAACAATGAAACATTAACTAGTAGATTTGAGTATTACTAAGTCACTAATACAATCATTTGACAATTTGACAGTCAATTCAAGTTTGTCTCAACTTCAAGGAATATTGATACATATTGCATACTATCAATTGATACATATTATAGCGATTAACATTGAAGTACGTTGGTGAGTAGTGACTATACAGTATACAGTTACACAATCACACAGCGGCAGCCTACAAGTGTGGGCAGATTTTTAATACATACTATGTTTTCAAGTCTCAAGGAAAACACAATGTCACAATGTACACCATATAGCCCCGGGTATTTATTTTATTTTTCATTATGTTTCTAATATGAATCATGATCATTGATATCTACTTCATCTTCTACTTTTTCCTTTGATTAGCAACTAGAGTTAGATTCTAAAATAAATAAAAATTTGGTTTATAGGATTTAAGGTCGTTGGTTAAGAATAGCATTGGCATCCGATCCAGCTGCCCATTAGAAGACTAAGTCCAATGACCCTTATTGGAAGCACTATGAAGCGACGACATAGGGCAATTGTGTTATATACAATTACTGCAGGATGAAGATGAGTGGAGGTGTCTATCGCCTGAAATATCACATCGCATGACTACCAAAAAATGATGTGGCATTATGCACACAAGCACCAATTGAGACTCAAAGAAAGATGGTTGCTTGTCTTCTGACTTATGCAGAGAAAAAAGAAAAAAAATTGATGCAATTGCACCCCTGTGAAATAGGAGGGCAACAAGGAATGATTATGGCATTGAGGCCTCTTTTATTGTCCCAACTCTTAAGGGGTCCCAGTCAAGGACGGAGCTCGTCCATTGAAAATAGTTTGGCTACCTTTTTTGTTAATCAAAGTAGTCCTAAGTCACAACCTTCCCTCGAAGGTACCGCTTGGAACTGGGAACTGCACACTGAATCAAGGTAGTTGCAACATGCTTTTGGTGTTGCTGCAAACTTTTGGTACTATAACATTTCTTACAATATGATGAAAAGTCCATATTGGGAGAACTTGGTCACTATATTGACCATTGCTCGAAAGGTGTTCAAAGCTCTTCATAATTTGAGTGGCCCGTTGTTGAAAGAGTTTGTCAAACATACACAAGCTATTGTAAAAGACTTAAAAAACGTATGGCAAAAAATAGGGGTGCACCATTTTGTTTGATGGGTGGACAAATAGAAAAAATCACACATTGATAAAATTTCTAGTGGTTTCAAATGGACAGTTGGTTTTTTTGAAGTCAATTTATGCCTCCCACCAAGTAAAAAATACAAACACTTTGTGTGATATGTTGGATGAGATGGTGATGAAAGTGTATGTGCAAAATGTAGTCCAAGTTGTGATAGAGAACGCGACAACATATGTAGCAACAGGGAGACTTCTTGAGGAGAGGTACCCTACACATTTTTGGACCCCTTGTGCAGCCTATTGCATTGATCTCCTACACGAAAACATATAAAAGATTTCATGGGTGAAAAATGTGGTTGAAAAGGCAAGAAATATCACCTAGTTCATCTACAATCATACATGGGTGCTAAACTTGATGAAAGAACACCAATGAAAAGGTGCTTGTGCGATCGAAAGTCACACAATTTGCCACAAAGTTCATCACATTGCAGAGCATTACGACCTCACTAACATCCCTTAAGTAGATGTTTGTGAGTCACCAATAGTTGGAGCCGTCCTAAGCCTCACTAACATCCCTTAAGGACATGTTTGTGAGTCACCGGTGGTTGGAGTCTTCCTATGCTAGGAAGGCTAACGGGGAAAGGATCGTGAAGACCATTTTTTATGTGTTTGCAGAGCGCATAAAGGAAATCATTAAATTAACCTTAAACTTTACTATTTTTTTATTTATCGTTTATTTGTTATTAAAAGAAACTTAATTTTGATTTTAAATTTGTGTATTATTTTGTTTTAAGTGTCAGAGCCTTTTGTTTGAGTTCTACAGTTGGTGGATGGAGAGAAAAACCCATTCGATAATTTGTATGAGGCCATGGGCACAGCCAAGGAGGCCCTAGCCAAATATTATAGGCAAAATCAAAAAAATATGAACCCATTTGACACACAATTGATCAAAAATGGAACAAGACACTCCATGGACATATTCATTTAAGACCAATGAAGAGGTTATGGATGGCCACAATACATGCATAGAGAGAATGATCCATGATGATGACATTAGAGATGCAATTATTGAGGAGTTGTAGATTTACAAGAATGCAATGGGGAGATCCTTTTCTTCAATTCTCTGTGTTAAACGAAGAAACACCTCTCAACCAAGGAAAAACAAATTGAGTCATTTGTTCTTACTTTCTAGTCTCCTTACTTGTAGGCTATAAATATTAATAGTAGACTTATTTCGTTTATTCAAGCCTAGTTGACTTATAAAATTATAAATCTCATATTTGCTTGTGTGGCGGGAAGATTATAGTGCAAAAACATCAAATCTTCAAATGCTAGTCATCTGCATTTTGTGTCAATCGTGTAGCTCTTTTGGGTGTAAACGTAATTGGAGCATGTTTGAAATTGTTCACACAAATAAGCGCAAAAGGTTGACAACACAATGCCTAAATGATCGTCTTTATAACACTAAAGAACTACCAACAATAGATGTTGAGATGTGTCATCGGTAGGATACCCAAGAGAGCTACATGAAATACCCTAAGAAAACAGTAAAACAACATTTCCTTCATAATGTTGAATGGGTGGAGAGGATAAAAAATCTTCATGAGTGATACGAATCTACTACTCAAACATATGCTAGAAGTCGCTCCACACATAGATGGACAAATTGTCAAGGTGTCGAAAATATAGACCAGAAAAAAATCTCAAAAAGGATAGTTGAAGGTTATCAAGGATGTCATCAAAACAAGAGACTCACTATAAACATCTCACTATCGGTGTTAGAAAATCCATTACATGGATCCCAAAAGAACACCAAAATAGATAGAGACATGGGGGACACCAGAACTCACTCCACGCACCAAAAGACTATCAATCTGTCGAAAAAGCCATCATGAATATGAGATTTGCTCTAAGAAAAGAGCACTGCTAGGAAGTATGAATGGTGTGTGGATAATGCAACAACTTAGTGGCAGAACCATACTGATAAAGTCTAGACAAAGAGTGCTGACGACACTGCCATAACCAATCATCAATCTTGGTGCAAGCATAGATAGGGTGTCCACTTAAGGACAGCATCTAGCTCTATGATGCTTAGTTTGTGTGCGCACACATAAAACGAGACCAATTCAGAATTCTACTTGCAAACATTCACCACAACTAACACACAACACACTCCTCCATTCAATAAACATTTCAAAATGACATTACAAATAACCCTAAAGGAGTTGGTCACAACATTTCAAAAATTGCCTTTTTAATACTCTTAACCTCAATCCATTAACAGCTAAGCGTTTTGTCATCAGTTTTGCCCTAAGCTCCTCCCAAAAATTTGCCCAATTTCCCCAAGCCACTTTCCGTCTGCCTCTTTATGTCGCATTCTATCTGCCTACCTATTCCAATTCTTTTTTAGCAAAAAAAAATATTTTCTTACCTAAGTCGTTTTCTTGACGAAATGTCTCTTTGAATTCTCCCTTCCCCAACTTGACGAAACATCACATCTTTACAAAAATGTCTTGGCTGCTAACTCCAACATGAGTTTGTTAAATTTTTTTTATTACAATAAATTCGATTTTCCCCTTTTCCTGCGAAAACATATTAATCACAAAAAGGACAACTTTTTTGGTGATACGAGATTCTTGTACGCCTTGGATGCTCCTACATCAAATTCGTACCAAATGAAAATGAATTGTGGAAGAAGATGCCTATGTGTGATTTAGTGCCACGTGCACAATGTATGCAAAAAAATGTTTGACTCATATTCAAGACTCTAATGCTTGTATGAATCTGATGATGTGTCAGGGCTCTCATCCCTGACGGAAGCAATCTCAAGTCTCTCATACCTGAGAGAAAGGACAGGCCTCACAAGCCTCACAAAAGTAATCTCAAGTCTCTCATCCCTGAGTGAAGGGATAGGTCTCACAACCCTGACAAAGTCAAACTCAGATCTCTCATGCCTGAATAAAGGTGAATAAGAGTTCATGTGTCACTCATTGTCCTCGCAAAAAGTGGAACAAACAAATATAGATATTGAGCTCGCATGAAGTGGTCCTGATAAAAGATGAAGCACATGCTCGATAGCCAATGTCATGGCGAACAAGGTAGATGGGTAACACAATGACCTATAAGTCCTTACTAATACCTCTGCTAGAATAACCCATGGAGTGGAGTAAACAGGAACCAATACTAGTAGTGTTCTTTTCGAATGAGACAAGCACATCTGCATGATAATCTAAAGTGTGTGTTGCTACATGGAAAACCACGTGGAGCTAGATCATAATACAACTCATGGTCTGACAAATCACAATCCTAAAAAGCATCAAGAAGTTGTGTACCAGAATCAGAAACAACGATAGGAAGTGGACTAGGTGCAATAGAATTGGAGTCCAAATGAACAATATGTTGTTGCAACAAAGTGAGACTGTCCTACAAGGATTTGATGAGGGCATCTTTGTCAAAAACTAGTGAACGAAATAGAAAAGTTTGTTTTTTAAGTGACCTATCATCTTCAACAAATGTGATAGGGTCCTCTTGAAGTGCAGATACTTCAGACCATAGCACAATGTTCTCCGACTGCAAGTTATTATTTGCCTACAGGAGTGTTGTGAGGTTGTGGCACGAGGCCATTACAATGAAAAAAGGCAAAACAATAACTTGAACATGACCTCAAACTGAAATAAAAACACCCATTAGTGAAAGAAATGGAGGTTTGTTTTTTAAGTGACCTATTATTTTCAACAAATGTGACAAGGTCCTCTTGAAGTGCGGATACTTCAGAGAATAGCATAGTGTTTTCCGACTACAAGTTATTATTTAACGATAGGCCAACTGCTTATAATTGTGTAGTTTACAACATTTTTGCTCATGTGCAAAGTACATAAAAAGAGGAAATAGAAAAAGTCGTGTTTTAGTAACATATAAATAAAATACAATCATTGATCTATATTCTACTCAGAAAAACAACACGGGCAAAAAAAGTGATCACTCAAATCCAAATTACAAGCAAAAAATATGGTCGTCTAAATCTGGAATATGCTCAGAAAAACTTGCAACTTCAAAAAAACATTCAAATTCGAAGTACTGCTTGCAAGGAATGAGGCCAAGAAGGTTGCATAGATGGGGTTTTCACAAGTCTCCTCTAGAGGAAAACTAAATTTTGGAAAAAATACATTACTACAAGGGACTCACTCCAAAATGCCCATGTCAAAAAGACAAATCCAACCAAATAAAAGGAAGCTTCCCAGCTGTCCCAAAACTCAAATTATGGCCTCTAGAGTGCAGGTAGGTTTAAAAGGCGGCTAGTCCTTGGGGGCTAAGCGGCATGGACATGTGGGCAACCAAGTGCTAGAAAGAAGAGGCGACAGGGTCACATGGGCAACCAAGTATTGGGAGCAAGAGGCTGCAAGTGTGAGGGTGGGCTTGGGCTTCCCAAAACCCTAGAAAGCTTCAAAAGATTGCATCGAGATAGTACTTTTTTTTTTAAAAGTTTTTTACGTCAAGAAACTGGTAGAGTAGAGGATCTAATAATTTTGACAAGGGTTTACCAACTGGAAAAAAAAAAATCCAAAAACTGTAGAGACACTACAAGGATACCTCGTTTCACCATATTCCCTTTAGGACCTTGCACCTTTAACTACTCACAAAAAACAAACCGTGCAAAAAAATATTTGAGATTTTTTATTAAAAACGCAAATTTTTTGTACTTCTGCAAAAAAAATTGACTCCCCAAAAAATTACAATTTTCCACAAAAATTAAAATATAACTAAAATAACCCCAAAAACGTCATTTCTCGCCAAACAAAAGAAATTTTAAGGAACCTGGTATGACAAAGGGCTAAAAACAAGCCATGGAGGAAGAGAAAGGTATGAGAATGTTGAAACACGATCAAAAAGTCACAACAATGGTTGAACAAGAAGTTGGCTCTGTTACCATGTCGAAAAAGGGGAATAACCCAAGAAGACCTCTTCAGCGCATATCATCTTCCTTGGTAAGATATTATACAAGCTTTTGTCATGCTTTCTACAAAAAGGAGCGCCAACAAGAAGTAGATTTGAAGGCATAAATGAAGAATTAAGAAGATTGAAAGAACAATATATAAGGAGGTCAACAAAGCCCCAAATAAAAATAAATGGAGATTATAAATATAATGTTGAACTCAAATAGGCGGAGACAAAATAACAATAGAGATCGCAAGGCAACTTGAAAAGGAAAATGAACAAAAGTTGATGGAAGTTATTGGATGTCAATAAGAATAAAAATCTGTATACATATAAATGCTACATTAATATGGTTTTGACCCAAGGAATTTGGTTCCTATGTGTCTCATGTCATGCTCATAACATATGGGTTTTGATGGATGTAGTCTGGTAAGATAACAATAATATATAAAGATCCTCTCCATTTTCCCAGTAATATGTGAACATAGTTTGAATCATATTTCTGTTTTACCTATATGTTTGGTGATCTAGAGTTTCTACTATAACTCTTTGCTCCTGCACGCCCACATTTTTGTAAGTAAATTAAAGAAGAAATAAGCAACCTAAAATATCTACTAAGCCAACTCAACCTAACCCGCACACTAACCTGCACCCACTTACCTCCCCCACCCCAATAACACAAAAACCAAAAATAACTTTCCCTTCACTCACACTTTTCAGTGTCATTGGCAACAGTTTCAGGGTAAAAGAGGCTTTGCAAATGTTGAAAGGAGGTTCATCACTGATTCAAAGCCTTTGGGAGCGAATTTAGAGCATTTGGAAAGCAGATATCAGAAATTTAGGGACTGTTTTTGTCACAAAAATGGGTTCAAACATTGCCAAATGTGTCCTCTTTAAAGCCATGTTATTGTACTGGAATAATAGCAGATGGGGGGAACAAGTAAACTCACAGGAGTGCAATGGTACATAACAGAAACTCCTGTAGCCTGGATAAGGCCAATTTATGTTAGGGTAAGCAACAAGGTGCAGAAAGGGCTGAAATGAAACCTGGTGGTGGTCGTGATAGTGATAGACCACATACACATTCAAGCCAAAGCCCTATTCCACATCTTTTTTTTACAGACAACAAGGACTTGTCCTTCTATGGAGGAAGGGAAAACTATAGGTACACAGAAGAGAACAGAAGAGATGAACCCCTTGGAAAGGAATTTGAGCATATATGCAAGCGAAGGAGTTGATGAGCTGGCCCTTTGCACTTAATGCCAATGAGCTCTCCTTTAACTTGGTAAGATCACCATTTTGGAAGAAGATGGTGAGTGGCATTAACGAAGCCCCAGAAGGACAGAAAAGCCTGGTTATGAAAGGGTCAGAGCCACACTATTCGGTAATGATTAGAAAACTTTCTAAGCAGCTTTGCCACCCATCAGGGATTCACGGAAAGAAGCAACAGAACCACCCTATTCGCTAAAGATTATGAAACTGTGAAAGTAGCCTTGCTACCCATCAGGGACTCGTGGAAAGAAGCAAGGTTTACATCATTTCTGATGGAAGTGAAGACTGCAAATATAGGCCCTTGATAAATGTTAATGTACTGTCCTAAAAGCAGTGAAGTTTTTAAGTACCATTGATTGTAAGGGGAAGCCAAGCATGCACAATTCATTGCCAACATCTTTATAGAAGTAACTGACTTAATGAGTGTGCATATTCTCATAGCCATCATGAACAACAATAAAATTTGTAAATCAGCTGGATTGCTGATGGAGGTTACATATGACTGCATTTTATGGACCCTTGTGCAGTCCATTCACTCAAATTGGTGCATACCAAGATGGGTAAAATCGAGTGAATTAAAAAAACACACAAAGCAGCCAATAACAATCAGATTTTGTGACAAATTATCACATATTTCCTACGTTACCAGATACTGCTGTATAGGGTCCTCGATATTGATACAATACTGCTTGGAAACGGATCCTAATACAATCCTGCCTGGATACGTCCAGGAAACGACAGGATCCCAGCAGATACTCCTGGATATGTCCCAGGACATATCTGGGCAGGATCCATGGCCAGAAACGTTTTTTTATTTTCTTTTTTTGTTTTCACTTGACAAAAAGTCAAATACGGACTTCAGAAAATAATAAAAAATAAAATAAAGTATTGGAGAAACCCTAAGAGCAACTTTCACACTCATTTTATCAAAGGAAAACAATAATAACACCACATTTACCTCTCATTGCATTTTTACCTCTCATTGCACATTTGCACTCTCACCTTCACTTTTTCAATTGCTTAGGGCTGAATACGCTGATTTGTCTTGATTTTTGTCCATACATTGTAACATTTGTACTGTGTACTTGTTCTAAGACTAATCTAAGTTTGACCACTAAATATCATGACATTTGGCATTGAATTATCAGTATGTTTTGTGGTTATTAACTTATTATGTTTACTCATTATGTGGCTAATTTTGCTTATTTGGCTATTTTTTAATATATCTAACATTATTTTATATATATATATATTGTGCAGTCGTATCCAAAAACATATCCAGGCCCCAAAAAAAATCGCCATATCCGCATACCCAAATCCCATATCCGTATCAGTACCAGTACTAGGATCGGCTTCTTAGCATATTGTTTATTTGGTTATTTTTTAATATATCTAACATTATATATATATATATATATATATACAGTTGTATCCAAAAACATATCCAAGCCCCAAAAAAATCGCCATATCCGCATACCCAAATCCCATATCCATATCGGTACCAGTACTAGGATCAGCTACTTAGCATATTGTTTATTTGGCTATTTTATAATATATCTAACATTATCTCCCGTTAATGGGTCAATGGTAGGTTTTGAAAGAGATAATGGAAAAAAGAATGTTGTGTGGTGTCCTCCCCATCCGAGTTGGTTCAAATTGAACTTCGATAGGGCTTCTAGGGGCAATCCCAGAGCCTTGGGGGCTGGAGGCATCATCGGAGATTGTAGTGGATCCCTTATTAGGGTTATATCCAAAAAATTGGATGGTACTAATAATGAGGCAAAGGCCCAAGCCTTGGTGCTAGGCCTGGATCTTGCTTCTCAATGTGGTATTAATAGGCTGTAGGTGGAAGGTGATTCGCAAATATATCGGCTTTGAAAAAATCCTCAACCTCTTCATGGAATCTGGAGAATATCCTTTCTAAAGCCTAGCAGAGTCTTGAGGGGTTCCAAGAGTGGACAAGTCTTCATTGTTTTCAAGGAGCTAACTCCGCAGCGGATTTCCTAGCAAATTGTGGAGTTGATCAAAGTGCCTCACTCGTTGTTGATAATCAAAGAGAAGCATGGGCGGATTTCGATGGCATTTCTAACATTCATTCAGGGGCTTAATTAGTCATAATTTATCCCTTTTTAAATTTGGCTCTGCCCCATGTGGTTTGAAGGTGGCGACAGAGGTTGGTGTGAAGAGGAATGATTATCCTCATTAATGACGTCTCTCGAGAGAGGCTTCTCTCCCGTCTTTCTATGCTGGCATCTAGTAGCTTCCATCACGTTTTTGCTCTGGGGTTGTAGAAAGGCAAAGATGGAACGAAATATTGCTTCGGCCTTGGGTATTCCAGATGTGCTTGGTGGTAGTACAATTCGTGAGATGGCTTTTTATGGCAATGCATCTAGGACGTGAATCAAGAAAATATTCTAGGCTCCAACGAAAGAGATCATGTAGGCCATCTTCTTCACCCTCAACGAGGAATATTTAATGGATAGCGAACTGAGCAGGGTGAATTCGGACATTGTAGCCCTGTTTGCATCGAATATTTTGGTTCTGGTCCAAGATAAGGATTTCGTTGCTAGAGTGCTGGAATTTTATGTGGCCCCGATGCACAGGCAAGGCTTGATGGAAAGTGTGAAAAATCTCAATACTGGCTCGTTTCAGGAACTCCCCTTCTCAGGGAGTAACGGCTTTGGGTTTATTCATGTTTCTATTTTTCGAGCCCTGGAATTACGGTTTGTTGCCTTAATGGGTTATGTCAAAGACCTGCAGACTTAGCTTCGTAATCCTCCTTTGCAGGGTGGTCAATTCATTTCCCCTCCATGGGGCGCAGATTGAGAGCCCCATTGCTCACTTGGAATTCTGGAAAGAAGCCCATCATTGTAGAGAAAGGGCGGAAGAAGTGTCTCTTTTATGTCAGCTAGTGGACAAACCCCGAAGAGCAGCTCCACCTTGGCTAGTTCGTGTTCCTAAGCATGTTGTAACAGCTGCAATGTGGAGTCATTTGGTGAGCAACAAAGGTGCGACATCAGTGGGCGGAGTGAAAGGTCGGCTTCGGCGTGCAGTGCTGTGTGAGTCGGGCGTTCTAGTCCCGGAAGTGAAGCAGGAAGCAAAATTTGGGTAAGTTACAGGGTGTTGTTCAAAGTGAAGGTGGGCAGCGTCTTCTTATGATCAGCTTTGGTTTCTTTTGGTAGTGTTGTTTAGTTTTGTTGGTTGGTTCTTGTGTTTTGTTTTTTTTGGTCATGTTGTCACTTGGTAGCATTTGTTTTGTCATGGACCTCTATTTCGTTCTGAAATATCTGTAGGTCGGGCCTTTTTGTATAAACTTCTCATTTTTAATATAGGGCAAAGAACACATCAACCCTGGTATTTATCTAAAAAAAATATATCTAACATTATATATATATATATATATATATATATATATATATTGTGTGGTCGTATCCAAAAACATATCCAAGCCCCAAAAAAAAATTGACATATCCGCATACCCAATCCCATATCGGTATCAGTACCAGTACTAGGATCAGCTACTTAGCATATTTGAGGCCGCTATATTTAAGAAATACTCTCAAGGGTTTATCTATCAAAAGTGCATCCTATTGTTTTTTATTCTTGAAATTATATATTTATTCAATTTGTAACTTGACTGTTTATTAGAGATTTAAGATTATTTTTGCAGTGAGGAATCATTGTAAAAACTCTTTTGGATATGACCATGTATAAGTTTTCATTTCCAACGTTTCGAGTCCTATACTAGACCCACCATCAGGGAGAAGAAGCCTATGCAATAAATAGTTTTGATTTTTTACTGTTTATTGCTTTATTTTGTACATATTTAAATATTTTAGAACTCGCATGCATATTTTGTTGCCCCACCAATCCCACAAGGATAAAATTTAATCCTGCCGAACATGAACCCAATGCATAAACTACAAACCAGAACTATGGCATCACTCCTTGAATGCAAGATCATCCATAACTTGCAGCACATGGATCCTCTTTTCCCTCGAGATGATGTTGCTCTTTAATTGGTTTACTGCTTCGAGACCCCTAGGTAAGGAAATTTCTTAACAAAAACATTTTGAAGCATCACCGTGGGCTCACAACTTGACAATTGTTCAGATCCACTTCAGCTGCATTATCTTTAACAGCTATGGTATCTCACATTTATAAGGGATGACTGTGTAAAGCTTTTATGTTTTTGATGTTGTGACTAAGTGAGAATGTATAAGCTGATTGTGCTGTTATGTATGAATAAAGTTAGCAATTTTGTTGTTTCTACTTGTCTGCAATTTGTCTACCATTTAGTAGGATCAATTTATTGAATTGTGTGAGTTGAGATATCTACATGCAGATAATTTCACATATTTTTTTGAATGGAAGCAATTCTAAGACCAGCAGAAACATCTACAAGACAGCATAGTGATATTTTCTCAGATTTTACCATACAAGATTTCTAACACCTTTGTGCAATCTCATGTAATGCCTGCAGCATTATCACTATCACAAAAATATTCTATCTTCTTAGTATCTCTAATTGCATCAAATGCCATTGTAAGATTTTTAGCTTATATATTCAGGCTCCTCCTATATAAATATTCACTTAGAAATAAACTCCAAAATAGAGACATTTACATTCATACCAAATGGAAACTCAGAAATAGAGACAAATCGGTTCATACCAAATGGAAACTCTGAAATAGAGACATATCAATTGATATCTATAATTGGCAATTTTTTGCTTTAGAATTCAGCTGTCAAAACCTAAAGTCAATTTTCTGCTGCCTAATGTGGATTCATTTTTTGAAATTTTCTTTCTGATTTCTAAAATTTCAAATTTTTTATTACAACTTTCTGAGTTTCTAATTCAGCATTTATTCAGCTGCACATTGGGCTTCTGACTGTCTTTCTCCATTCTGGGTATCGGCTCCAACATCCAGCCTCCAATACACTTATTGTGTTTTTGGCACACAGACACCTTGCTGTTCAGATTCCTGATTCAATTTTTGCTGTCAAATTTCTACTGTGAAAATTATATTGTTAATTATCTGCTGTCAATTGTCAGCAGTAAAATTTCTGCTGACAATTGCTTATTCTGTTTTGGGAAGTTTCTTGTTAAAATGTACACAGCCCAGCAGCAACTCGTATCATTATCAGATCTGGTTTGCTGCTCCTGTCTTCACAAGAGCATCCTCAACTAAGCTTCTGTGATGTCCCCTTTTCCTATAATTTTAATAATTAATAAAATTTCCTGAATAGTGATTTTAATCATTCGAAAATATAAAGAAATTAATTAATTATTAAAATAATACTATCTTGGATAATTATTCGAATTATCGGAAAAATGGTTTTAACCATTTGAAAAATTAAAGTAATTTTAATGATTATTCTAAGGGGCTTTATAATTAATAAATTGATTGAAAAGTGATTTTTATCACTTCAATTATTAAAGCAATTTAATTAATTATTTAAGTGATAACTTGATTATTTAATTTGCCAAAAAGTAATTTTAATTACTAATTTATTAAAGTTAATTATTTAATTAATTCAAAAAACACTGAAATAAAATTAAAAAGAATGTCGGCTTGGGAGCTAAAGCAAAGAAAAAAAAAGATATTATAAAAATGGCAAGTGAGGCTTATGAGATATTTTACCTCTTCAAGATGGTTCGCCCCCCTTTAAAAGGGGTAAAAATAGAAGGTGAAGATCACAATTGAAGACATGTTGAATTTTGATAATTGTTCTTCATGCTTGAAGAAACTATTGGGATGTATGCCTTATAGAAGTTCGATGCTTGCTGTTGATCAATCTAAAAAAAGTGTCTTTTGACACCACATTTGCTAAGGAGATCTTGTTTTTGTCTTAGAAGTGGAGCGATTTACTTTGAAGTGTTCGTGTAAAATTTTGTGAGGGTTTTGAAATTCAATTCTTGCACATTAACCTTGCTAAATATTTATCCTATTTTTGCAAGTGAAGCGAACCACTTTGGAAGCTTGGATCAAGGTTTGGAGGCCTCTTTTGGTCTATTTTATGCAAATTAACTATTCTAATTTTATTTGTTATTTTTGTGCGTGTTGACGTGAGATTTTGGAGGAGTTTCATGGAAGGTTTGAGGCCCTAAATTGAAAAGAAATTAAATAATAATTTTCACATTATTATTCAATTATTTTTTACAGGAAACTAAGGTTTTCAAATTTTCGAAGCAACTTTTGGTGACCTTCCCATGGAAAGGAAAATTCTGAAATTATTTTTATTTGATAGTCATTTTTATGATCAGTTTAAGTTCTTGTTTGCATCATAATTCCAAATATTGAAAGAGTTATATATTTTTTAAGTTTTCAGTTGTTCATAGAAAATAATATTTGTTGAGGGCAAATTCTGACGAGGATTTGACGAGAAAAAATATTCAGAACAGCAGCTGTATTTTTGAAATTATACCAGATTTTCCAACCATCATAAAGTGGCATTTACGCTTCAATAATTTGGCAAAAAGGTACTTGTTTCATGCATTTAATTTTTTGATTATTTCTGCAAGTATTCAGTTAATTTTGAAACAAGTTATTCGCTGAAAATCATCTACAAAACCCTGCTATTGTGACATCTAGGGTTTATAGGGCTTGACAAGAGTTTTTGAGCTTATTTTGCAAACTACGGTTTGTTGATTTTATTTTCAGAATTTTGGGGTGTAGAAAAAAACCTCTTTTGCATGAAATCGTCCCATTGGAAGAGATTACAATGGTATCAGAGCACCAATCTTGTCCACCTATGAGGTTTGGTTGCAATCAGATAAAAAAATTTGGTGTTATCATGGAAGAAATGGAGAAAGAAAGGCTCTAAAATGCAGGTAGAAGGCTAAGTGACCTATGTCAACCAATGGAAGATGTAATCAGCACCTTGGAAGAAGTAAAAGACAAGTTATCCAAGGTAAATCAATCACAATATAAGTCCATAAGGTGGGCGGTACAACCCTCAAGGACTTACTTGTTTCAACATAAACTCTTGAAAGACACAGATGAGGAGGTAAGGCTCTTGGTTACTAGTTGTATTAATTAGATTTTAAGACTAATGGTTCCTAAAATTCCCTATAGTGATAGAATCATGAAAAAAATATTTTCATTGATTGTAAAGAACTTCCAAGATCTCCAAGAGGACAAAGGACACTCCTTGGCTAGAAGAGTCAACATCCTGGAAACTATGGCTTCAACCAGGTTATGTATTTTGATGTTAGATAATGAGTGTGATGAACTTATTGTAAAAATGTTTCAACATTTCTTTGAAATTGCTTGTAAGAATCCTACCAAAAATGTTGTAGCTTCTATGCAGAAAATCTTGACCATGACACTCAACGAGAGTGATGATCTTTCCAATCCATTATTATATATCTTGTTGACAGGTTTGGGGCTAGAAAAGAATTTTTCCAATTGCACATATGATGTTTGAAAATGTTGCAATTGATTGTGAGAAAAAATTGAGGCCTTATTTGATAGTGGAGCATGTAGAAGAAGAGAAGATTGAACTACATGGAGAGTTGGAAGGAAAGAATGAAGGGACAGCCCTTCATGAGGGTTCTTATGAGGGAGCCAAAGAGACAAAAAAATCAGATTTGAAAGAGGAAGATCAGCTACAAAAAGATATCACTTTGGGGCAACCTAGAGTGGGCGATTGTGAAGACAAAAAATATGAGTTTTTGGAGCAGCAATAAGGGCTGCAAATGATGGATGACAATGAGAAAATGCTAAATGCTTTGAGGCAACCAACTACCCCAAACTTTGTTATCCAAAAAAATGATTTTGAAGAAGTCAAAGAAACCAAGATATTCATAGAAAGGTATGAGTTGAATGATGATTTTTCGGTATCTAATAATTTTTCAAATTTGTTGCATGACTCTAGATTTGATGAAAGAGCTTGGAAGAACAATTCCTAACCACAAATAAGAAGGGAATGCAAGCCTTGACAAAGTTGGATGGCACAAAGGGGCTTCTTTATAGATCAATGCATAATGAGATGAGGGAATGCTTGAAGGAAAAGAACACCATGATGGACTTGCATGCAATCAAAATGGATATGGGAGAAGATCAAGATTCCAACTTATTGTGGAATGTAAAAGGCAATCCATTGTGTGAAATGGATAGTAAGGAAGGATCAAAATATCAAGAAAAGATCTTAGAACTTGACAAGTGGATCAAAGGGGTGTTATTAAACACCAATGATTTTCCTAATTTTTTTGGTTCCATGTGTAGATTTATTTGGGAGATCCCTTGTAAAGGTGGCAAGCAAAGAAGTCATTTGGCATGACTTAAATGATGAAGAGGGGCCTACATCTTCATCTAACATTATGTTTGGTAAGGGTTGTGTAAGCATGAGAAAAGGGAAAGAGAGATTTGAAAGTATGTTTTTGAGCAAATTTTGGTTTCTCTTGTCAAAAAAATTTGAGGATATTTTGCTACATTCATGGCTCGAATCCTACATAGAAGGCAACTCTTTTGGCATGGAAAAGCCAAGTAAAAGTTCTGAAATTTTGCAGATAAAGTCCGAATTTGTTGCCTCAGAAATTTCAAAGTATGGGAAACATTGCCAACCACCGATTGAGGACAAAGAGGAGAAAAAAGAGAGCATACTCCAACCCCTTCATAGGTATGGAAAGTCTGATTTTTCTTTTGCTTACAATTGTCATCAAATATTGAAAATCTGGTTGGAATACGTGAAAATCTTGCTTCCAACAATTCTGAGTCAAAAGAGAATTTCCAACCACTTAATAAAGATGAAAAAAATGGGGAAAAGTCTTGTATACAGCCTTTTGAAGAGCATTTGTTGATTTTGTTGCACCATTCAGGCAGTCCCTATGGCATGAGAAAAAATCAGGTTTGTATTTACTTTTACAGCCTCTTTACAAGTACAACATCTCTGATTTAAAGGTACACGTACAACAATTTTCTACATGGTATTTTTTTAATGTTTGGGTTGTTTTTTAGGTCACTTTCCCACCCAACATTCAGGAGGGGCAACTTTGGGTTGATCATGATTTTTGCATAGGAATGACCTATTCTAGTAGGCTTCATGGAAGGGTAAGTTGCTTCCAAGGTATGGTTCTTTTTCCTACATTGCATCTTTGGGAAATTACTTTGAGGATTGGAGTATGGAGTTGGATACTTATTGGAGGACATAGTTGGAGGGCATAGTTGGATATCTCTTCATACCTCACTCAGTTTTGAGTGAGATAAGGGCATACAAGTGTAGTGAGTCATTGAATGGCTTTCCTATGAGTTGGGACACATTGGGGCATTCACCAGAATACAGGTATTATAAGTTCAAAATTGATTTGGATATTTTTTCCCCTTGGGAAACATATATAAGAGGGATTTGCATGGTGGGACGTGTTGGCAAAATGGAATGGCATTCATTATCCATTTCAGCAATGTCACACTATGCTTTTGTAATGTCCCCTCTTTCCTAAGGAGATCACTCGGTTATGCAGATTAGCCTATTCAATATTCCCGTAGGCTAATGGAGGTGTTAAGGGAATAAATGGCGGGCAAAATGGTAATATTCAGTGAGAAAAGTCACTTAAAAATGTCTATTGTTATATTTTTCCATTATGGAGTTACTTTTCGACATTAAAATATATTTTTATTCTAATAAAGTAATTTTATAAAATTTAAGTGATTTTATAATATTAAAGTGACTTAATAAAGTCTAAGTGACTTTATTAAATTAAAATGAAATAAAGATTTCTTTTTTCCCCAAGTGGGGCGACCCATATTAGAGACCTAAAAGTTCATAAAATGAGATTTAAGAGGAATTTGGAGTCCAAAATTGGTTGGTCGGAATCTATATATTTTTCTATTTCATTTCATATAAAGGATTACGTCATTTTCTCAAAAATAGAATTTTGCAATTTGGAGCAACGCTTCAGATGAAAATTGATTGAGGATGGAAACCCTCTTTCAGTTCAGCCATAGGGGACGGAAACCCTCTATTGGATACTTGTGTTTGGGGATGGAAACCTCTAGATACAAAGGGTATTCATATTCAGTGAGTGCAAAGATGTGAAAAGTATTCTGCAATCAGGTTTTCAGGTATTTTATATCAGATTTAAGGGCCTTACAGCTAGGGTTTGAGTGGGGAGTTTGCTGACATCACTTTGCAATAATTTTACCAGTCTTTCATGATTATTTCCAGCGTTTGGACCATCATTTTCAGTAGTGCATTGATTAAGATTCAACGTTTTTTGGGTATGCAATTAATGTAGTTCTTTTTGTTAGAAATAATATTATGTTAGGGAAAATCTAATGGTTATAGTCAGATCAGTTTTGGATCATATTTGAAGTTTATTGTAAAAACCTATGGCATAATGAAATAAAGATTTCTATTGGTCTTACATTATGATAAGTATTGTAGTTCCTCTATAGGAATCTGTTATATCTTACATGCATTGAAACAAGTATAAAATTGCAAGTAAATCAGAAATCAGAGCTCAGCGGTTGCATGCTAAGTGTTTGACGAAATGTCAAACCATTTAAACTGAAAAAATTGAATCGAATTTGGGAAGGGATCTTTCAGCTTCTTGGCAAAAGTTATTCCACTTAATAGGTATAGGAGCAAGGCTTTTTGAGCACTACAGCAGGTTTTACCATTTGGACATGGTAATTAGGCATATGAGCTTGCATTTGCTTGAGGGCAAGCAAATTTGGGAAGGGAGGACTGTGATGTCCCATTTTCATATAATTTTAATAATTAACAAAATTCTCTGAATAGTGATTTTAATCATTCAAAAATACAAGGCAATTAATTTATTATTAAAATAGTACTATCTTGAATAATTATTCGAATTATCGGAAAAGTGGTTTTAACCATTTGAAAAATTAAGATAATTTTAATGATTATTCTAATGGGCTTTATAATTAATGAATTGCTCAAAAAATTATTTTTATCACTTTAATTAATAGAGCAATTTAATTAATTATTTAAGTGATGACCTAATTATTTAATTTGTCAAAAAGTAATTTTAATTACTAATTTATTAAAGCTAGTTATTTAGTTAATTCAAAAACACCTAAAGTAAAATTAAAAGGAATGTCGGCTTGGAAACTAAAGCAAAAAAAGAAAAAGATATTATAAAAAGGGCAAGTGAGGCTTATGAGATATTTTACCTCCCCAAGGAGGTTCGCCCCCTTTGGAAGGTACAAATACAAGATGAAAATCACAATTGAAGACGTGTTGAATTTTGATAATTGTTCTTCATGTTTGAAGAAACTATTGAGATGTATGCCTAATAGAAGTTCGTTGCTTGGTGTTGATCAATCTAAAAAAGGTGTCTTTTGACACCACCTTTACTAAGGAGATCTTGTTTTTGCCTAAGAAGTGTAGCAATTTACTTTGAGTTCGTGGGAAATTTTGTGAAGGTGTTGAAGTTCATTTCTTGCATGTTAACTTTGCTAAATATTTATCCTATTTTTGTAAGTGGAGCGAACCACTTTGGAAGTAGCTTGGATCAAGGGTTTGGAGGTCTCTTTTGGTCTATTTTATGCAAATTAAATATTCTGATTTTATTTGTTATTTTTTTGCTTATTGGTGTGAGGCTTTGAAAGAGTTTCGTGGAAAGATTGAAGCCCTAAACTAATAAAAAATTAAATAATAGATTTTGAATTATTATTTAATTATTTTTAACAGGAAACTAAAGTTTTCAGAATTTCAGAGCAACTTTTAGTGACCTTCCCATAGAAGAAAAATTTCGAAATTATTTTTACTTGATAGTCATTATTTTTATGATCAGTTTGAGCTCTTGTTTGCATCATAATTCCAAATATTGAGGGAGTTATAATTTTTGAAGTTTTCAGTTGTTTGTAGGAAATAATATTTGTTGAAGGCAAATTTTTGGCAAGGGTTTGAAGTGGAAAAATATTCAAAACAGCAGCTATATTTTTGAAATTAAATCAAATTTTCCAGCTATCATAAAGTGGCATTTGAACTTCAATAATTTGGCAAAAAAGTACTTGTTTCTTGCATTTAATTTTCTAATTATTTCTGCAAGTATTCAGTTAATTTTGAGACAAGTTATTCACTGAAAATCATCTACAAAACTCTACTATTGTGGCATCTAAGGTTTCTAAGGCTTGACAAGGGTTTTTGAGCTTATTTTGCAAACTAGGGTTTGCTGATTTCATTTTCAGAATTTTGGAATTTAGGAGAAAACCCCTTTTGCATGAAATCGTCCCATTTGGGGACATTGCAACTTCATGCTTGTGGATTTGTTCATGTAACACGAGCAGATTCCTAGATCTCAAATCTATGGTGTCAAGCTTCATTTCCTGTAGATTTGGTCTCTCAAGCTCAACCCGAAACCCCACCTTGGTGTAGTTTCTCACTTAGGAGCTTCACGATAATGGAATCAACAAGAGGCATATCAACTCCAACTTATGTTGCAGATGACGAGCATGTTCCAGCTATTGATCAAACCTTCCGCAAAACCATATAACACATCAATAATGGTTCCCTCTAGCACCTTGACTTCATCTATACAACCAAGCTTGTTGCCTTCAATTCCGACAGTCATCATTTCTTTGATTCTCCTTTGCTGCCAGCTCTATAAGATACCCATCACCCTATGCACGATGCACCATGCACTCCTCAGATGGTTAGCCACACGACCCACAGTGAAGGGATTGTTTTGGGGACCACAAATAATGTACAGCAAGTTCCGCTTGTGAGCAAGTCTTTTGACCACCAACTCGCCACCCCATTACCTCCTTCAATAGTTGCATGTATAGGACAGGGCCATCAACACCATGTCAAGCTTGTTGCAATCACTCCAACTACAATCTACTCTTCTTTGCATCAATTTGCAATTCAACAAGCCAATGATGAACTCCATATTGCTCATCCCCTTCCTCAGTTGACACTAGGTCACAAACCTAAGTGAGCTTCCAAACAACTCCAAGATGAACTCTTCACAACTTCAGTGTTTTCATCTTCTCCTCATGTTTCATCACTTCTCATACGTTCTAGTCTCAAGTAGAGACGACACCTACCAGCTTCGCTTTTAGCAACTCTTACGATTGTGTTCCACATCCCGGATACAACCCTATCCCCAACACAAGAATATCTCCTCAATACAAATACCTTCCATGCAAATCATCAATTTTTGGAGCTTGGATCTTCATGTGAGGATCTTTTTGCCATCGACAATGCATTTTAGTCTCCAAGGCATTTCAATCCCAGGTAATCTAACTCCTCTCATTCAACATTTGGATAATATCCACATGGAGACTCCGTCGTCACAATTTGTGGTCTGCATGCATTCTTTGCTCCATCAGATTCCATTTTCTCTTGGCTTATCTCCGCAGCTACAAGGTGGTTTTGATTTATCAATCAAAATTGGGAACAATTTCCTCTAAGTAGAGGGGGAATGATGAGGACATCTTGCTATAGTTACTGATTTAATTGTAGTTATATACTAGTACAGATATCTTACATAAATTTATCGGAAAAACTCCAATAGATATCAATCTAACTTCATCACCTTCTCCGTAAAAAAATTGTTGACTAGTAATGGATAGCCTCAATCTACCTACACCACTACATTGGATTAAAAAAAACTTTTCACAAAAAAAAGGGGGTACTTGAAACTCCACTGTATGACTAAGATATCACAATTTTGAGAAAAAACACCTTATGATGGTCAAATGGACGTCAAATCTAAGGCTGTCCATTAACTGCTATGCACTCACAGACATTACAGCCCACCATCACCCCCCAGCTGCCATTGTAGGACACCTATAGGCGTAACGAATTGTGTCTGTTGGAAATATTCCATTTAAGTTAGTATTTCGCATAGGTATAAAATAAACTATTAGTTAGTGAGTTGTGGGTTGTTTTACACCCACGTAGAGATAGGCTTGTTAGAGAGAATATAGGAAGGTTGTTAGTTGTTTTTGACAAGCCTAACACTATGGATGCAGGAGTGCAATAGGCTTTATATATGTAATTCACGTTTGATATGAATATAACGAAATATTATTATTGTGTTCCTCTGTCCAAATTCTGAGACTTGGTATCAGAGCAGGACATTCTCCTCAGATGGAAAAATTGAGGTTTTAATTCTTGTCAGGGGCAGCTTTGTTTATTGATTGCCCCACTAGATGACAATTTGAGAAGCAAGCATAGGGCATTAGTATAGCTTTTCGAATAGCTTATAAGTAACGTAGATTTGCAGAATATAAGATAATTTTCAAGGCTTGAGTAGGGTAATGATGAGCAAGGCTGATGCATGGTAGACCCCATTGGAGAAACCAACTCTTTCAACCTGCAAAGAATAATTTCAACAAGATTATCGGCACCATCCGAAATTGCCTCAACACACGCTGTGAAAAAATGTACAAGGCGCAATCCCTTGTGTTCTTCTGAATCAGTGCCACACAAAATTAAGGCATCGCTGACCAATCATCTATGACTCATATTGCAACAGAATTGTCATTCCCCAGGACATCAGAGCGTGCATCTGCTGCTGTTTTCAGTGGACGTGCAATCTACATCCACCATTTCATATTTTCCTGGTCAATACAAGCAAATTTCAACGTGCTTGCATTCCATTCACTGTTTTGATATTTTGCAGATCTATTACTACAAATGCATACAACGTACTCATGCATTTACAGCCTGTCACGATGGGAAAGTCTAAGTCTTTCAAACATTGATACACGACCCACTGTCCATACTCCGTTCTGAGAAATCAGTATCAAATTGAATAACTTATAGTATTTGTTTTTAGTTATTGTTTAAGTGTTTAGTATTTGTTTATAAATATAAAATAGTTTTTTTATTTTTAGTATTTCCTTGTAAGTTGTTTAGTGTT
This sequence comes from Torreya grandis, assembly GCA_037957365.1. Taxonomy (NCBI): domain Eukaryota; kingdom Viridiplantae; phylum Streptophyta; class Pinopsida; order Cupressales; family Taxaceae; genus Torreya; species Torreya grandis. Next base: position 4,069,652 of record JARHVA010000585.1, read on the forward strand.
TTTAAGTGGCTTATTTGTTATAATAGAAGTCAAATGTTTTGAACTCAATCATTATAGTCTATAATAGCTTAAAGCTGTGCAGTATTTTAGACTAAGTTTAGGTTTCAATTTTAATACTTGGTTTGTTTAAAGTTTTAGTTGTGTTTGTGTTTTAATTGTCAAAGTTATGTTAGTTAAGAGTTGTATGTCTGTGTCAAAAAAGTCAATGTATGTCATCAATCAATTGAAAATTTTCCATCCCTTGTATAGGATACATTATCGGGCGAACCCAACATCCTGATTCAAGTGTGCCAGTCATGTGTGAGGGAGAGTGGCATTTTTTTTTCACAAAGATGACATGTGATTTGAGCTTTAAATTCCAACCAGCTGAATAAGAAGCATCTAAACAGAGGTCGGAGGCAACGGAGGTAGGAGGCCTAATAGCACCTCTCGTCAGCTGTTACCGAAGGGGTCACACTTTGCAATAGTAGCACAATGAATGTTTGCATTAAACCTGCTAAAGCCAAGGGCAGTATCCAGTGGCAGTGGAGATTGCCTGTGTTGTACGTGATTAAGTGGCAGTGGTTAATTATAGAGGCTACAAACGAAGACAATGAGGACTTAGTCCTCAAATATTTTATTTTTCAGTTTTTCTTGTATTGTATTCTATTTGTATAAAGTTTCTAAATTTTCCCTTGCTGTAATGATAATGCGGAGAACCAGACCATAGGAACTATAGCAAAGGAGTTCTTGATCAGAGTGACTGGTTAGGTTGATGTGTCTGAATTGAGAGCCATGTATCCACATGAATAGGTTGATGGATTCCCTATTCATGATGTATAGGTTGATGGCTTCCCTATAAATGATTGATGTAATTACCACCGTCAAGGTGAGTATCAAGACCATGAATGAATTGATGGGTCCCTGTTCATGCTGCTTAGTCATTAAGTGGTGTTGTCTTCCCATGTTCATACTAAGAGAGGGAATGTTGGAAATATTCCTTTAAGTTAGTATTCACATAGGTATAAAATAAACTATTAGTTTGTGAGTTGTGGGTTGTTTTACACTCACGTAGAGATAGGCTTGTTAGAGAGAATATAGGAAGGTTGTCAGTTAGTTTTGATAAGCCTAACTCCATGGATATAGGAGTGCAATAGGCTTTATGTATGTAATTCATGTTTGATGTAAATATAACAAAGTATTATTATTGTGTTACTCTGTCCAAATTCTGAGAGTGTCCATATGCAAGTGGGTAGATTCGAATAAATCAGATTGTGCTTGGACAGCTGGAACAACTGTAAGAGTTAGATAGAAATGAATTAAAAGGCGGACAATTTGAACAGCTAGAGAGGTTAGGTAATCATCTAGAACAGCTAGAAAGGTTGGTAGACAGCTATAAACATGAAATGCCATTGTAATATTTTTAGCCAACATATACAAACTCCTCCTATGCATATATTCACTCAGAAACAAAACTCAAATATACTTCTGAAGGAGGGTGGCTATATAGATAGAGGGTGCCGACATTAGGAGGCTGAGGGGGAACTCTCCCGACGAAGGGGGGACCTTGATCTATAGGTCAAGTGGTTTGCTATCGCTCACCCCTAAAGGCCCTCAACCTCCTCATCCCAATTGAGGAGTGTCTAAAGGCCATTTCGATGGCTCAATACTCTCCCATTATATTCACTTTGAAATATACTCAAAAGTAGTCATATCATTTTTAGCTCAAATAATTTAAATAGCAAAACAGATCTCCGTTTTATTATTATTAATAATTGCACTTGTGTAGATTCAAATTAACCAAAGTGAACCTTCCCTACTACTTTATGAAACAAGACACAATCAACACAATCAAGTATCCATATGCAGTGGTCGCCAACTAAGAAAAAGAATTAAAGCAGGGTAATCTTCTTACCTACTACAGACTCTAAACGAGAGACAATTATTTTATGTAATGCAGTGGTCTCCTACAAAATAAAAAAGGAATTAAAGTCCTTAAAAAAACAAATTAAAGCAGAGTAATCTTCTTACCCAGTAGAGAATCAGGACTTTGACAGGCGCTCTGCTCTGGTGTTTTATCTTTTCCTTCATCTATGATAGGCGACCTATCTGACTGAGAAGGAGTGCTATTTTCAGGTTTAGAAGGGCTTCCTGAAGATTGATCCTGTTGTTTAGGACTGTCTGGCAATGGTATTGTGGGTAAATAATACAGCCCTTCACACGAATCATCCGAATCACTAAAATCTAAATAGTTTTGTGTAGTCATAATATCAACCTCCTCATCTTCATCCACGTGTGCAGTTTTTACCTATTCAAAAAAGCTGCAAACTTAAAAGCATGTTCTCCAACAAATTAAGAAAAACTGTTCACAGGCATTCAAATGGAAAAGCAATGTGCTTTGCAAGGAAATACCTTCTCAGTATCAGGCATCATATCAAACTCATCTTCTCGTTCAACATATTCTTCATTTTCCTCAAGCTCCTTGAAATCTGGAGCAAACGCACTCCAATTTTCTGTATAGTGTTTGGCCCAGATATACACAGCCCCTCCTGACAGGGAGACCGAAACCACCAGTGGCCTTACAGGATGCCACGACAAATCTGTCAAGCTATCTTTTGGCCCTTCTAGTATTTTGACAAGTTTCCCTTGTCTGTTCCATATGCATATCTTGTGTTCCCCTTTGCTAGCAGGTGCACCAACAACCCACTCACTATCACCACTGAAACATGCAACCTTCCATGGGAGACGGTTAACTGCATCCTGAAACTCCTTAGAAAGTGTCAAGCATTGAGATCCTGCCCACTTCATGATTTCAGTCACTGCGCTATCACCTGAACCATGGATTAAGTCATCTAAAGCACGTGCTGCTTTATCTTGTGGTAGACAATTCTCAAAAACCCGAATCGTACGATCCCCAGAGTTAGTGAGTAAATACTTTCCACTCTTGCTAAAGACAATCTGTCTAATTAATGCACCTCCAGGTACCTGAAATACGGCTTGTATTCTTCTAGTTTCTGTATCTATAATCAAAATCTCCCCTTTGGAATTTCCAACATAAATTAAATCACCTTTCTTGTTAAAGCTTGCAGTAGCAGATGAAAAAGCCACACTTCCATCTGGGTATTTACCCCGGGATAAATGAACTGATTCTGTACCAGCAGAAAGTGCTGAGACGGGAAGTACATGTTGATCACCTGAAATGAAGTCCACGAGAATAGGTGCACTAGACATGGGGCAAGCTAAGCCCAAAGATGGATTCACCAATCCAGGATGAAGACGAGCATACAGGGCAGTATGCTGGAGCATGACACGTATCAATTTTATTCCCTCGACAACATCCCACAGTGTCAGATATTTGTCCAAAGCTGACGTCAGTATTCGGTACCCACTCTTGGACCAGCACACACTTGTTATGGTTGCAGTACAGTCATCATCACGGAGTTCTTTGGAAACTCCTCTGGTTTCAAAGTCCCATATAACACAGGCTCCATCTGTGCAGCCAGCTATGTCATCGAAATAAAGAAATTAGATCTCTTTTGCATTCTTAAATGCCAACAATTGAAAGAACGGTAACAGACATGACAATTGCTATCCTACAGAGAAGAGTCTGAGACACAAGAGGGTATAGAAATGTGAAATGACTTGCTCCCAATTCAAAAACATAAAAGTAACAGCTAGATATGGTTTCTCTAAAGATTTCTGAAATGAGAAATCTATATTTTATGTAAAGTTAAGGATATGTCTTCTTCCAGATTTTGCAGATTCACTTTCAAGAAAAGAACAAAAGCATCTTCTCTTTATCTAATACAGTAAAACTCAAAATAGTTCTGAGCTGCTATGTGCAAATAACAGTTTTACTCTTTTGTACCTTCTAAATCACAAATCAAGTTTCACTAAATGAAAATGAATTGTATGAAAAATTATAGCATGCAAACTATCTCAGTCACCCAAAGATTCTTATGTTAATGCCAAATAATTTACTTGTTTTATCTCTGCTATCAGTCAAGCATTTTTATGACTTGAGTAAAATGCAACGTTCATAAACTTCTGATGTTTGGTGCTCTTTGGAAAATAAAGAAGACATACTAATATATTTCATAGTCATGAAATTAACCTTCGATGAAGCAACCTTCACTCATAGACTAATGTAAATCCCCTGAAACTTCTGAGGCGTCCACCTAAAAGTTGCAAAAACATTCAACTTTAGGTCTTCAAAAGCTTCCTCCGTACAACAAATATCCACCCTTGACACTTAAGAGTTGGTGTGTATACATGTACATATGTGTGTATATGTACATGTATACATATATATGTGTGTGTGTTAATAGATTTTGTGTGTGTGTGTGTGTGTGTGTGTGTATCAATCATACATATATATATATAATATATATGTTCATCATACATATACATATATGCATGTATCATATATATAAATGTATGCATTGCAATATAAATATCAACTAGTTCATGATGCCAAATTAGTTGGAAGAGGTAGACATCAAACTCTAAGATGCCATAATATGAGACCATATATACATGTATCATGTATACTAATACATATATATACATATATATGTGTACATTGCCACATAAATCTCAACCAGTTTGTGATGCCAAATTTGTTGGAAGAGGTAGACATCAATCGCTAAGATGCCTTAATATGAGACCCTATTGCAATATATTGACATGCATTTGTTAAACAACCATAGCATTTTTGTTAATGTATAGTAGATCTTGTGTCCATATTTTGACCTACGCATCTGGTGATCATGCATTCTTAACATGGTATCAGAACCATTCCAATGAATAAATTCCATATTGTTAAAAAAATCACATTAATAAAAACTACTAAAATTTATACATTGGAATGTGTGTGCCATTACCTGCCTAACCTTCCATTTCAGAGTACCTCAACAAAGATCCTAGTTTGTTCTGTTAATGCGGACTCATATTTACAAGTACAGAAACTCAGGTTAATAACAGACCTTTGAGTCTTCAAATTTCACGTACAACAGCTGCGAAAATTGGGCCCATCAAATCAAATGTAACATGTTGCCACAGGAAAATAGAAAATCTACTCATATTGCAACATCATTTCCAAACAGCTAAAGTATGACACGTGCCTAAATTTCAGAATGATGGTTGCATTGAGAATCTACTCATAGAAGCCAGTAGGTGCTCAGAACAGGAAATGCATGTACTTAAAATTTCAACCCAATTCTGATGTAGCAAGACAATCCTATGTTTGATTTCACACATACTTCAATGTCTCCACAATCTCCTCCTATAAAATCTCTGCCTATTGACAATATTTTCCCCAATGCCCTGTTGGAGGTTCAATCTACACTCTAACAAAGCTCAAACCTGTCAAGGGCTTTTAGGTCAGTAGTAGAGCACCATACAAAATCTATGTGAGTTCCTAGGTTTGAGTCTTAGCCATTATAATCCTTACAACATGCCTCTGAAAACCTGATCTAGGTATTGGATACCATTCACGGGTTTGATTCTAATGAATCCAAAACACAAGACTACATGTACTCCAAAGACACTGGCAAACTAGCTAGCTCAAGCCTTTCATTCCCCAGTAAGCTAGCCTTGTTACTGTTACATTCTCCACTCAAAACTCTCCTTTAATAATCAATTTTCTTACAGGTGTATATAAACTACTCCATTAAGTTATTTTCGAGAAACATTCAAATGGGCATAACTCAAATTGAATACCCAACGCAACCAATTCACTTCATGCCAGAAAAAGTTAAATAAGTGTAATTGAAATAGAATTCCCAAAAAACCATGAAAGCTTCTCCGACAGCTTCATGTCTGAAAAACTCAAACAGTCATATAACTGAAATTGAACGATCAAACCACCCAAAAAAGACCATGAATGTTTCTCCATTTATTTCGTGACTAAAAACCTCATATGGGCATAATTGAAAATGAATACCTAGCATACCCCAAAATAATATATATGTATATATATAATGATAAAAAAAATTTTAAAAAACGAAAATTTCTCCATTTACTACATGACTGAAAAACTCAGATCAGCATATAGCTGAAATTGAATACCAGGAACAACCATATTTTAAAAACATTGTCCCAAGAAAAAACCCATTGAATTCGGACTAACCGAAAAAAGCAAATGGGCATAACTGAAAGTGACGCCCGACGAAAAAAAAGTTTGAAAAGAACATGAAGACCAACCTGCTAGTAGGGTGCCTCGGCGATTGAATGCAATGCATCTGGCCATGCCCTTTTCCAAAAACTCCTCTATCACTTCGGGGAAGTCCCCCTGAAATGGGTCTGCCCAATACAGAAAAATTCATAAAAAAACAGAATTAGGCTCTTCATGTAAGTGCATTCCAATTCATCAATGAAAAAAAAAGCATTTTAAAGAGCCTCACCTATGACTGGGGCATTCATGGCGGCCTACACTCATAACACGGCCAATCTCTTTTCCAAAATTCAATCCCCACAAGGCCCTTCTTGCCTATTGGGGCAGAAAACACCCGAAAAAAAACAAAGTGGCGGTAAATAATGTAGATGTGGACAAATTCACAGAGGACTGTTCGTAATGAAATCCTTCCCTTGCTAAAACAAACTGCATTTGTTGGGGTTGTTATTGTAAAGGGTTCTGTTCCTTAACAACATATACAACCATGGCAGAATTTCAGAAGTAGCTCTCAGGATTTAAGCAGACGATCGCATGGGCAACAGGCGGTTCCTTCGACGGACTCGATAAATGGCTCGTGGTGTTACTCGGACATTAATAACTTTGGTAAGACATATAACTTTGCTAATTATAGATTTTAATATTCAAAGAAAAAAATTAGAACATTGAAGCTAATTATGGACTCTAAAGATAGAATTAATACATTCTTTCGCCTCCTTTTTATTGTAGAATATTTTATTTAGTTGTTAATATTACATTTTTTTTGTAAAGTTTTGTAATTAAAAAAAATTGCGTATAGTTTTAGTATATATATATTTTTAGGGGTATTTATTTTACTAAATTCTTTCGAAGCATGATCTCAGTGTCATTTTTTTTTCGTATTCTCTGGGATTTGTATTTTGGTGGATGGTTAGGCAACACCTTTTATACCATCATCTTCACCATTAAACTACAACTCACTTGATTAATTTTAAATGTGGCACCTTTTTATAATTAATGTTCATCACTAACACCTTAAAATATTAATATTTAAATAGATTTAAAAGTATATGTACTCTCGAAATTAATAAAGATGTACAAGTATATGTTATGTTTAGTAAAACTATGTCATTGTCGCGTGAGAATATTTACACTTTGTATATACACAGTAATTGTCATATTTGATGAAAAGACTAGAAATCACAGTGACATTACCTCCACCACTTTGTTGAGTCCAAAAAATATCCATGTTAATTGGGGATTCAGTTTCTTGATCGGTTCTACACTAAATGGAACAACCATTAATATTGAAATGCTTATTATAGGCCCTATTATGCTTGGTGTGGGTGCAGGGTTTTTCAATTAGGGTACTGCTAAACTAATTTTATGGCTATTATTGATTTTGTCTAGGGTTTAAACAAAGCTCGTGTATATTAAATTGTTATGTTTGTTGTGGGTTCCAAATTATTTGTTTAAGATGGCTCTCGCACAATTAAGTGTAGCTTTTAACATTGGCTTCAAAATGTATACAATTGGCATTCGATGTGCAAATTTGATAGACTAAGAAAAGGATAAAATCAACAGTGGGTGGGCATGGCGGGTGTTTCTAGCATTAGTGGCAATTCTAGCAAGCATAATGACAATAGGAGTGTTTGGGCTTCTAAACACACCAAACAGGTTTAACTTCTAGCTGTCATAGTGTTTTATGATTTCAAATATTAAATGGAAACTCTTAATGCATTTGATTTTTTGGATAGATAATGTCTTTGAAAATGCAATAATTGTAAGCCTTTAGGATTTATGAATGGAAATAATAATGCATTACACATGTTAATCTTTCGATTTTGTTTGTTTTGCCAATTCACTTTCATGGGTACTTCAAGCCAAAAAAAAATCAAGCTTTGTTCAGCGAGGGTTTTGTTTTACTTTGAAAGATGAGCTACGATTCAGGTATTTCTTTGTTTTTTCTTTGTTAAGTGGCATATTGCAGGGTTCATTTAGGATAATATTATGGTTTTGAGTACCAATTTTTTTATTGGGGTTGAACAAGGGTTTCTAAACGTTATAGAAGGATTTATCATAGTAGTAGGCATCAAAATAGTAGATGAGGAACACCCTACTCAATTAATTGCTCACAAAATTCAACGTTTCTTTATCATGGAGATAAAGGTCATTTTTGGTCCGAGCATAGGAGTTTCAATCACTGAAACATTGGACCAGTGTCATGACACTAGAATTGGAAGGGTAGGTCTCAAACCAACTTTAGCTTGTCATCGTTGATTCATGCTTCAATGACATTGTACTTGTTTTGACCAAGGGAACCTAAGATTTAAGCTTGAACAAGGAGGGTAATTTTTAAGGGAGGGTCGAGCCCTTAATAGACTTACATGCCTAGAGTGACTGCTAAAAGGAGGTTTGACACCATGGCAGTCGCCTTTAAGCGTATTGTTTCTTCTTAGCAGCTCCTTTTGTTCCTAACAACATAATCCTCATGGCTCAGCCTATCGAGCCACCTTGACCATGAAATTGTCATGCCTTAGGGTTTGAATTAGGGTTTATATGTCTGTACACCATGGTCATACCCACCGCCCCCATTGAAGTGGTACTCTATCTATGGTAACCATTGATACATTTCCCACTCCCCAACTCACCTAAAATGAGTTGACTCAGTTTTGAAAGTAAGTTTAGTGTTTCACATTAGATGAATCTACAACTGACATGTAGATGAGCACAAAGGTGCTAGTAATATTCATTGGTACTCTAGAACAAGATGTAGATATAATCAAAAGTGGCTTTTTGTGTGGTTTTTTGGGTTGTATGTAGTGGTTGTGACTTAGATTTAAGCATCCCTGCTTATAGATATTTAGAAATGTTAACCATTCTAGCTTTAAAAATGTATATATTGTTGTGAATATTTAGATTCATGTTAGGTTTATGAATGCATACATTTTTCTTAGTGTATAGCTATTTTTTGTATATCATGGATTTTACATTTTTTTTTGGTGTATTAATAGGGTACGAGCATGTTTATTGGAAATTTGGCTATATTCCCTTTAGGGATATGTACAAAAATTGAATGGTCAATGGTCATTTTCCATGTCAGTAATGACAAATGAGAAAATCTGCCTAGATTTTTAAGAGCACACATTGTGAAATCCATTGTTTGAGCATCAATTGGTATATTCCAAGACTTGCTAGATAGTTTGGTCTAGTGAATTATATCAAAGCTTCCCCTTAAATATTTAGTTAGATGCAATCAAGTCTTTGGAAGATGGATTCACCTTTCCATGACTTTATCTCACATCAAGTGTAATTCTAAGTTCTTTTATAACACTTCATCTAGTGTTGGGAAGATATATCAAATAATGGTTAACATTCTCATGTTTCATTTTTCTCTTATAGAAAGTTTTGAATTTTATAACTTTAGGTGCCATCAAACATAAAATATTTGGTAATGGATCAAATGGGCATCTTTAAGAGAGTTTCACATATCACTCTGTCGACATGATGTAACATACATAATGATGATACTTGAACTTATTGCAGAGAGTCATTTGTTTGAATAAATTTTAGAACTTTGAACTTATCTCTTTTCATGTGAATGTATCGCATACTTGTTCTTTGACAATTACAAAAATACCCATAAAGTTTGGTGGCTTCAAATACCTAATAACCTTTATTCTTCATAAAGTTCATTTAGATGACTATTTACTTGAGGAGTTGGTAGAAGCATGTCTAGGTATCAAAAATTTGATGATACATTTTTGCCATGGGCTTGAGAATTTGAAAATTAACTCCCATAACCTTAATTCCCTAAATTTTGAAGGTCAAAATTTGACATCATGCTTAGTCATAATTAAGTGTTTTCAATCAATGAGTTTCAACATCCAAGGTTGTGTTGTTGTCAAATTTATTATCCCTGAATAACTTACAAGGAGAAAAAATATTCTATTAGAAGCCAATATAGGGATGCCTTTTTGTGCACTTAATTTTATTGGTAAATTTCCTAACATCGAAGTGTTTTGTATGGATCTTCATTGCTTGAAGATAATCTATAAGATTCATCGTCGTTGAAATTTCTCTATTAGTTTTCCAAGCACTATAAATGCTTTTTCCATACTTGTTGTATTAATTTGTAATGGTTTTATTTAACTTGCAATTATTTTAATTTTATTTAATTTGTATTCTTGCAATGGTATATAGGCTTTGCATATGGAACTTTACAAGCTATATTTACATGGCAAGATGTAATCAATGAAGTCGCATCATGGTTGGCACTTCCATTGACATAGCTAAAAAAGGTTCATGTAAATATTTCATATTCAAAATAAAATGAAATGGCTATGCTCAACTACAATCTTAGAAGTTATCATCTGTTGGACATAATGTCACTTCTAGTTGATTAATTCTTGGAACCTGCTCTTAAGGTGCAGTTTATAAATAAACACTTGGGTTTGGAAAGATATTCTACATATGCAAGACTCTTGTTTCAAGAGCAATAGCCCTTCTTGCCTTCTATCTACTCACCTTATTAAAATAGATTGGTATAATAAATCCAACATCATTTGAGTTTCTTTTGTTTCTATCTTTAATCACCCATCTTACATCTAGTGGTTTTGTCCCATTTTATTTTCCATGGAAAGATCTTTAGTTGTAATAGGTTCTTTGATGGTCTTGTCTATGGTTTCTTTCACAACATCAACCAATTTTACTCTCTCTTTTGTTGTTCTTTGAATAAATTATACTTACCATCTCTTTTGTTTTGAAATTTTCACAAAGCCTCCTATAAAGAATTTGCATGTTAGTATTATTTGTTGCTTTTGGCATTTCCATGATGTTGATGTAATTTTTCTTGAGCTTTAGATCAAAACAATAATAATTACTTTTCATGAAGAAAAATGTATTGAGGATTAAATGTGTAGTTTTTTATTTTCAAAGTTTCGCTCCAGTGATTAACTTGAATGTAAAGAAAATCTTTTGTGATTACACAAAATACATGAATATGAGCTTTGAAATGCACCCTACCCGACTCTCTAACACATGAATATGAGATTTTAAATGTGCCTACCTTACTCTGTAAGTATTGGATTGATTGAGTTTGATTCCCTGACTCATGCCCAGGCTTGAAGTTGTGCTATCAACAAAACAATCAAAGGATGAAACTTGTTGTTTGTTACTTGATCTACTTATCATTGACTTTCATGCATGTTATTATTTTATACTTGGTTTATTTGAAACTCTTTGTAAATCAGTGTTATTTTCAACATTAAAATTGTTCTTTATTCATTGCATTATATTTGTTGTATTGTTTAAGCATCCAAATTTAACACTTGCATTTCAATTCAACTTCTTTCTATTTTCTATGCATATTTGATCATGAAAATTTAACACTTGTAAAATTGAACACTGCATGGCAAATACTAGCCACTTCGTGGCACTTATTATTTTCCATTTGTAGATACCTAAATTCTATCAATTTAGTGTCATAATTAACTTTGCTTAATATAGACACACTAACTAAATCACCATCCCAAACTTGAAATTCCCACTAACATCATTTCCCTCCCTTTTTTCGAATAATTGATTAATTTATATTAATTAATTAAATTGTGCAATATAATTTTGCAAAACTAATTAAAATATGGATTTTTTACCTCATCCAGACATCTTCCACACTTCTCGTAACCAAGTGTTGAGTCATCCAACCACCTCCTCAACTTTCTCAACTAATTTTTGAGTCACCAGTTGAACATTTCAACTACCATGGTTAGTCATCCAACTACCATGACCCATTCATGATGAATCATTCAACTACCAACAAACTCTCCCCCTCTCTCACACACACATGGGAATTAGTCATCATCCACTGACATGACGACTCAGTTTCAACTGTTAATAATTATCATTATCAAATAAATCTGAATTTATCCCAATTGTTCATCTCCCCATCCACAAGTCTATAAATTGAAATGTCATATTTTATTTTCAACATCTATCTTCAAGCTGTCAAATTAATTTTATGCATCTATTGAGAGTCCAAGCTATTTGCAACTATATGCTACCCAAGTCACCTTTGTTTGGAGAAATGAATTAAGCATCCACATCCAATGAAGCAAGAGAAAATCATATGATCATAATGGAGAATTTTAGCTATCATATTCTAGCATGTCTGGTGGGATCTTTCCCACATCTAAATCATCATAATTGCATTCTTTGCGATTTTTAGTTGTTTTTGTTTTCTTTTAGATTACATTGTTATTTTTTTGGTTTGGAAAGTTGTTTTTGCAATTTTTAGATGTATTTTTAGATTTTTATGCATAGTTATATGTGTTCGTACCTAACAACAATTTCATTTTGTAGAACAGTGGGTTTGTAGAACATTTTGATGGGTTTGAAGAAGACTTCAGTGGTTTTGTTCTTAGCAGTATTTTAGGTTTTAGTTGACTATTTTATGAATTTCTATTTATTATATTTTTTATTTTATTGGCCTACTAACATCTTGAATTCATCACTTTTATGTTTATGTGTTATTTTGTGATTGTTTTCTAAATTTTTGCTAAGCAACAGTTTTGTAGCATCTGTTGACGGGTTTGTTCTATGAAATAGTGGGTTTGTTGAATATTTCAGTAGGTTTGGTGCAAATCGCAGCGATTTTGTCAAACTAGTTGACGATTTTATTTTATGTTTTTTTTCTTATCTTTTGCTAACTTTTTTATGATGTATGTTTTTTCAAAATATCCAGCTTTATAACCTTCTTTTTATGTTTTCTATGTTCTAGTCTACTTTTTTCTCTATTTTTCTTCTTTATGTAAAATGATGATTTTATGCAACATTTCAGTGGTTTTGTTAGTCAAAACAATAGATTTGACAAACATTTCAGTAGTTTTGTGTAACATTTTAGCAATTTCATTTAACATTTGAATGGTTTTATTCAACATTTCAGTAGTTTTGTTCTCTTGCACTTTTCTTTTGTTTTATGTGTTTTTATTGTTTTTTGAGTTAATTTACGTTTACGTCATTTTATGTCTTTGCATAACAATGATTTTGTTTCAAAGAGTTGGTTTATTATTTTATCTTTGTTTTTTGTTGTCATTTTAACTAACTTCCAGGGTCCTTGGGTTGCATAACGCCTTGAAAATAAACTACTAACAATTTTTATGTAGGATCACTTTCTAAAGAATAAAAAAGTGAAACCAAAAAGTAATTATTTATTTTACTTGTTTATTGCTAATCTTTGCTCATTTCAAGTTTTTATTTTACAAGTAATAACTAAATCATATTTCCATTTATTGTAAAGCTTGCTAGTTTGTATCATAAAGAGTTGTGTATGCTCTTTTCTTGGCATCACATTGGTGATGATACTCATAAATTAAAAAAAACTCTTGTAACTTTGTGTTATGTAGGTTACACTTGTGTGTATGCTCTTTCCTTGGCGTCATATTGACAACAATGTCTAGAAATCAAAGACAAGTGTCGACCTCATTTTTTTAACTTTTTAGGAGCTCTATCGACACGTGAATTTCACCACTACGTGGTAAGCCAAACTCTATATATCTATGGGTTATATAAATCGAGGACCAATTATTTTCAAATGCCTAGGTGGTGTTGTGTTTTAAACACACTATGGCTTGAGGGAATTTCATGCTCTAATACTTAGGGTTTAAACAAGTACCTTGAAGTTTCATTTTTTTGACATTAACCTATTAAAATTTTACGGCTGGTTAAGCACATTAGGACTAGACCCATTTGTGTGTATATGTTAAATTAGTTTCTTCCATGGTATTGGATCTCAACATATCAAAATGTACATAGAGGACTCCCCTTTAGATAATCTTGTATAAACCCTAACCCTAGGATAACCATTTTAGTCATTTGAATTGTAGTGTGCTGACAAGTGGTTAGCTTTATAAAGTTACTCTCAATTTACCCTTTAATTTAGATGAAGTGGGTTATGGGTATGGCTCTACCTCCATAGTTAGTTCTTTAAAACATTAGGTCGACATTTTCCAATAGACGAGTTAGTATATATGAGAGCCTACAAATCATTCAAGTCCTTTTGCCTAGTTTTTATCTTTTTATGTGACTTGCATGATTCTTTTTTGTTAAAGTAGAGCTTGCTTTCTCTTTTTTTATTTCTTTTTACCTCCTTGTGAATACCATGTACTTGAACTTTTTATGTTTGAAAATCAAGTTTAAATTCTTTAAAATTCAAAATCATAAATCAATAAAAAAAGTCCAAAAGCCAAAAACTTGTCAAACATTTATACTATCAAGTTCTTTTTAAGTCTTATATTTTTTGTTTTTGAATTAAACCTTTAAAGTAATGTCTCTCATCATGAGACAAATGGCCTTATTAAAACAATACTTGATTCAGAGAACAACCTTTTGGAAATGATCCCTTCCAATTTGGAATCCAAGAGCATCATATTGAAATCAATGACAATGTTGATGATGAGGGACCTTATCAATATGAACATGCCCATGAAGTCACTTTGCATAAAAATCTAACTTCTCAAGTCATGAAATACCTATTAGAAAATAATAATGAGGCCTTGTTGCAACTCTTGGGTCTAAGAGCCAAACTTCCACCAAACTTTAAAGCCAAAGACTTACATCATTTACTTTCTAGGAAAGAAGCTACACCTCCCATCGAAGAGCAAGGGACATATAGTGGTTTCCTAGGGAATAATAAAACCACTACATTATCCATTAACATCAATCATAATGTCTCTCAAACTTACATGGATAAAGGTAAGGCGATTATAGGTAAAACATCCCAACAAAGCCATCACTTTTCCATTGAAGATCATGTCAAAAAGTTAGAAAGGGAAATAACTAAACTTAAAGCCAACATGTCAAGTAATCCTCCAATCAATCAATCAACCAATCCAAATCCTAATTCAAATGCACATTTGAGTCTAAATCAATAAATCAATCGAAATCCAAATCTAATTTTGAATGTATATTAAAATTCAAATCAACCCCTCATTCCAAATTCAAATGTCAATTTGAATCCAATCAATAATACAAATCAAAATCAAAATTCAAATGTCCATTCCAATTCAAACATCAATAATCAAAATCAAAATCAAAATTTGAATATCTATTCGAATGCAAGTATCAACCCCAATCCATTTACCAATTCAAATAAATTTACAAGTCAAACATCCAATCCATTTTCAAATCCAACTCCAAACCAATTATCACCACTCAAGGATATGGCATTTATCCAAGAATGACAAAGCATAAAAGACAAGTTTCAAGGATTACGAGATAATAGTTATTCTACAAATAAACAGTTTAAGTTTGAATAAATACGTCCATGCCCTTTTGACATTACTATGATGATGGTGCCCTTTCCTTCATATTTTGAACCCCCAATATTTGATAAGTACAAAGGAAAAGGAGATCATAGAGATCATTTTAAAGAGTTTTATATGGCATGTTCAGATGCTTCTTATGGTAATGATTATCTATTAAGATTCCTTCCATGCAATCTAGGTGGTCAAACCTTGTAATGGTTTTTAAACTCACCGAAAGGATAAATCACAACTTTTAAGGGCCTTTCTGAAAAAATCACACATTGTTCTTCATATAATGTTGAACATGAATTGACCGTGCTAGACTTATACAACACTAAACAATGTAATGGGGACACTTTCAACTCCTTGTAAAAATGGCGTGCTTTAGAAAGTTGGTTTCTATGGTCACCTCACAAAAAACAACTTATAGCTACCCCTATGAACAATCTAAATTTAGAATTGGCTTATCAATTACAACCCCTTTGCACTACACCTTTGATGAAATCATAGAAAATGAAGTTCAAATCAAAAGAGCCTTAATTTATTAAGGTGCCATCAAAGGCTTCAAACAATATAATTCTTCTTCAAACCAAAACAAAAATCCTAAGTTCTATGCAAAGAACAGTAACATGGTAGGAGATAATGTAACTGGTGTTAAACAAATTTAAAACACCCAACCTATCAACAAAATCTATATGTCAAGTGGTCAACCTCAACAAGACAATCAAAAATGAAAATTCACTCTTTTGGGAATGCCATGTGATGTAGTCTTTCAACAGTTGGTAGCTGCAAACATGATAAAGTTCCCCCATACCAAACCTTTTGATGAGAATGTTCCAAAACCTGAGTGCTACTGAGATAATGAATATTGTGACTACCACAAAATCAAAGGTATTTCCACAAACTATTGCATGAGAATTAAACACTATATCTAGAATCTTATTGATAATGGTGACATAGCAATAGAGGATGATGCATCAAATCCAACAATAAAAGTCTTGGGACATATCAAGATCCCTTCCTGAAGCATGAATAAGGGTGTACTAAGCAAAACCAAAATCAAAACCAAATGAACAATGTCAATCAAACTAATCACCACTTTGATTCTATAATCAATCATGTTGATTGTATGATTCATCATGTTTATGTTCTTACAATTAAATCCCAAGATTGTGTCATCATCATGAGGTGCACAAATATTACCATTCCAAGTGTCCCTTTGCCTATTCTTGAAGGCAATTCCAAATTTCTGTTTTGGACCTTCTCAAGATGTCTCCCACTTATAAGTACATTTTGTATAAAATATTGTAATAATCCAAAGTTCCAGAAGATATAAATCCATCCAAATTTTAAGTACTTGTAGGAACTTTTCCTCTAAAAATCAAGTGACTTTCGACCATTTAGACATGTCACCCATGGGTTCATCCCATAATTTTCCATTGCACATAAAGTTTTCATTTCCAAGTATAAAGTAAAAAGGGTGTTTATAGATAATGGGTCAGGTTTAAATCTATGTACATTAAGTTTGACAAGGCATTTGGGATATTCTACAGTAGCACTAGAGCCTAATACCGTTACTATAAAGGCATGTGATAATATTGAGTACCAGTCGATGGGAACCATTTATCTCCCACTTATGTTGGGCCCTATCATTCAAGAAACCCTCATTCATGTTCTTGATCTAGATTTCCCATACAACCTACTCCTTGTTCATCCATGAATTCATGCCATGAACGTCATTCCATCCACCCTCCATTAATGTTTAAATTTTTTTCATGATTGTATGGAATTTATTATCCCAAGTGATCCTCAACCCTTCCAATATTGTAAATTATTGGAAGGGAGATATCAAAATTATAATTATTTACCATTTACAAAAGATACCTATGAATCTAATGAGGAGTTGTTAAAGCTTTCCAATTATATCCATCCTAATGAGTTACTCTTTACATCCACCAATCAACCATTTACATCCACAAATCCAACATCCACCTCTAATTCCACATGTCCACCATCTAGATTTTCCATTTTGGATGTAGGTATGGGAGAATATGAAATCCATGATGCTCATTATTTTTTAAACAAACATATGTCCCCCAACAATCATGGGAATCATGTTAGAGTGTGAAGCCATTATTCACATGTCACTATTTATATGCACTATTCATAGTCACTATCCATGGTGATGTGGCATGTTGAGATGGCATCTCGGTGATGTGGCATACGGGTATGAAAATGATGTGATGTGCAAATGATGTGGCATGCAAATGATGTGGTAGGAAGGTGATATGGTGGGATGGCCCATGAAGGGTCCTAAGATGTGATCAAGTTGGTGTGATAAGTGTGGGGCATAACACTCCACTTGAGGAGATGGGTTTTGTCCTTAGTGAGTCACATGGGTTTGTCATATTGTGAAAAAGATAAGTGGTCATGTATGGGTTGATTTTCTAAATGGACCCATGATTCCCATGTGTGGAGAAATTCAAAAGGTGATTGCAACACCTTTTGGACTTGTGTGGTCACATGAAAGAAGAAGACAAGATGAACATTATTGCAGATTGTTCTCACATGTGTGAGTGTGGCACAATTATTGGAGTCACATGGGGTGGCTTGGATCTTGTCTAAGTGGAACATCTACTTTGTTGACCCTTGGTAATGAAGACAAGAAGAACACTATTGAGTGACTGGACTCACTTGTGAAAGTGGGGTGCTGGTTTTGGAGCCACACAGAGGTGGCACATGTTCTTGTCTGGAAGAGTATATTTCTTGAAGACTTTTGCACATGGAGACAAATTTATTGATGATCATTGTTCACCCCACATGTATTGAGGTGAATTTGTTGGCCCACCATGTGTTTCTCTCTCTCTCTCTATCTCTCTCTCTCTCTCTCTCTCTCTCTCTCTCTCTATCTTCTCTCTTCATTGTTGTAAAATGCTATAAAGCATTATGTTCTCCTTTATAATTTGTAATCCATTTTTATTTCATTATGGATTCCCTTTGAGGATCCATGCAAGCCTTGGGATTGCATGTTAGGAGGCTAGATCCTGGATGTCTTGTAATCTTAGCTCACATATATACTTAGTTTATAGGCATCATTCATGCTTAGGTGGTTAGATCCTATAAGACTTAGATGAGAGAATGACTCGCCTAGATCATTGGAAGCATGGGGATCCTTGATGTTAGAGGTTAGAGCCTGTAAGGTTGTTATGCTTGGATCACATGGATACTTTGATTTTAAACATTGGATGCTTTGGATGTAAGCATGGAGATGGAGGTTGATGCTTTGGAGCTCACCTTGGATGCTATGGATGTTAGCATTATATTAAGTTGCATGTTATAGTTTGGAGGTTAGATCCTAGAAGGCTTGGTTGTAAGCTTATCTCACCTGAGTTATTGGTTATTATCACTTAAAGGAGTTGCTACGAGGATGTTGTTGGAAGAGAGGATTTGATGTTGAAATATGAAGTCTAGATGCTACCTTTGCCCTATGGTTTTTCCATTACTAGTTTAGCAGGGTTTCCACGTATATCTTGTGTAATGTGTTCTCTCCTATTGTGTTGTGTTTTATTGTAGCTTGTTTTATTTCTACATTTAATTTTTGCACATGTTTGGATTATGTTTTGGTTTACTATCAAGTGGTGTTAGAGCTTTGGTTTAGAAGCTAGCATGTTGGTAATATGAACCATGCCTATCTAGATCCTAACAAATCCCCAACATATAAACAAACACAAAAGGTTCATAAGATTGGAAAAACTTTTTTCATGGAATGTTGGTTCCTTATTGAAGAATAATTTGAAGATTCAAACTCCTCTTGGCTCTATTATGATGAATTAGCTATGTGTTTCCAAAGTAGCCAATATCCTATGCCTAAATCCATTATGTGTAATATCATGAACTATAAAGGAAAGGGTCTTAGCCTCTACGAATAAGGTCTCATCTAACCTATAACGTTTGCAACACATTAAGCCTTTTAAGGTATCCGATTCAAACCATCAAGTGTGAGCAATGCAATTATGATAGTTACTCTTCTTGCATGTCTGAGGAAGACTCTCCAAACATCAAAATGAGTTCCATAAAATAGTTATTTTGAAGACTTAATCATCACCAACCTGTTTCATGATAATGTCATTTTGACCCTCGAACTAACCTTTCCATAACTTATCATATGGGACCAAAAACAACCACCCTCATTTGATCATTTTTATAATGATGAAGCCATATATGAGTTTTTGATATTTAGAGATCATATTCTAGTAGGATATCATAAGAAGGGATTTTCAATTCAATTGGATAATTTTGCATACTTTGAGGAGCTTATAGCCTCTACTCATTCACACCACCATATAAATAATATAGTCCTGTTGACATGAATATTAGATGTTGAAGCTTTAGATTTATAAAATATTGATGAAGACATTCCCAATCAATAAGATCTTGAAGAACAACTTAATCTTCCCCCACTACCAACAAAGTTGCAAGAAGACATTATTATTGGAACTAAATAAAATCCTAAGATTGTGAAACTAGTTGCTTCCCTTGATTTAGAAGAATAATACACTTTGATTCTACTCCTCAAATAATTTTTAGATGTATTTGCATGGTCATATGTAGACATGCCAGGGATAGATCCTTCATTAGTTGTTCATCACCTTATTGTACATAAATATGCAAAACCTAGTAAAGAACCATTTGAGAACTCAAAAACCTATAAAAACCCTAAAATTATTTCCCAATTTAAGAATATCATTGTATGGATATGCATGAAATGACCTAAAAAATTCTAAAACCCTCAAAAAAGGGCCAAAAATTGTTGTCATGAATCTAGTTCATGTTTGTAGTCAATTTTAGGGTTTTGATATCTTTCAAATTTGATGGTGCTGTCTATTTTGTGATTGGAGACTTCAAATGTGTAGTTTGCATGGATTTTCATGAAATCCCACCAAACCTATGAAACTGTTAAAAACCAAGAAAACCAACAAGAATGCTAGCCGGAAAGATCTCACCAAGGATTTCATAAATGACAAAGCGGTCATCATATAAGAGCTCTAATACCATGTCAGAGTGGGCCACAATCGAGGATCAACTAGATAGGGTCAAATGCACAAGGCTAAATTTGTATGGAGTAGTGAAAGATGAAGAACAACTCAAAAGAGAGAGAAACTTGTCTTCACAACCAAAAGTTACATTAATGAGGATTAGCCAAAAAATAAATACAAATATACATTATATAGTGAGGAATTAGGTCACCCAAAAATGTGATTAACTCAACTCATAATTAGAAAATGACTTAAATTACATTTCCCATAATGACTTATTATTAACCTAAGCAAGCTAATTAGACTATGTAGGTAACACCACATAGTGGGAGAAAGCCTACATTAATAATTTTATTACATGGAACATTAAGTCAAACCCTTATTACTATGTGAAATAATATGTTAGACCAGTTATTGCATGGAGTAATATGTCTAATTATTTTACTATGATGAGAAGTTTGCCAAACCTATTCAATTGTGGGAAGCAGTTTGCTATAGTTATTAATAATGTGGGAAGCAGTTTGTTAAGTCTAATTTACTGGGTGGAGTAGTGAATCAAACCAATTCTATTATGTGGAGTAGTATGCTAAACACTCTTAGTGGATGAGAGGAGTGCAGGGGATTTGAAAGGCTCTGTGGTTGGAGGAAAACCCCTCTAGTGATGTTCTTGCTCTTTTGTTTCTCTTATGGGCTTTAGCAACAATGATGAATTTCATTAATTCTGACATTTTTAAGACTTATTCACACATTTTTGATAGAAAACTATACTATGGAGTATTATATTGATCATGAGATTGTAATAATGTTGTAAACACTTCATTTTCTTGTTATGCATGATCACATCCTGGTTGAAATGTATTCAAATATGTAATTTGGATTATTAAAAGATGATTATGATTTGTTTACTTAAACTTTATTGCTTTTGTATCTGCATTGAAATAAAAATGTGGCTTTAGTCTCTTATTGTAAAATTTACTTAAATATCTTTAGTCTCTTGTTATGAGTAAAATGAATGTGTAATTAATTTTACAATAATAGAAACCAAAACAATGAAGAATTATTTGCATCAAAGATCATTGTTTTATTACAACATGTTCATAAATTTTATTGAATTCATGCAAACTTGTTGAATAATAAGGAAAGATAAGTAAGAAACCTTTATAGGGTGAATAATAATAATAATAATAATAATAATAATAATAATAATAATAATGTACATTTTTTTGGTACCTGACTAGGGGGTTTTTACAATAAAGTAATGAGAGTCAATGGGTTCCACTATGATTTTTACTGAGCAACATGGTATTTTTTTGGGCCAGACTTGCTTCAGGGTTACTCTGAAGTTACTAGATAAATTCTTTAGGGAAACTTATCAATCAAAGAAACATTAAATTTATCCCTCAATCTAAAGATCCCAAGCTCATAACCAGTTGGAGACCCATTGCCTTATTAAATGTCTCATACAAGATTCTTTTTAAAGCTCTAACGGTCTGACTATGACATGCCCTTCCTATAGTTGTTTTGTCAGAACAAGATTTTTATTAAAATTCATTACATCATTGATAATATCATTGATGTGTGTGAAGGAATGGAATGGGCCCATGGCTCCTGATACCAAATTTGGTTTCTTAGTCTGGGTTTTGAAAAATCTTATGACCATATCGAATGGCCTTTCATTCTTGCCATGCTGAAAGCTTTTAGTTTTAAAGATCTTTTTCTCTTTGTTATACAAATCCTTTTCTCTAATGTAACAACTTGTTTAACCATGAATGGTTGTAAGTCTAAGAGATTTGGCCTTTTCTACTCTATTAGACAAGGTTACATGTTAATTCATGTGCTATATTTTTTGGTTATAGAAGCTGTTAGTTATCTTCTAGCCTAAAGAGTCGATTAATGTCTTAGGGGAATCGTGCTCCTAGATAGGAAGAGTCAGCATATTAATGGTCATTTTGATGATGACTCATTTCTCACTCTTGTTGAGAATGAAGTTTCTTTCTACTAAAAATTGACACACATTTATACCTTTTGTGAAAACTCTGGGTCAAGTTTACAGTGGTCCAAGTTTCAATGTTACTACTAGAGTATGATGCAAATCATAGTTTGATTAAATAAATTTCAATGGAAGTGGATTAACAAAGGGGAGGAGTTTAAATTATAGGCCATCCCTTAATCTCTCCTTCTGAGCTTTGGGCATTATGTTATGTAGGGAGCGAAAAATAAGTTTGCTTTCTAAATCACCAAACCTTTCCTTGGCAAGGAAATTTTAAATTTGAACTAAGAATATTGTGTCTACACATTTAAACTACTCTTCTCGATGGATTCCATCTAAAGCATTATATGACAAACTCACAAAGTTAATTAGAGACCTCCTATAGGCTAATGCCAAACAAACTCAAGTCTTTCATAGAGTTGTTTGGGATGTCTGTTATATCCCTTAGGGCAAAGGAGGCATGGGCATTATTGATGTTTATAGACAAAGCATTGCTCTATGTGTTAAAGGGGTTTTACGTGCCACTGAAGTTCCTGAAGTTTTGAAAAAATTATTTAATGTATTATATTTTCATAGGTTCGCCTTACGACAAGACTAGTTGGAAAAATATTGGGCTTCATACTTTGCTTATTACCTCCACACCTATAAATATTGAGGGGTATTTTATTTCCTAGAGTATTTTGAAATCCTTTGAGATGGTCACACTGTTTCTCAAATGGGCAAATAACTAATTTAGATCTAGTTTTTATTTCAATGATAATAACATGTGGTGGTCTCCTATTATTTCCAACAATATCCTCCCACTTGTTGAAACTCTTGTAGTAAAACACTTTATTTTTTTAAAAAGAATTTACACTATGCAAGATCTTATCTCTTCTCAAGAGTGGACTCCATTCCTTGATCTATAAAGAAAGTATAAGTTGCTCACCTTTGATATGCCATCTATTTTGTGTATTTAAGAGCTTGTGCTTGATGTCATGATGCACATGATGGAGTTTATGCCACTAGTGGCACAGTAGAAATATTAGCATTGGAATTGTGGGACATCATTTAAGCATCACTCTCTAGGTCTTTTGTATGAAATTATGAGTCCCTTTTTTCAGCACTTGGCAAGCTAAACAATTGGTGGAGTTTAATTTTTTTATTTGGATTTGACTTACCTGTCTTAACCAAATCTAGGAAGCTAAGTTTAAATCTAAGCTTGCTCATTGTTCATGGTGTTTAGCCTACCAAAGCCTTCCACTAGGAGAGAGATTGTACCATATTTTGATTTTTTATGTTGAGTGCTTTGTGTGTAGGACGTTGGAGACTTCCAAGCACTTGTTTTGGATTTTCCTAAGAACTTGTGGGGCTTGGTAGTGGATCCATAACCTTTTCATGCCTTAACATCTAGAACTCATCAATTGAAAGATGGTTTTGTTTGAAAACTATGCTCAATGGTTTTAGCCTATATATCTTAATTTAAATTTATTTTATAACTTATATTCTTTCCAACTTTGAAAAATTAAGAATTATACTATTTTCAATAATCAAATTATTTCATAATACTTTTTCCACTAACAATGACATCTATGTGCTCACCTTTACCTTCTTTCACATTCAGATACAAGTAATGAAAGCGAGCTTGAAATTTAGTAAGTGAGCCATGTTATCTTAATATCCCAGGGAAATAAGCTTGAACTAGGGGTAAATAAGCTCACATGGATACATTCTTACATGTACATATATTCTTTCCTTTACACAGTTAAATCAAGAATGACCAAAATCTTCCCCAAACATACTTTATTTGAGATTCCATTTATTCTCCCACATTCATCAAAAATAAAATATCTTATTGCTTTAAATAGCTAAACATGGACATAAATCCTTGTCTTTGAATAAACGCAAAGACTACAACAATGCTAATAAGATACTATTTCGAGCGTGATGATGAGAGGCCTTAGCTGGCATCCCATGTACTTGAAAGCTACTCTCTCAAGGCTGACTCGGACAACAAACCATGATCCTTTTTCTTGGATTTTAATATATTACATTTTATTTTTTTAATTATATAAATTTTATTTCTGAATTTCTTTTTAAATATTTATTTTTTTGGTACGAATTTCTCTTTAATTATTTTAATGTTATGAGACTCCAAATGTGTAGAATACTTGATTTAAGGGAAGGGGATTAGTAGTTAGGACCTCTAATTTTGGAGTTTTATATCTTTCATATTACGTCATTTCATGTTTTAAAAATTTGGATATAGATAGTTTAACATTTTTTAAGTTCAAAAATGTTATCCATAAGGAAAATTGATGTCTCGAGAAGTCATATGATGAAGTTTCCATCGACATGTTTGTTAGGAACCTAGATCTCGCACAGCTCTGACACCAATTGTCAGAATTAAGAGCACACTTGATTACCTTTGTATAAGCAACTAAACATGAAATTAAACCAGAATAATAAGTAACTAGAAATCAAAAATAGCACAGAATATGAGAGACAATACCCAATTGTATTAATACTCTTTCAGAAGGAAAGACAATAAAGAGATCACACTCTTCCCACACCTCTAAGGCGTACCAGTAATCTTCCCTCAAGAGTTCTCTCTCTTAATTACAAACACAAACAACTCAATAACCGAGTTGGTGTTTCAACTAGTTAGTAACAATTGCCAGTACCATTGAGTATACACACATACTCCAAGTTCGATACACCACGTACTAAGTAGATCTCAATCTTGCACACCTGCAGATCAACCTGGTTTTGCACACCTGCAAACCTAGATCTTACTTACCATGTAGATCTCACTTGATCTTGCTATACCGCAGATCAACCTGGTCTTGCACACTTGCCGACCTAGGAAGAACCCTTGTCCTTGCCTCACCAAGTCCTTATGATTCTCCCTTAGATAGAACCCTTCTGATTCTATAGAACCATTCTACACTTTACAATACAACCCCTAGTCTATTATATAGATCCCATACAAACAATAATTAGACAAGCAGCTCAAGACGTATAATTTTTTACATGCAAACAACTGGTTCATTAAGCCAAACTGTTCGTCAAACTAATGAGAATCGCAAGGCGATTGACGTCGAATGTCTCGAGATGAACGTCGGTCGATCCATGACCAATGTCGATAGTTTCCTGTTGATCGACGTCGATTGGCCTAACCGACGTTGGTTACTGTGCCACTCAGTTGAAGCTTTTAGCTCCACAACCTAACAATGTTAATTTTAAAGCATATGGACCAGTCGTTGGGACTGAAGGGACCACCAATAATTTTCAAACAAACCTAAATTATAACACTAGCATATAATTTTGACACTTAAGCCAAAAATTGAAATACATATAAGCCATTGATACGGAGTGCCATGTTGGAAGATGCATGGATCATTAATGTGGAAGCGAACACCATTTTCTAGATGGCTCTCGAGTTTTTATCCATTAATGTGGCAAGTTAATGCCACCATGTGTGTCACCAACTACCGTCTATCCTTGCCTTTTCATGTACCTCCACCCCCAAAATAGATGGAACTTGCCCAAAACTTCTTGACCATGTTGCATTTTGCATAGAAATTTTAGTCGGCACTATGAAGGGATGAAAGCATACACAAAAGTGTGTTGCCTATAATTGAACCCATAACATTGTTTTTTATGTTCTCACATGATTTTTATTGTAATTTATCTTCTATGTTCATGCTTTTTACTACATGCTTTTATGTTCCTTCTTTTTTGTGTGCCTTCTTTATTCATGGTTTATTTTGCATGCATTCACATCATAGTAAATATTTATTGGTATGTTAATGGACTGACATAGCTGGTGTTCACATATTTTTCATTCACTAAGTTGTGTTATTTATATCTACGACCCATTTTTGTCAATTTGAAGTGGGAATGAAAGATGCGTGGCTCATCACTATGGAAGCCAACGCCATTTTTCACATGGCTAGACAGGGTTTTTTCCATTATTATGGCAAGTTAATTTCACCATACTACCACCAATAAATGTTTCTAATTATTTATATTTTTTACATCACTATTATGGTTGTCGTCCATTGTAAGTTCTTATTTTTGGATGCATGTCTTATACGTTCCTATTTTTTTGTTGTGATTTATGTGTTCAAATATTTTTTGGAGATCTTCCACATTTTGAGTAAATGTTGACTGGTGTGTTAATGGAGTGATGAAATGTTACACCAATAAACAACTCTCCTTGTCTTTTCGTGGACCTCCCCCCTCAAACGGCCATGAAACCTACCCAAAAGTTCTTGAGGATGCAACATTTCACAAATGAATTTTTGTTGGTAGAATCAAGGGATGAAAATTATTGTTATTGTGTATTCTATGTTCATGGTTTTGTAGCATACATTCACATCTGACTAAATTAACTTATTGGTATGTCAATGGAGTGATGAAGCATTACACGAAGGTATGTTGTCTATAAAGGAACCCACAACTATGTTATTTTTATTTTTACGTGTTTATTATTGTTAGTGTCTTCTATGCCTATGTCAAAAGATGCTAGATGAAGGGATGAAACGTTACCCATTTTTGAACCCACATCATTGACATGTTTTTATTCACATCCGACTCCAAATTTTCTAAATTTTTAATGAAAGCAATGTAGGTTTTTTGAATTCATGCCACTATGTGCTTCACATTTATGTCACATTTATATTTCCCTACATGTCATGGGTTAGAAGATGCAACATTAATTGGTGTGTGGATATAAGCCCCAAGAAATTTCATGCACATACCATTAACAATTATTGTCTTTGTATCAAAATTATGGTTTCCATTCACATAACACAAAATGTAATTGTTTTTTGTATCAAACCAAATTGTATTGTCTTTATATCAAAATTTAGGTTTCTAGTACCCGCCTTGAGTAACTTACAAACGTTTAATGTGTTAATCAATATTTGTGGGTATGTGGATGGAACGGTTGTACATTTTGCATGCACATAGGATTACAAATTATTATTTTTTATCAAAAATTATACTTTCATTCCCATTATAGTAAATGTTGTCTTATATGTATCAAACCAAACCCTTTTATGGATTCTTGTTGTTATATTCTATGTCCCTGTTAATTAAGATCTTTATGTTATTCATTCACATTTTTTAAGTTGAAAATATTATTTATCATCATTGTTGTTGATAAATCACTGAACATTTTATGTTGTGTGTATGGAAACCTTAAAATTTGTAAAAATGTAAATATAAAATTAATATGGGTGATTAATATAAAATGAAGTGCCATGTTGAAAGATGATTGTGTTTGCATGATTGAACACTTATTGGTATGTAGATGGAATCCATAAGGTTATTATTCACATATTAGTAAATGTTTATGTGGTTCTGTCAGAAATAAAAATTTCATTAACATACCAATAAATATTTATGTCTTGTGGTCTTAAATGTTGTTGTGGTATGTTCTTCATATGTTTTTCATTATATTGTTAATATTGTTGATAGGTTTTTAATTATATTTCCAATTGCTATAGCCATGCATTTTTGTTTTGGACATAAGTTGAGTTGGTGTAAAGGTTGAAAGTTTGTTGGGATGCTCAATTTGCAAAAAAATTACATTTTGTTTCTTGACACTTGTTATGTTTGGGAAGATTGTGCTACATTTATTATTTTTACATTGTGTTTCTTAACATAGTATATGTTTCTGAAGTTTGTAATGCTCATTAAGTTTTTATTTTTAAATGTTTGCGAAGTTTACAATGCTCAACTTTTTATTGCTTCAATTGTTTAAATGTGTTATTGATGTTTGTTATTTATAGGTAATGATGACACATTTAGAAGTTAATAATGGAGAAGAAAAAAGGCCAACTTGTTTTTAGGTGAAAGTATTTTAACTTTCATTAAGCTTCTGATCCATTTGTAGACTTAATGGTAGATAACAAGTAAAATTATTACAGTACATAATCAAACTGATTATCTATACTTTAATTACATTTATTAATACACTTATTTACATTATAAAACAAACTAAAAACATTTCATTACATTTATTTATGGTAAAACAAAAAAATACACCATTTAAGGTGGAAAATTTGAGTTGTGCCCTTCATTCCCTATATTCTAAGATAAAGGGAGTTGTTGTTGGTCCTTCAACAACCGTGTCCTTAGTGGGTATTGCTACTATGTTAATGAAAATATAAGGGATACCACATGAACAAATTGGGGGTAGAATTTTTATCATGTCATGCAATATGTGATGTTGTTTGGGTAGAGAGTTGAATTTGTGCTATAACGCCTTTGCCTCTCTAATTCTCTCTTGGCTTTCTCAAATTCTCTGTCCCTTCTATCAAGCTCTCTATTTTTCTCATTTTCTTGCCTTTGTTGTATATTCTCCTACTCTTTCTTATGCTTTTTTATTGCATTTTTAAGTTTCTAATTTTTCCATCTTTCCCTCTTAACATGCCTCAAGGTTTTCTTATCATTGGCTTCTTATTTATTCGTTGCCCTCAATTTTGCAATCTCCTTATTGTGGGTCTCCTGTTCTCTAAACATTTATCGATAGTTATTTTATGTGAGAATTTGTGATTGTCAGCTCAACCTAAGTGCATTAGTTCCTTATTTCTTTGTAATCCTTTATGCTGGTAATTTTAAAAATGCTAAAATTGGAGTTCAATGGTCATTACTTTCTACCTGGTTGTATTTATTGATTTGTTGTTCATTAATTTATTTTGTTTTATTATCGACATATAAATCAATTGTTTTATCTTCTAACCTCAATTATCCACCTTGTGCATAGTAATGAACTATATTTGGTAAGATCGAAGGCGGTGGTGATGACATTGACATAGAGACATCAACTTCATTAATTTCACAATTGAGGCCTAAATTTTTTGTTCACTCCCTTAACCAATTTGGTAGGCTTACTTGTGTAGGCAGACCTAAACTATCTTGGTTGAAACTAAATGTTACATTCATTTCATTATAATGTATAATCAAAGCCTTTTCACCATCAACATATATCACATTTGTTATAATTGCATTTGCATGAGCTATTTCATATTTAAAACTTTTTGCATTGGCAACATTTCTTGTATTTTTTGTTTCACCTTCTTCACCTAGGATAGCATTATGTTCCATCATTTGCTTCATCCTTTCCATTGTAGATTCAATATCTTCCTCATTAAGGCCTACCAACCTCATTATATTTTCTGTAACACTAACTTCATCCTCATTGACATGAAATGCTACACTTGGATTCATATCATTCGTTAGTATATCATGATTAAGGGCTAAATACATGTTCATCGAAATCCAAATATTATATTCTTAGGGATTAGTGTCATCTTCATAGTTTTGCTACCCAAAGTGACCAATTCATATATGTTTAACTTGTAATCATGATGCATATTCATCCATGACATCTTATCACTCCTGAAGTAGGCCTTGAATGGACCAAACACACTTACATCTAGTGGCTAAAATTTGTGGATAGTGTGTATGGGCAATATAAGTAGATATATCCCTAAAGCTATAACCTATTCAATCATTAAAAGTGCAACATCACCACCATGCCTATCAAAAATGAGAATATATCTATTATTAGGTGAAACTCCTCTTGATAAAGATCTCGAGAAATGATGCAACTAATTCATAAATAGTTCATTTATTATCCATGCATGGGATTGGGTAGCCATACATGCGCCTAGTTCACATCCAATAATGAAAATATGCAGTTAAATTTTCATTTTAAAGAGGTAGAACCATAGGATGTTTTACCTAATTGCATTCACACATGATAAAATAATTATCCATTATATGTTCTTTGTCATTATCTAAGGCACACTCCTTGCTCCTTTCTTGGCGACGACTTGCATGTAGTAATTCCTTCCAACTTGCACCCATGTCTCATTGCAATTCCAAATTTTGTGTGGCCCATAATTATTGCATATAATGTTTTCAAGTTCTCATAAAAATAGACATAATCGATGGCCTTAGCATGACAACCCTATCTTTGTCTAGCCCTTTTATTATTTTTATAGAAAAATTAGGGTGCTTATTTTTGAAGCCTTTCCACCATGACTTGTCAAGGACACCATCATTGAAAGGGTTGACCCTATTTTCACATATGCAAGAAATGTGTGCATTTAAATGTGATATATCCAACCCATGCCCCATGTCAACTAAATCCTTGCACCAATACACTATATCACTTTCTTCATATGTTGATAAAATAATGGATGGACCCTTCTTGTTTATAGATGTGATTCCTTTGAGAAGAATAAATAGAACTCGTAGGCTCCTATGCATTCTACTTCATATAAAGGTAAGAAGAATTTTGGTAATAAGTGGTGTCGTTTCCACAAAAAAAAAATCTTGATTGGGATGGAGGGAATGGTAGCATTTGTAGGGTAGACTAGGAAGAGTGACTTCATAAAAAAGATCGTAGTATTGCATTACAAGGAGTACATGAACATGGGTAGGGTTGCCACCAAAATTATTGTGTTAACCTCTCAACATTTTTCAATGATATCAGTGAAAAATTAGTGAGAAAACTAACCAAATTAGCTAGGTTTAACAAAAATCCCATGATTACATCATGTGAGACTCAGAAGGCTGTGAAACTGGTTCTTCTTGAGGAGCTTTCAAAGCATGTCATTTTTTAGGAGGAGATGATGTCACTAGGGTTTAAAATTGATGATGGTGGTGCCCAACAGGTTGAGGCAGTAGTGGTAGAGTCTTCTGGCATGCCAAAGAGTACTGGGTAGGGTGGATTGGACAAGAAGAAGGATCTGATAGTGCACAAGGAAAATGTTATAGGATTGATAAAGTAATATGTAGGGAAGAAAATGGTTGGTGGTAAATTGATAGCAGATGAAATCACCATGAGGTAGAGGATGTGGTGAAACAGATTCATGTTAAGCCCACTCGGGGGAAGAAAACCAAGCAATTTTTTAGTCTAGATCTAAGATAGAGGATGCCACATCACCTACATGGAATGGTTGATCTAATGGTGATAAAGGATGATGGTAAAGTGTTTGACAAAATGCTTGAACATAAGAATCTAAAAATTGAGCAAACAGGGTATCAATTAATGGTGCGCTCTCTTTCAAGAATAATAAAATGATTTTAGGTGAAAGGGATAGATGTTGTGTTTGATTTAAAATAGAGACTAGAGGCCTCGTTAGATGTTCCAACTGACTTTCAATGTTTGGTATATCAGGGTAAGGAATTGTAAAACTTTTTACCATTGTCCTTATATACTGTAGGAAAAGACTCGATCATTTCCATGGCTTCTAGATTACGGGAAGGGATGGATGGGTTAAAACAAACGTCTAATCTCAAACATGCATCCTTCAAATAAGCGAAAAGAAATGTTACTTCCACTCCAAATTTAGTGAAATGTTTTCCTCATCCTTGAGTCTATATTATTGATCAAGCAAAGGAGGTTCCTTCTTTAGATATTTTGAAAGGGAATGTGGATGATTATTTTCATTCTCTAGTTGAGGATGTATTTATATGTAGATTTAATGGTCTATGGCCATTTTTAACCACGTTATATAGATGGGTTCATGAGACATGGTCAAATCAATGTGAAATTTCTCTGTGCTCTAAGGGGTTTTTTGGTCCACTTCCACAGCCAACAAGATTATCAAAAATGTCTTTTAGAAGGCCCTTCATTTTGGGGCAATACAAGCTTGTTTATCACTCCCTAGTTTCCAAATTTTAACCCTCTCACTCTTTTAATCACTAAGATGCCAGTATGGGTTCATTTCCCTAATCTACCTATGCATTTTTGGTTTGTTTATAAGGAAATAAATAATTTTTTGGGGTCATTTATAAAGAATGATCATGAGAGATCTGTTGTAGGCTTATGCATTTATGCCAAAATTTGTGTAGATAATGATTTAATCAAAGGGGTTCCAGAGAAAGTCATTTTAAAATATGGAAAAGTTTAACATGTTTAAGTTCTAGATTATGAGAATACCGCTTTTAGATGCCATAACTATAAAGTACTAGGTCATCTTCATGCATCCTATCTTCAGGGCATCCACAAGTGGTTAAAAACAAGGAAGAAAAGTCTAAATAAAACAAATGGAGTGCGTCAAATTTGTTGCTAGTGGTTGAAAATTGTTTTGGAGACCCAAAAACACAAGAAAATATAGATTTGGGAGATAGTAAGAAAGGAGGAAAAACCATTTCTACTAAAGAAGCAGTACCTAATGAAGGGGTAATAGAAATTATTCAGAATTCTCATTTGAAGTAGTCAATCAGGGGAGTGAAGAGAGGACATGAGTCTAAAAACTCAGACTTAGACAAGAAATTGTCTGGAAAAAGAAATTAAGAAGCCCAAAATCCAGATAAATAATTAGTTGTGGTGAATCCCAAGCAAGAAATGTGGCAGGAGGTAAAAAAGAAAAAAGGTAAAAAAGGCAAGATAACTAATGTTTTAAACTACTTTCCCCTAAGATGATGTTTGATACCGACTATTGGGTGGTAGATAGGTATGATGTTTTGTTGCTCTTAGCCTTGTGGTTGTTTGGTGTAATTGGTTCTACTTGGCCATGACATTTTAGTTTGGTTTGTTGTGTAATATTTTATTAATATAGGGTATGGATCCCATCAAAACTAGTAATTATTAAAAAAAAATGTGATTCCTTTAAGCCAATTTGACAAAGTACTGGGTTTGATGCCCCACTTTACCGCTATAGCATTTATGGATTAGCCATTAACATCCACATATATCATTGCACTTTCCACATATTTTGTTGTGCACTAGGATTGCAAGGACACACACATAGTGGCAGTAACAATTATGTTGGGTTCCTTCTCTCCCTAGTTGGCAAGTGGGTAGTTTGTCTGCTTTGTAGTGGGTTGCTCAAACTTTGTTAATGTCTTTATCAATATATTCTAGAATTTTGACTCCTCTGTTCATCATTATTGCATGTGTTCATCTTCTAATAAATGCATTTTCTTCTTCCCATTCCTTAGGCTAAACTACAATAGTCAATAAATTATCTAAATAATTGACAACAGAACAAAAAACATAAGAACAACAACTAAGGAAAATAATATTTATAATGTTAAAACTATGAATGATAAACAAAAATATAAGATATCACATGAACATATGACAAACACTAGGTATTTTGATTTGACAAAAGGATTTTGTTTAATATATCTGAGTAAACGTTTACTAGTATGTTAATGAAATTCTTAATTTTGATATAAATACATAAACATTTACTGATATGTGAATGAAAAACTTTGTGGTTTCTATCCACATACCAGTAAATTTTAAGTGTTGTAGACATACTCATCCTCCAATATGGTACTTCATTTCATATTAATGACCCATAGTAATTTAATGCCATGCTAGGCTTCACAAAAATTCAAGCCACAACTAAAATAATGTGTCTGTTTAAATATTATTATTGGTCAAAATTTTAAACATGGTGGTTTAAGTTTGCATTCTCAGGTCAGCCAACTAGATTGGCTGAGAGGGAGAAAAAAACCATGGCCCTACTTGTGAAATAATTATACAATAAAAATGTTACAAGAAGCAAAATTTATATACGTTGCAAATAGAAAAACACATATAAATTAATTCAAAAACATTTAAATTTTGATACAAAAAATAATAACATAGCATAAAATGTTTAGTAATTTGTAATTTGTCAACAACATTCATGGGAAAGAATATTTGTAACTTACAAAATGTGAGTGAATAACACAACAACATTATTTGACAAGAATATATAAATAACACAATAACAAGAATTCATGAAAGGATTTGATTTGATACATTTGAGTCAACATTTACTGTAATGGGAATGAAAGTATAAATTTTGATAAAAATTAATAATATTATTTGTATGTGATTGAAATATGCCATGCATTTCATCCACATACCTGTAAATGTTCAGTATCACATTGAACATTTATAGGTTGTTCAAGGCAACTGACGGTTTATCCCTGTAATGTTAAACAAAATATATGGTCGTTTACTTATTAGGAGCATTGAAATGCACCATACAAATAAGGAGTCTATAAACACTACCCACTATTATGGGGTGAGTTTCAATGCTCCTTACAGTGAAGCTCCTTCAGGGCTTCCATCCACATGCTAGTGATTGTTCAGTCTTCAAATAATAACATTTATTGGTATGTGAATGAATGCCTTGCCCACTGTTATGAACATAGTAGTAAACATTGAATCATATGGGAAGGTCTATTTTGGGTTCATTTACACTAGTGAATGTGGTCTCTAATAGTCCATGACATGCATGGAATTAGAAATGTAACACATATATGAAGCACACAGTGACATGAATTTAGAAAACCTCTATGGATTTCATTAAAAACCCATTAAAATTGGAGTCAGATGTGAATTAAAACATGTCAATGATGTGGGTTTAGAAATGGGTAATGTTTCATCCCTCCAACAAGCATCTTCCAACATGGGCATAAAAGGCACAATAATAATAATAACAAGCACATGAAATGAAAAATAACATAGTTGTGGGTTCATTTATAGGAAATACACCTATTTGTGGCATTTCATCACTCCATTAACATACCAGTAAACATTTAGTTAAATGTGAAGGTATGCTAAAAAAAACCATGAACATATAAGGCAAAATAATAATAATTTTCATCCCTTCATTTTGCTAATGGAAATTCCTCTACGCAATGCTACATGGTCACAAACTTTTGGGGAGGTTCTATGGTTGTTTGATGAAAGGAGGTCCATGAAAAGGCAGGGAGAAATGTTTGTTAGTGTAAAATTTAATCACTCTATTAACAAACTATTAAATGTTTACTCAACTGTGAAGGTACGTTAAAAAACATTAACAAAGAAATCATGATAAAAAAAATAATAACGTGTAAGGCATGCAACCAAAAAATAGGGACATACAAGACATAATAACCATAACATCCATGCAAAAATATAAATAAGTAGGAACATTTGTTGGTTGTGCATAGGGCGACATTAACTTACCATAGTAATGGATAAAATCTCATCTATCCATGTAAATAATGGTGTTGGGTTCCACATTAATGAGTCACACATCTCCCATCTCAAGTTGAACTCAACAAAAATATGTCATGAATATAAATAACACAACAATGTGAATGGAAAACATATGAACAACAACTATGCCAGTCCGCATTTGAAATGTTTATAATTGTGAATGAATAAGACATGAACTTAAATTCATAAAATGTTTTGATTGGATATAAAAATAATTAACATTTATAGGTGTGTCAGTGTAAACTTGTAGACATCTAACCTTTAATGTAATCCTATGAATATGTTAAGGCTACTAGAATATTGAAGTCTGCTTGCAGTTTAATTCAAATCTGACAATTTGTACAAATAAAAATCTCTATGCTAATCATACTCTCTCTATAAATCAAAAAGATGCTTTTCTAAAATATTGTTTGATTTATAGAAGATGATTTGAATTTTGAATTGTATGTGAATGATGAGGCTTAGATGTGTATTTGCATTCACTTTTGCAAGTGACACCAATGAATGGAGGTTGGTTAAGTCATATATTGGAATTAAATGATTGAGTTTTGAATCTCATAAGACGCAATAAAAATGAAGTGGACTAGATGTTGTTTATTTCATGTACCTTACAATCAAAGGTAAAAAAGTGAATTTTAAGGGATCAAAAAAAAATTTAGGGTTGGTGTTTTTAAAATATTTACACCTTTAAAATATTATTGAAGGTTGTAACTTTTTTAATTATTTATTCTATTCTAAAAAATATATTCATATTAATGAAAAAGATATTCATTTTTTTAAAAATGATACATTACATTTTATTTTTAATTGCAGTGCAAATCTATTTTAGATATGGACCTTTGATTTTATATCAAGGTTCATATTTTTTAAATTATTTATTCAAATAGTCAGAATAACTTTATAAAATGTTTAAGTAACTTTTAAAAAAACTATACAACCTACAATACATAATCAAATAAATCTTAATATATTATAACTAGGAAAAGGGATCACAAGTATTGGACCCACAACTACTGGTCTCCTTTTTCTAGTATGAGAATTAGAGATGTTTAGCTTTATTTATCCGTAAGATATTTCAATTTAGTTAGAAAATACTGAAAATAAAGTAATCTTCACTTATAGATAATTTTATGAATATCAGTTCTTACTTCCAAACAATGAGTTTCAGGACCCACAAGAGACCACACATCCAAACAATATACCCAAAGACAACTTATATTTTATTAGTTTCATAATCTATGACCTTAAAATATTAAAATTACTATTTCTCATTTACTTTTTCTCATACTTTCTTTTATTTCTCTCTCCATATATTTTAGAGATGCATTTGGCACTTATTTTATGTACTTGATTCATGTAATATCTTCCTCATTTCCATTGGCTGGACATTAATGTTTAAATTAAATTAAATTAAATTCTTATCCTTTCATGAAACCCTTTATATTTGATAAGCTTGTTCATCCTATTAAGGATGAAAATATCTTTGTTGTCATCAATATAGCTAACATCGTCGATGAACAACCCCTATCTTTGTTGGTGTCATGGCTTCTCAGTCATCACATAACCTACCATACTTATGCCAATATTTATTAGAAAAGGTAAAAAGTAATAAGGTATAGGTCCCATAGAGGGGGTTGTTGCTCACATTTTTAATGAGTGGGTGGTTCCATGAAAAATAAAAGACATGGAAACTATTTTTTTAGAATCTCTTCCTAAAACCAAGAACAACAAATTTTTTTGGGGGAAAGTTTGAGCGGTGGAAAAAAGAAGAGTTGGAAGTTTTCTATATCTAATTTTATTTCAGAGCAAGATATTTTACCAAATTTAAATTTATGAATGGGCATATTTCATTTAAACTCTTGTTGTAGATAAAATAAAAAATAAAATCAACTATTATCTCCTAAAAAATCGTAGCATACACTCAGAAAATTTACACTATGAGACCACATTTGTTACATGTACTTCTAAAATTATTTTGTAGTACCCGCTAAGAAATATAGGAGCCCCCCTTCCATAGGACCACTTCCTAAGAGAAAATTATTAATTGTTGTAATGCTAATGCAACCACTTTTCATAAATTTGCTTTCACATATGCATATTTCACTACATTAATTATGGGGTACAAATGCATCAATTTCGAGAAAACATTTTTAAATTTATTAAATGCCAGCATTAAAAAAAACTATTATAAATATTCTCCATCAGGAACTAAATTTGATGATTGACCCTACATGTCATGGAATTTTTATTATTGGAATGCTTCAATAAAACTATTATTAATAAAAATAACAATTTACAAAAGATTACAAAGGCAACCGATTGGTATGCATGACTCAAACTCCCTGATGGAGGAAATTTCTAGCTCAAAACAAATAATAAGTATCAACACCGATAAAACATGGTAAATAACATAACACTAGAACATATATAAAGAGCACATTAATAAACTAGGCACAAGTCACTGCACTAGAAGGAGATGTTGGAGGATCATCCTTAGGCAGAAGAGTATTCGAAGATGAAGGCTTGCCTAAGGGAGGACTCAAATCCACTCATCCATCCATGGGGTCTAGAGGAGCCATATAAATAGTAATGCCCCACCTAGGAGAAGGCCACATTGAGAAGGATCAACGGTATTAGCTTATGATCCCCACTAAAAATGATCAACGGTGGATTTCCCATGCATCGACATTGAACTCTATCCCCCCATTGAGGGGATGGGTGGAGAAGTGGTCATGGTCAAAAGAATGACTCCTTTGATGTTTGGGCATATGATGTGGTGAGCCTCGTGGTAGATGATTTGAGGGGATGCAACTTATGGCACAAGGAACACTCCCCTAGTGGTCAAGCAGTCCTGTAAATCCTTGATTTTCATGTGGCAACTTACTCTGCTTGAACTTGAATGTGTATATAGTCCGAAGATAATACATTCACCTTGTTTTTAATACAAAAATGACAAGATGATTCCTCATTGTTAAATATAAAAGAGTTTTTAGCTCTACATAATTGAAACATAATAACAACTCTGATCCTATAAAAAACTATAGATGTTGATTAATTAATAGAATCCTCAAGGAAAATTGAATACCAAGAAAGTTCATGATGATAGCGCTGGAAAAATTATATATCTACTATAAAACAAATTAAGTTTTAAGATATGTCCAAAAAATATACTTGAAGGACTTAGCTCTAAAACAAGCTAAACACTTGAATTGAACAATTCCAAAGTGAGAAAAACACTCTCCAAACAAAAAGTATCATGAATTTTTTTAAATTCACAATATCCAAAATACTTCTTAATCTTATATTCAATAAAAAAATAAAAAAAATAAAGAGGGAAAAAACTATTGAAACAAAAAAATAAAGGGGAAAAAACTACTTAAACAACTTCAAATAAAATCAAATTAGATTTTATACACACTTTTGATAAGTCTTAAAGACCAATTCAATGTGAATAAATTAACAATTTAAAAACAAAATTCAATGAAAAAATTAATCAATCCTAAGAGTAAATCATTCATCGGCAAAATAAAACAATTTTTATTAGAATGAAAAAATAAAATACCGTACTCAATGACTTAATTATATCCATACAAAATAAAACTCTCGAGGGTGTCTCGAAGCAATTTGTTTGTGAAGGTGGCAATAAATTCTCAAAATCATTCCACAAAAATATTGTGTATAGGATTACTTCTTATGTAGGTAAGATATTGTGTTTGGGATTTATAGCTTGATTTGTTGGTAATTTATGGTTGTCATTGACATTTGAATGGAAGGGATACGTCCTTTACATTTATGGGATTTATAAGTTATAATTGAGATTTAATTCTTCATTCCATTAAATATGTAATCACTAAAACATGAAGGGATACATCCTTTGTAATGGTTCATTAATGGTAGATAACTACTAATATATTTTAGAGTAGAGTAAATAATAGAGGTATTTATCTTCAATCAATTTTCTTTATATTTTAAAGTCATCATCCTTAATACAAATGTTAATAAAAAATATGGAATTATATATATGAGCCACTCATGTCTAAGGAGTTCACTCATAATTATTAGAGCACATTTTGACAATGGAGCATAAGGATATCACTATATCCATTGAGTTGGTATAAGAGTTGTGATATTATGTACTATTCTAATTTACATAGTTAATATAATAAAAAATAGGTTTCAAAAATTATATAAAATGCACGATAAATTGATACACATATATTATCGATTATATTTACCATGTGACAAGTTATTTATATTCAATGATATAACCATGTAGCCACTTGTGCCCTAGAGAACATATTTGAGGTCATCTAGTAGCTTCTTCTCCTTGTTGATTAAGTTGTTATATAACACCTTTCCCAACACATTTTGTTACATATTTGTGACCCTTATTTGGCTTAACATTATTTTTTCACTTAACTCAATGTTTTTATGCCTCTTAACTAGTCTTTTGTTGTATCTCATTGTCAGTGGGCTCATCCCTATAAGCTTAAGATGCACCCCTAGTGGAAGATCCTCATGCCTCTGTTCTGACCCAAAATATACCATCATCTTGACAAAGGAGAAACCATGATACCATAATGTAACTATGAGCATCTGTAGTACAAAACACTTTCACACCACAAATCTTAAGATGTAGTTGTAGACATCGAATTCCTAACACTATTTATGTTGAAATTATCAATCTTACTCAAATTGCACTCAAATACCCAATTTAGGTCAAAATCACTAAAAATACGCTAAATGGTTA
The DNA here is from genome assembly GCA_037957365.1 of Torreya grandis. NCBI lineage: Eukaryota > Viridiplantae > Streptophyta > Pinopsida > Cupressales > Taxaceae > Torreya > Torreya grandis. Next base: position 4,109,854 of record JARHVA010000585.1, read on the forward strand.
GAGCTTGTAGTAAACAAGTACCAATTTAAGCTAATGTATCCCTAAATGGGGCAATGCATTTTATGTGATTCTTAACTTTGATTAATACATTTTGAGTCAAAATGACGATTTCTTCTTTTTGTGCTTTAGATCACTCTTTTCTTCTAATTTGTTAGTACACGTCACATACATTTGTTATTTTGTGTTATCAACATCATAAATAAGAATATAGTTCCAACGCATCTTACATCACCTTCCAATTCTTCCTAAGTCAAATTACAATGCAGTAATATGACTTCTTGACCATTGTGATTAATTGAGGACCAATTTTAAAAGAATTGCACAAATATTGATAAATCTTGTTTAAGGTTAATTAATTCAAATCAAGAGCTTCGGTGGATTTTTCATGGAGATTATTGAATATTTCTTTTTGGAAATTGATTCCTATTAACTACATCATCATAATGACATGATCTATGGGGTGGCATCCACAAGCCATAAATGCATAAAATATCTAAATTATGGGCACCCATGCTTAATTAATGACCCTTTCCCCCAAATCATTATGAGGTCATTTATGATTTGAGTCTCTAAAATTGAATGGATTCTTGGCCACACATCTTGATCTCAAGATGGATGGTCACAGTTCATTTTGATCAATTGCAAAAATCTATAAATAGGAAGCCTCTCACACCATTTCTTAAGCTTAAATTGTGTAGACTTATAATTCTAAAATCTCTCCACAAGTCATTTGGGTTTTGATTATTCAAAGAGTTGTCCAGAATCGGATGTCCAAGACCAATGACTGCAGAGTGAACACACACAACTGTTGAATCAAGAAATATAGAAGAGAGCATAAATTGAACACAATGTATTCAATAATGGAGATGAACTGCTTATACAAAGAGATGAAGTTCACAGCTCTCAAAGCTATCACAACTCACAACTAAAAAACTCAATGAATCCAGGCTCACTTGATAATAATACAAAGGAAGAGAGGTATTTATAGGTTGGAGAGATAGTGAAACCCCACATTCTAGTGAATGTGGTACTAATCTTCCTAAATGACCTCTAGATCCCTAAGCAAGTATATGCAACCATGTAGCCAAAACCCGTAGGAAAAAGACCTACACCAATACCCCCCCATAGGAATAGCTTCAGGTAAGTAATGATACAAAAAAATCAAAAAATGGGTCTCAACAATAAGCCCTGATGAGGTACCCATGTACAATGCAATCTCTCATAAAGTAGAGAAAAGGAGAAAACCCAGTGGGAAAAAAATCCCCCCCAAAAGAGAGAAAATAATAAGAGAAGACTAAAATACCCCCCAGAAGAAGATGATGAAATAATCAACACTCCAAATACATAGTGATGATCTTCAATATCTTACAAAATATGATGTGTGTGTCCACACATAAGAGAGATAATGTGAATGCAAAATGTCGCATGGTGAACATTGTAGTAGGTCCCTCTGAAACAAATGTTGTCTCTTCCTTTTGGAAGAAACAAACCATAAGATGTCAAACTGCTAAATTCCTATTCAAGTGGAATGTGTGTAGGAATCATGATGTAGATCTCTGAAAAATACACAAATATCTCCCAGCTAATGCTTGAATGTGACAAAGTTTGATTAGGTATCACAAGCGTAACAGTAGAAGATGGAAATGAAGAAGCATACAATGAAGGGAGAGAACATCTAGAGAAGAATATATACATGGAACACTTGCCAAAAAAATGTCCATAGGAAGAGGAGAGCAAGGCTCAACAACTATCGAAACTAAAGATAATAATGTAGATTAAGCACTTAGATTTGCAAGATGAATGTCCATAGAAACATATGAGTCATCGATACTCTCAATGTGTGTACTCTCACTGAAATCAGTGAAGTCCTCTGAAATGCAAGTCTGTGAAGGCTCTAGAAGAGCAATAATCAGCATATGAACGGAAGTAGAATCTATATAGGATAGCTAAGGTCTAGCAGAATCTCATCTTCAAGTGGGGGATTGACAGAAAGAAGAGCACTATCCACCATAGATGTATCATCACAGGAAATAAATGCAAAAGATAAGAAAACAATAGTCTCAAAAGAGACAATAGGAAGAGGAGGAGGAGGTGTGACTTAAGTCTCAGCTAGATCTTTGAAAAGAGAATGTAGTATGCTCCAAAATAGTGTATGGACACTCTGTATGCTCTACATGGTGGTGTAAATCCCATGAAACATGCAACAAGTGACTATAAACACAGTCACAATAGTTGACCCAGTCATTGTGTTGACCTGGGTCAATAAGAGCAAGAATATATCCATATTAGAATGGAATAAGTTCTTGTTCCTTGAGTGTCTATGTACATACACCATGAAGCATAATTAGTTTTTCCAAGAAGGATCACTGGAGATGAAATAACTCTCCTCAACAGGGATCTCTCAAGTGGAGTTGACATTAACACAACTGAGAGTAATAATGCATGCTCTAGAGATGGACTTTGGACTATGCCAAAAATGAGTCCAATCAAATGAGAACAATCTGTGTACAAGTGATAATGCAATGCTCAAATAGACGTCAAGATCTGTTGAGAATGCATCTAGGAATACAAGAGCAATTTGTGCAAGTAGTCACTAAATGGGCATAGATAATAGTTACAAAAACTGAATGTGCACATGAAAGAATGTAGGGCCCACAACAAATCTCCCCAAGATAATCAATAGTGACCCCCCTATGTTTGTAATAATAATGCACGCTAAAAAAATGAGCAATATGTGCTTATGATTGAGTAACAGTGCACGTCTCAACAAATGGACATCAGACTCAACTGACAATGCATCCACAAGAATGAGAAATTAGTGCAATTGACCAAATTAGTACACATGAAATGCAAATAAGCCAAGCAGGAGGATGTCAAACTCTATCAATAATGCATCCATGGAGAAGTAAATGTGTGAACTAGTCAGGTAACCCCCTCCAAATTTAGGCACTTATTAACTTAGTGCATTTTACAATGCAAATGGGTACTTTATAACTTTTTGCTTTGATACCATGAAAGAGTTGTCCAAAATTGGACGTCTAAGACCAGTAATTGCAAAGTGAACACACAAAACTATTGAATCAATAAATATAGAAATTGAACGCAATGTATTTAATAATGGAGATGAACTGCTTATACAAAGAGATGAAGTTCACAGCTCTCAAAGCTGTCTCAACTCACAACTAAGAAACTCAATGAATCTAGGTTCACTTGATAATAATACAAATGAAGAGAGGTATTTATAGGTTGGAGAGATAGTGAAACCCCACATTCTAGTGAATGTGGTACTTCTCTACCTAAATGACCTCTAGATCCCTAAGCAAGTATATGCAACCATGTAGCTAAAACCCGTAGGAAAAATACCTACACCAATACCCTGCCATAAGCATAGCTTAGGTAGGCAATGATTAAAAAAAATCAAAAAATGAGTCTCAATAATAAGGCCTGATGAGGTACCCATGTAAAATGCAATCTCTCATAAAGTAGAGAAAAGGAGAAAACCCAGTGGGAAAAAACTCCCCTCCAAAAGAGAGAAAATAATAAGAGAAGACAAAAAGACCCCCCAGAAGAAGATGTTGAAATAATCAACACTCTAAATACATAGCGATGATCTCCAATATCTTACAAAATATGAAGGATGTGTGTGTCCACACATAAGAGAGAGAATGTGAATGCAGAATGTCACATGGTGAACATTGTAGTAGGTCCCTCTAAAACAAATGTTGTCTCTTCTTTTTGGAAGAAAGAAACCACGAGCTGTCAAACTACTAAATTCCTAATTAAGTGGAATGCGTGTAGGAATCATGTTGTAGATCTTTGAAAAATGCTCAAATGTCTCCCAGCTTATGCTTGAATGTGAAAAAGTTTGATCAGGTATCACAAGCCTAATAGTAGAAGATGGAAATGAAGAAGCATACAATGAAGGGGAAAGAACAACTAGAGAAGAATATATACATGGAACACTTGCCAAAAAAATGTTCATAGGAAGAGGAGAGCAAGGCTCAACAACTATCAAAACTAAAGATAATAATGTAGATGAAGCACTTAGATCTGCAAGATGAATGCCCATAGAAACATATGAGTCATCGATACTATCAATGTGTGTACTCTCATTGAAATCAGTGAAGTCCTCTAAAATTCAAGTCTATGAAGGCTCTAGAAGAGCAACAATTAGCATAGGAACGGAAGTAGAATCTACAATAAGACAACTAAGGTCTAGCAGAATCTCATCTTCTAGTGGGGGCTTGTCAGAAGGAAGAGCACTATCCACCATAGATGTATCATCACATGAAATAAATGCAAAAAATAAGAAAACAACAGTCTCAGAAGAGACAATAGGAAGAGGAGGAGGTGTGACATAAGTCTCAGCTAGATCATTGAAAAGAGACTGTAGTATGCTCCAAAATAGTGTATGGACACTCTATATGCTCTACATGGTGGTGTAAATCCCATGAAACATGCAACAAGTGACCATAAACACTGTCACAATAGTTGACCTAGTCATTGTATTGACTTGGGTCAATAGGAGCAAGAATCTGTCCATATTAGAATGGAATAATTTCTCGTTCCTTGAGTATCTATGTACATACACCTTGAAGCATAATTATTTTTTCCAAGAAGAATCACTGGAGATGAAACAACTCTCCTAAATAAGGATCTCTCAAGTGGAGTCAACATTCCCACAACTGAGAGTAATAGTGCATTCTTTGAAGATGGACTTTGGACTATGCCAAAAATGAGTCCAATCAAATGAAAACAATCTATGCACAAGTGACAATGCATGCTCAAATAGACATTAAGATCTGCTGACAATGCATCTAGGACTACAAGAGCAATTTGTGCAAGTAGTCACTAAATGGGAACATATAATAGTTACAAAAATTGAATGTGTGCATGAAAGAATGTAGGGCCCATAACAAATCTCCCCAAGACAATCAATAGTGACCCCCCTCTGTTTGCAATAACAAAGCATGCTTAAAAAATGAGAAACATGTGCTTATGATTGAGTAACAGTGCACGTCTCAACAAATAGATGTCAGACTCAATTGACAATGCATCCACAAGAATGAGAAATTAGTGCAATTGACCAAATTAGTACACATGAAATGCAAACAAGCTAAGCAGGAGGATGTCAGAGTCTATCGATAATGCATCCACGGAGAAGTAAATGTGTGAACTAGTCAAGTAACCCCCTCCAAATTTAGGCACTTTATAACTTAGTGCATTTTATAATGCAAATGGGTACTTTATAACTTTTTGCTTTGATACTATGAAAGAGTTGTCCAGAATTGGACGTCCAAGACCGGCGATTGCAGAGTGAACACACATAACTATTGAATCAATATATATAGAAACTGAACACAATGTATTCAATAATGGAGATGAATTTCTAATACAAAGAGATGAAGTTTACATCTCTCAAAGCTGTCATAGCTCACAATTAAGAAGCTCAATGAATCTAGACTTGCATGATAATAAGATAAAGGAAGATAGGTTTTATAGGTTGGAGAGATAGTGAAACCCCATATTCTAGTGAATGTGGTACTAATGTTCCTAAATGACCTCTAGAGCCCTAAGCAAGCATATACAACCGTGTAGGCAAAACCCATAGGAAAAAGGCCTACACCAACAATTATTGTGTTATTTGCCTTTGGATAAGCTTCATTTGATAGACCAATTTGGAGATTTCTTCTATTGAGTGTATGTTATGCATAAAGTTCTTGAGGCAATGGAGGAGCAAAGAAACCATTGTTGACAAAGACTAGAGCTCTAAATCAAGGGGAGAACATGCTTGGAGTCGCTCTTGGTGGTGAAATTGATTTGGGAAGGTAACTAGTCTTGCTTTCTTTCAATTTTTTCTTTATTATCATTAGCAAAACCCACATGAATAGGTTGGTTTTGTTTGTTTAGTTTTTTATGCATTTTCATAGATTTATTGACTAATGCTTGACTAATAAGTTGTTTATCTCATTTGAAAAAGTGCTTCAAAGCTAAACAAGACTCTCACAATTTTTATGTAGGATCAACAAGGAAAGAGATCAATTGAGGCCTCCTTAAGTCTTTTTAATCTCATTTTGGTGCTTAAAAAGAACTAGTAATTTTCCTTTGGTGCTTCAAATAAAAAATTGCTTGTTTATCTTGAATGTTTTGTAGTTGTTCTTTAAAAGTGTTTACAACTTAAGGCTAAGAGGCCAAATAACATCACCACACACTTCAAGTTGGTGCTTTAAATTTTAACTCACTTCAAAGTTTTATTTTGATAAATTCATTTATAATTTGTTTATATTAGAATTTATTTGAGAAAAAAAGAAGTTGTGCGTGTATGCTCTCCCTCCGTCTCCTATACAAAACTTGTGGGATCAAAAGTGCCATCTTCGTTACGAATTGTGCCTTAATCAAAAGGCATTAAAAAAATGTTTTGAAGGCTCTCCTCAAGACCCACATGGCTTAGGTGATCTAGAAACAACCATAAAACCCTTTTACCTAGTTTTTATTTCACATATTTTGGCTTGTGAGGGGGACTTCATTACCTCCCATAAATTCTATAGGGAAGCTTTAACCCGAGGCTTCATCTCCCGATATCATCTTCAACCCCTCTCCTTGGGGGGTATATAAATTTGGATTCCCTCACTAGGATGATAGTTTGAGCAGTTAAACCATCTCCATTAGTAGAGGCTAAGCCTGGGATGTATGATCATATTGGACATCACACTACACTGAGCAAATGACGGATGTAATGGTTGTGAAAAGGACTAGACCTTTTCACAACAAGCCATTTATCATGGACCCAATTAATGTGTTGCTTCTCTTATGTGCTAATGTGAAAGTTGGTATACATGGGATCGATCTAGAAACATGCAAAACTTGTTAGTTTTAGTTAACCCTGATTTACCACACCTTGATAAGATCTAAGATGATTACTTAGTTGTATTTGTCTATTTTGGTCTTAAAATACTTGGTGTTGATTTGAGTCAAAAGTTGCTTGTAAACCAAATGTCAAAACCAAACACATTGTCCACAAATTTCTTGAAAAAGGAGGCGTTACGTTATCCAAGTGAAAATCACCTTTTCCTTGTTCAAATTTTTCATCTTAAACACTACGTCATATCTTCTAGCTGACACAATTATGCTACCCATTTGAGTCTAGATCATTTTCAAAAATTTCTTAAATCCTTCATTGATAATTTAAATTTGAAATTGCACTTTTCTAAGTTCATAAGGTTGATGTGTTAAATTGGTTTCACCATTTGCACTTAACTTGAGAGAACTTGGGTTCAAATTTTAATTTGGATTGAAAGCTATTTATAGACTCATTATCACATTGTCATCATTGGTAGACTCAAGTCATATTGTGTATCACTCATGCTTTGAGTCCTATAACACATTTTATACTACCATTCCTATTACCATGTGGTGATGTTATGTTGCCCATTTGGTTCTAGTTTTATACTTAAGAATTCTCGCATGTTTCCACATCATGAGCTTCTTGGTTTGCATTGTCTCCTTCCTAATCCGAAGGGCTTTCTTCTAGTTTTCTAGTAGTATTTCACTGAATTTGAACTAGTTTTTATGGTATTAACATATCAAAAAAATCTAGGCTTTGGTGTATAAGTTACATTCTAGGTTTTTTTTTAAGTTATCATACCCTCTTCCAATTCATATGATTTTAACCCTACTAAAGGTTGAGTAAATTCATGAACATCATTCTTCTAATTGTGTGTGGTTCCACACCACCCTTCTTTTATAGTCTCTTTGGTTACCTAGTCACCTTGTTTAGAAAAAATCAAAAAACATACTTTGTTTAAAATATTTGAAAAACATAGTCCAAATCTTAACAAACATAGAGAACAAACCTTTCTAGACATGACTCAAAGGTACACTTGTAATGGGATATCTTGTGTCTTTAGTTGCAAGGAAGAGCATTTTTATGGCAAACATGAACATTCTGTCTTATTTGAGGATGTCACTCTCTTTAAGCCTATTTGTTGAAAACCAATCCGGTCCATGCTGATTTTTGTATATCATCCTCGTCCTTCCCCTTTGATTTACATGCCACATTTGAAGGTTACTATTTTGGGATACCCTCCTTTGATTTATGCACCACACTCAAAGGTTACCTTTTTAGGTTATCCCCCTTTACCTTGTGTGAGTGATCAAACTCCATCACATACGAAGGTTACCATTTATGGCTATTCTCCTTTAACTTGTGTGAGCAATCTAGATCCGCAACATGCGAAGGTTACCATTTTAGGACCTCCTCTTTTGTTTTGTGCAAAAACCAAACTATACAATGTCTAGTCATTACCATTTTAGGCCCATTACCTATATTTATTGAACCTATTATTGAAGAACGTCCATTTTATGAACTTGATTTTGTTTATCCCTTCTTCAATAATCTAATTTTTAGAAATCCCATTATTAAACCACAAACCATTGTTCCTGATAAACCAAATGCTCCCCACTTTATAAATTCCATGTCGATCTTCAAGCCAAAACATGAACCATTACCTCTTTAAGAGCCATCTTATGAGGATCAAAATGTGTTAAAAATTATTTTTTGCAACCAATTATGAACCAAAACCATGATGTTATTATTGAAACACCCATTTGTGACAACTCAACCTATGATGAATCACCTATTCATATGTTACCTATTTTTAAAGAGCCTCATCTCCTTGACAATCTAGTCTCTACAGAGTTATCTCTTGATCTTTTTCCACTCATAAGGAGTCTAATTTTGATAGACAAGATTCTATCAATTCATCCCTCGAGTGGTACCCTCTCTTTGAGGGGCTTCACTTAGATGAGCCAGTCTATGTTGAACCCTTCCTAAATGAATCACTTTTTATAAAGCCCATTATGCCATCATAGACCATTATTTGTTCAATACCAAGCATTCAACAAAACATCATTATAGAAACAACCATATTAGATGAAGAAATAACATTAGAGTCAGGTTTTATTTTTGAACTGACATCAAATTTAGAGTCCCTTGTATCGGAATCATATTCAAAAACAAAATAACATTAGTTACAATTGCCTTGCAAATAAATTTGAATTTATTTGTGATCCTTCTATAGTTTTTGTGGATGATTACTTCAGCATCAACATGGGTTATCCTAGTATATTCTATAAAAACTATGTTGTCATTCATCATTCCATTATTCCCACCCAACATATCCATTATATTGACATTCCACTTCCCACAAACATGATTAGGATCAACAGAATCATAATTTGTTGAACTACATCCATGGTGACATAATAGGTGTAGAATATTAGGGGACGAAGACCAAATTCATTCAGAAGGAGAACACTCTTCTAGTGAAACCTTTTTGAAGGTGCTAGGGGAAAATCAAAGAACAAACTCATCATCTTTTAGTGAATCCTTTTTGAAGGTGCCAGGGCAAAATCAAAGAACAAACTCATCATCTTTTAGTGAAACCTTTTTGAAGGTGCTAGAAGACAATCAAAGTCAAATGTTAACATCTCTTCAAAAAACCTTATCGAAGGTACGATGGGATAATAAAGACAAATTTATCAGTGAAAACCTCATCAAGGCAAAAATAGCTGAGTATAAAAGTTCTTCACTGCTTGATGAAGACATTATCAAAAAACAAGTCAATATAACTTCTAAATTACAACGTAACTAGATGGTAGCTACTCTCTAGATCAAATAATAGAACAAATTGGTGGTCCTATTGAGAGCATCTTTAGAGGTCTTTGGCCTCACCACAACTAAAATTCTGTCAAATTCATAATCAACAACATTATGTGTGACTGACAGTCTTGATATTCATTTATCACCCATTCTTTATACATTCCATTATCATCCACCTATTCATTACCCACTTATATCATTTATCCTAAACATTATTTACCATCACTGGCAACACTTTCCTTTATAGAGGCTACAAGGATATCTTGTCTCGACATTTTAAGGAAATAGACTCAACGACCAATAAAAATCACAAACACATTAATGAGATCTAGATTGACAACAAGTTCTTGATAGAGTAGCTTTTTTGAAAGGGTATTGGATAATGACTTTATAACTGATCATTTATGTTGTCTCACATATTGACTAAGACGTGCATCTCCCTATTAGCAAGAACAACATAACCATTTTTCATTTTTCCAATTACCATTTTCCATTACCATGCCTTGTCTCTTGGGGGCAACCCTCTAGACCCTTTTTAGTCATATTATACTATTATGTTCCATTTACTATGTTGTTTGAACTACATTGACTTGAGGTCCTTCGGGACTATGTAGGTAATGCTCAATTTTTATTAAGGACAACTCAGTCACTTTAGCCATGCTCTCATCATTTTTTTAGTAATTGTTAAGTTTAAATGATCTCACCATTATTGAGAGCAACCTAAGCGACACTCTGCAAAAGCCATCATCACTTGGGGGAAACTTTTTTTCCACTATAGCCAATTGTCTTCTGATCATTTTCCTTGTAACATTTTATTATACCATTTCTTTATTATTAACCAAGGCTTGTTTTTAGCCATCTTGTTTACCCTATTTTGATCTTGGTTCATTTAGTTCTTTTTGCACTCTTCATGAGGGGATTTCGATCCAGTTTTAACAGTTTTAGAATGTCATGCTGAATGACAGTCTATGGAAATAGTGTGACATTTGATCTGGTAAGTTATCTTTCATTAATTATCTTATTTGGTATCACTGATTATAATCGCCTATGGGAAAATCAATAGTATCCCTGATTATAACCACCTTTGGGTAAATTAGAATTATGACATTATTTCCTCATTATAACTGCCTATGGGCAAATTAGGAACAATGCCTTTTTATCATGCATTGTCGCATCATCTATGCATTACTATTATCATTTGCCTTACCATTTGCCTTTATTTGTGAACTTGTTGTGGTATGGTTTGTTTTTCATCATCTTTTATGTAGGCAATTTTTTTGTGACTTAGGGTTCTAATTAGATTACATAGGTTGTGCTCAATTCACATTGAGGTCAACTTAGTCTCCTGTTGCATTACTCTCTCATCGTCTTGATAGCATTTTAAGTTGGTGTGCTCTCATCGTTTCATGAGCTAGACCATTCTATATATCTTAATCTCAATCGAGTTGAGATACTTAGAAATTTCCAAAAATATTCAAAAATATTTTAAAATTCCAAAAACATTTGTTTATTTGATTGTTGTTTGTTGTATGGGCTTTTGTTTTATTGTTTGGTCTTGGTTTGTTTCTCTTTTACAAGTGCATCTTGATGGTCCACATGGATATTGATTAGTCATATCTTGATCTTATGTTATCGAGTTGTTTTTACCTTGCTTTTATACATTCTTGTTCCTACTTGAAGTCTTGATTGTTCATATCTTGATTTTGAGTTAGGTTCATTTATGTCTTATTTTTCTATCTTTTTCTGTCTTTGCTTTTTTGTTTAAATACAAATAACTATAACTCTATTTTTAGTCATTGTTTACCATTATCCTTAGTTATAGGTATTCATATTTGAACTGGATCCACACACTTGAAATACCATGTCATTACGAGTTATTAATACTTATGATGCCTAATTTATTTTGCTATAGCAAGCACTTTGTGCTCTGACTCATGTCTTAACATCAACACATCTCTGATGAACAAATCTCAAGATCACTGTGCACAAACTAGGGTCAATAGGTTTAACATCTGACTCTATGCTTAGACATGCATCTCTTAGCATAAGTCACGAGTCTAATCAATCTTTGGTCATTTTTCATCATCCCTCCTTCCATTTTCTCCCAATTCTGGGTGAACTACATTGGCCTAAAGTTCATGTTGGAACATGCATCCATATAACTATGTAGGAAACTTCCACGTGTCTTGCACATCTAAAGTCAACTCGACCATCTTTAGTCCTCTTTTCATCCCTTTCATCACTTTGTGCATTCTTGTGTGCCTAGTTTTTTGTGGCTTTTTCTAAGCCATTCCACCATCGCATCTATGTTTGTGCCTGCTCACTTTAATCTATGTTTTAGGTTATATCCTTGAGCTAATTGCTTGCCAAATTTCCCATTTTAGGGCACAACTTTAAACCAAGTCACAAATCTAAATTAGCTTTATGGGGGCAAGACCATTATTTATTCTTGATCAAAGATCAAAATTAGCCTTGATGGGACATAATTATTTTCTCACGATCAAATATGCTCTACTGGGGCACTTCTTATTACCATATTTTTGGAGACCACATTCTCCTTTTCTTCTAATTCGAAGCTCTCCACATTATGGCCCATGATGGAAATGTTTTAGTGTATAACTTGTTTCAGGATTGATCAATGTTGTAAGCATGCAACTTGTACTCTCAAATGAGGTGCATTCAAAATGTGTCATTTATATGATTAGATTGAATCATTCCCATTCCCCCCATCTTTGGGACCCATTATACCTCTAATTATATTTTGATCATTGATGGTAACCATGTGTACAAGCATTAGCTCATCTAGGTGTGATATATTCCACAGGTTAAAATCTCACTTTCTCTCTCTTTTGGAGAGTTCATCCTTCTCTTTCATCCTTGTATGTCCTCTCGAGGGGGCATCATGGGCCATTTATATTTTATTTTTGATAACTCTTTTCTTTTAAAAGATGTTGATTCACCTGAATGTCTCATTACACCTTCTCAAATAGGGGTAAAATGTAGACAACTAATTCCTAACACCATTTGTGTTGAAATTGTTAGTCTTACTCAAATTGCACTCAAATACCCAATTTAGGTCAAAATCACTAAAAACATGCTAAATGATTTGAGATTATCATAAATAAGTGTTGATTTAGGCCAATGTATCCCTAAATGGGGCAATGTATTTTATGTGATTCCTAACTTTGATGAATTCATTTTGAATCAAAATGACGATTTCACCTTTTTGTGCTTTAGATCACTTTTTTCTTCTAATTCATTAGCACACATCACGTACCTTTGTTATTTTATATTGGCAGCATCCTAAAAAAGAATATAGTTCCAATGCATCTAACATTGCCTTTCAATTCTTCCCGAGTCAAATTATGACCCAATAATATGACTTCCTGACCATTTTGATTAATTGAGGGCCAATTTCTAAAGAATTGCACAAATATTGATTAATCTTGTTTAAGGATAATTAATTCAAATAAATAGCTTAAGTGGATTTTACATGGAGGTTATTGAATATTTTTTTTGAAAATTGATTCCTATTAACTGCATCATCATAATGACATGATCTATGGGGTGGCATCTACAAGCCATAAATGCATAAAATATCTGAATTATGAGCACCCATGCCTAATTAATGCCCTTCCCCCCTAAATCATTATGAGGGCATTTATGATTTGAGTCTTCAAAATTGAATCGATTCTTGGCCACACATCTTGATCTCAAGATGGACAGTCACAATTCATTTTGATCAATTGCAAAAATTTATAAATAGGAGGCCTCTCACACCATTTCTTAAGCTTAAATTATGTAGACTTATAATGCTAAAATCTCTCCATAAGTCATATGTGTTTTAATTATTGTGTTATTTGCATTTGGGTAAGCTTCATTTGATAGACAAATTTGGATATTTATTCTATTGAGTCTAGGTTATGCATAGAGTTTCTGAGGCAATGGAGGAGCAAGAAACCATTGTTGACAAAGACTAGAGCTCTAGATCAAGGGGAGAACATGATTGGAGCTGCTCTTGGGTGGTGGAATCAATTTGGGAAGGTAACTAGTCTTGCTTTCTTTCAATTTATTCTTCATTATCATTAGAAAACCCCACATGAATAGGTTAGCTTTGTTTGTTTAGTTCTTTATGCATTTTCATGGATTTATTGATTATGCTTGACTAACAACCTTTGCATTCCATCTTTTAGTAGTCATGGTACCACCCTAGCTTCCTTATATGGCATATTTATTAGTCACATAATGACTAGTTTTATATTTCTTTAGGCCTTTCTTGATCCTTTTTTGATAGAATGACCTCATCCTCTCCATTTTGTTGTAATGAGTACTTTTTATTTCAAGGCATTATACTTACCCAACATTGGTTGATGGGGTGTTTTAAATGTTGACTCTCCAAATTCATCCACCCTCACAAATGTCTAAAAAAACATATATTGTCCTTAGGGCCCAAAGGAAAATATCCCATTGATTTGATGAAGGGAAGAATAGGTTCTAAGGAATTAAACAAAAACTTTTGGGTACCACAATTCCTTAATATTAGTTTATCCTTGGCCATCAATTGGCCAAGCCCATCTCAATTAATACAAACATAATTAATAATTGTCATAAAGTTCTCTAAGGAAAGAGTTCCCCAAAGTTAGTGAATGGGTAAACAAGTTTGTTAGACTCTCAAAACCAAAAATTTAGAAAGATATGATAAATGTGATAGAGGAGAAGAACTTCTTTAACATTTAAAATTTCAATGAGGAACATGTCTTAATATCAAGCTTTGAAGGATTAAGGGAGCCTCTTTTAACCTCTAAGATGTTAAGATTTTTACTAAGAACTAGCCATAAATCTATAACTAACCTTATGATCTTTGTGTCATTGTTGATATCTATAAAATTCTTAAAAAAAAAGAGGTAAAAAAATGATTCCTCAATGACATCATATTAAACCTCTAACAAACATTCAATTTACCAATATTGTAGCTTATAAAAATCTAAAATGTCCTATTCCATTCATTTCTATGGAAAAAAACCTCTTAAATAAAAAGGTTAAATATAATCAATAAAATAACTATTAAATAATTAAATTTTAAAAATTTAGCTTAAAAGTTTAATTTATCCATTAGTTAATTAATATTTAAATTAGAAAGTTTGTATAATTAATTTTTATTTTATATATATTTGATTTTGACGTATATAAATTTACAAAAAATTCTAAAGGCTCTAATATTTTCATAAATTCTCACATTCATAATTTTTCTCCTCTTGTTTTAAGGTCATGGGGATGTTGACCAGGGTTCGAAGAAAGGTTTAGCCTCCAACTCTACTACTTACCACTTTGGGGTGAAGAAGGCAAGCATTTTTTTATTCTTTTAGGAGTGAAGATGATAATGAAGGTGGGGTATGGCCCAAGTTGTTTGTGGATATCATGTACACACATTTTTTTTTGTGGGGGAGGAAGGGTGAGGTAGGGGGACGAGCACAGGGGTGTTACTTGCGACTTTGGTTATGTAAGATATAGGCCTCTTTGTCTTATGAGTTATTAGTACTTGTTTTATAGGTAATTATTGATTAATTTGTATTGAAAAATGTAACACTAATAAGATTAAAGTATTTTTTGATATTTTGAACTTAAAATATTGGTTTTTTTAATATAAATGATATAAAAAAAGAAAATAAATTCATTTATTAAATGTTCATTGGATAAATTATTGTGAGATGATAATTTATTTGAAAAATACAAAATTAGTTGAATGGAAACATTTTCATTTTTTTTACAATGATAGAAACTTTATAAGAACATTCCCAAAATAATAAAAAATTAATTGTGTAGTCGACCACAATGAAATTAAATAACCAGGCAAATAGCTGACTTATTTTTTATTTCTGCATTTTAGTCTTTTTTTCCTTGCTAATAATTACTGAAGGTCAAAGTTTTACAATTCCCTACAACTCTATGCCATTGCATGAGAGCCCTGTATAGATGCACTGAACAACTCCTAGAGAAACAAGTGCATAGTATGGAATAAATTTTACTGGTTTAAAATTTTCCATATCCACTATAATTATTTATAACTATATTTAAAGCTTGTAAAATATATTTTTTTAAAAACAAATTCGATTTTGTAGCTTCCACCATTAATTGCAATATATGCTCAAGCTTTCTTGTTCTAGATTGTTCCATCTAGGACCATCTGATTTCTCCAGACTCTTCCATCTTCTAGAGTCTTGTCTCTTATATATCCTTCCTATCTAGAATTTTCCCAGCCTCTTCTACTTCTCTTTACTATTCTATAAATAGGATGTTCGCCCTTCACATAGATCTATCCAACAATTGTAAATTTTGTATCAATTTATTAATAAATATTATTTACTCTTTTTCTATCATGGCATCAGATCCATGCTGCCTATAATCTTTATCCTATTACAGTTGAGTATTGTCATAGCTTCCCAAGTATTCTTTGCTAGTTGGTATCCTCCCACCCCAGTTTCTACCCAAATCTGTCTGTCATCTAATATCCTCTTTGCATCTCTTTGCATCGGTGTTTGACTGTGAAAAGCATTCATTTCTGATTGTTGCTTCTACTATTGTGAAATTTAAGGGAAAGAGTAGACATCCAAAATCATTTCATAGGAAATGTAATACAAAGGAAAGTGCAAGCGATGAGGCAGACACTGTTGAGAATAGATTTTCTCCAGACGTTGTCATACTCAGAGAGGTCATCACCAAATTTGTGTTAGAAAAAGGAAGGAAAATGTTGAGCAAGATGCTACAAATTTACATAAGTCACCAGGAAAAAAAATTGAGAAAAAAATCCTAAATCACATTTAGTGTAAAGCGCCTTTTCTATTCTGCCATTTTTATGTGGAAACGAACATAAAGAAAATACATTTTTAGGGAGACGTGGAAATTTTGAATTCCATGCATCATTCTAATTTGACTATGGTTGATAAGAGTGGGTTTCATTTAAAATTTCTTTTATGGTGAATGGGCATTTTTTCTAAAGGGAGAATTGAAATTTTATAAGTGTTATTTTTTTATTCAATTTTTTTTAGAGAACTATCTTAACAAGGGGAGTGTTAAAAATTTAAGGCAGCTATCTTTCATGTTTTAAGATAAGTGTTTTGCATTTATTTTAAAGAGATTTAATAATAATGGAGACTAGTGGAATTCCTTTCATGGAAATCAAATTAAATGGTAAAAATTATTATGATTGGGTTTTACGATTGGAGATGTTTCTAACTCTTAAGAATTGTTATGAGCTTGTTTTTTATGTTGAGAAAAGGCCTATAGTTATTGGCAAGGATTAAGAGAGTTGGGACAAGCAAGACAAGATGGTAGCAGCATGGATAAATCTCACGCTTTCTGATGAGTATTTTTAGAAGTTTGAAATGAATAAAGTGGTGTCAAGGTATGGAGTATTCTAAAGAAAATGTATGAAAATTTAGGTGGTATATGGATTTTGACCCTTACCACATAATCATATAACATGAGATTATCAAATTCAAAAGAGTTAGTGCCTCATCTAACAAAAATAAAGGGAAATAAAAATGAGCTTGCTTCCCTTGGAAATAATATAAATGATAAAAGATTTTGTGCAAATAGTACTAAAAAGTCTACCTGGTTCATATCAACCATTTATAAGGGGTTTAGATATTGTTGATAAACTAAATACCATTACATCTGAAAAGTTGTGTGCTAAGCTTATACAAGAAGAAAAGCGGCTAGTTAAGGAAAAAGAGATTTCAATTAAATATTATATTCTCAAGCTTTTGTGATGAGGGTAAAGCCTAAGAAGTTTCATAAGAGGTTAAGAGAGAAAAATTGGAGGCAAGACACCAGGTATGATTCCTCTAAGGGTTATAATCATCACAATGAAAGGCACAAAATAAAATGTAACTATTATGGTAAATTAGGCCATTATGAAAATCAGTGTTATAAGAAGCAAAATGATTCAAAAGGGAAGTCTAGGAAACATGTAAATATGGTTGAATCTAAAAGTGATGCTCTATGTGTGGATCTCAAAGTAAATAGTTCATATAAGGATGATTGGGTCATTGATTATGGGGCTACATAATATGTCTCATAATGAGAATTTTGAGTCATTAAGCAAAGATAACACTAAAGAAAAAATATTTATGGAAAACAACAGTGTGTTAGAAGTTAAAGAAACTGGCAATATTCAAGTTGACAATGGTATATTTAAAAATGTAAAGCTATTTTTAGATTTAAAAACTAATCTTCTGTTTGTTTCTTAAATTGTAAATCAAGGATATAGGATATAATTCTACAATGATAAGTGTTTAATCAAAGACATAAATGATAATTTTAGAATCAAAGCAACTGGTAAAGTTGAGAATGGATTATACAAGTTTCAAGAATTTACTTCAAAACGCGAAGATAGTCATGTGTGTAGCATTACAAAACATACTGACATGAGCAGGTTATGGCATGAATGGATGGGACATGTCAACTATCAAAGCCTTGGGCTTATGAAGAAGTTGAACATGGCTTATGGACTCCCAAGTATTTTTCAAAATAAAAATGTTTGTGAAGGGTGTGCTATGGGAAACCAATATGTGGAAAGCTTCCCTCATGGAAAATCATGGAGAGCCAAAGTTCCATTGCATCTAGTTCATAGTGATCTAATGGGGCCATTTGAGACACCATCACTCATTAAATCAAGGTATGTTCTTACTTTTATAGATGATTATAGTAGAAGAATTTGGGTGTACTTCCTGAAAAAGAAGAGTGAGGTGTTATTTAAGTTCAAAGAATTCAAGGCACTAGTTGAAAAATAAAGTGGAAGACATTTAAAGATAATAAGAATAGATAGAGGCACATAATACATTAACAATGCCTTATTGAACTTTTGTAAAGAGAATGGTACAAGGAAAGAGTCTACAATAGCCTACAAACCTCAAAAAAATGGGGTTACTGAGAGAAAGAATAGAACTCTAATGGAAATGGTTAGATGCATGTTGTATTCTAGAAAAATTGATACTAAATATTGGGCTGAAGTAATTCACAAAGCTGCATATATTTTAAATAGGACTCCCACTAAAGCAGTAATCAATAAAACTCCTGAAAAGGCTTGGAGTGGTAGAAAGACTGTTGTCTCTCATTTTTGAGTGTTTGGTTGCAATACTTATGCTTATGTTCTGGATCAAAAAAGAAAGAATCTAAATAAGAAAAGTGAAAAATACGTAATGATTGGATATAGCGAGGAATCAAAAGCTTATAGACTGTGTACTCTTGAAACAGAGGAAATTTATATCAAAAGAAATGTGTGGTTTGATGAAGATATTGAGGATGATGATATTCCTCAGCCATCTTCCCTTACAATTCTAATCAAGGAGGATGAGCTTATTGATACTACTGATTCGAATTAAGATTTTTCGTCATCTACAGGAGGAGCTCAAAATCAAATAGAAGTGTCAAGTGAAAGTGATGAAAGTAACACGAGGAAGACAAAGAGCATTGAGGAAATATATCAATAAGGCCCTAAGAATTTGTTTGCTAACTATGCTCTTATGACTAGATTGATGCAGGTGAAATATCCAAGCACATATGAAGAATTAAAAGGAAACACTGAATGGTATTCAACTATGAAATAATAATATGATTCTTAATGAAAAATGACATGTGGGAGCTATGTGTTCTTCCAAAAGGAAAAAAATTAGCTGGCTACAAATGGACATATAGGAGAATGTTCAGATCAGATGGAGATGTGGAGAAGCACAAAACAAGGTTGGTGGCCAAAAGATTCTCACAAAAATAAGGTATTGATTTTACTAAAACTTTTACTTCTGTTCCTAAGATGACAACCATTTGTATAATAGTTTCTTTAGCTGCAAAATTTGGATGGAAGATTTATCAAACGGATGTAAAAAGTGCTTTCTTACATGGTGATTAAAAGAAGAAATTTGCATGCAACAACCACCTGGATTTGTTAATCCTAGTGAAAAACATCTAGTTTGTAGACTAAAAAAGTCATTATATGGTCTTAAACAAGCACCAAGGGCATGGTACTCCAAAATAAATAAGTACTTTCTAGAAGCAGGACTCACAAAAAGCAAAGTTGACCTAAATATGTTTGTAAAGCATAATGATGGAAAAAAATTATTGTTGTATTGTATGTTGATGATTTAATCATTACAAGAGATCATATGTAATGCATTGTAGACACTAAGGATCAACTTAAAAAGGATTTTTAGATAAGTGACTTAGGCCTAATGCATTAATTTTTGGGTATGCAAGTATGGCAAGAAAAAGATAGGATATTACTTTCTCAAACCAAATATGCTCTTGATGTATTAAGAAAATTCAGGGTGCTTGAGTGTAAACCAACTAGTACACCATGTGAAGTTGGATTGAAATTGAGTGCTAACTCTAATCTAAAGGAAGTACATGGAACACTGTATAAACAACTTGTTGGCAATCTCTTGTATCTAACTATCACTAGACCAGATATTCTATATGCAGTTGGCATTGTTTCTAGGTATATGTCAGATCCTCATATTGACCATTGGAAATCTGCCAAAATAATATTGAAGTATATTAGAGGTACATATCAACTTGGTATTTAGTATAAACAAGGAGGTGAACCCACCTTAATGGGCTATACAGATTCAGATCATGTAGGTGATGTAGATGGTAGAAAATCAACTTCAGGATATGTATTTCTCCTTAGTTCAGGTCCAATCTCATGGAGCAACAAGAATCAGGCCACAATGTCTCTCTCATCTATAGAGGCTAAATACATCGGTACTTCGAAGGCATCTCAAGAAACTATGTGGCTAAGAAGATTGATTGAAGAAGTTCATCTACCTCAAGTTCATCCAACTATTATATTTTGTGACAATCAAAGCATTATCAAATTGGCAAAGAATTTTGCATTTCATGCTAGATCAAAACATATTGAGGTACACTATCATTTTTTTAATGACTTGATAGATGGAAAGGTGGTGGAGCTAAAGTTTTATGAAACAAAAGACCAAATTGTAGATATATTCACTAAAGCATTAACTCTAATTAAATTTGTCAAATTTCAAGACATGCTACATCATGTGGATGTTCCTCTTAAGGTACATATAAACCCTTAGGTGAAATATTATAAATGGGTACCTAACTAGGCCAAGTTGTCAGGACCCATATTATAATATTGTAACCCAAATAAACATTATGGGGGGTGTTGGAATAATGTTTATTCCATGTAGGACATTTTTTTGTCCTCTAACTATTTTTCTATATTGTTCCATCCAAGACCATCTGATTTCTCTGGACTCTTCCATCTTCTAGAGTCTTATGTCTTCTAGATCCTTCCTATATAGAATTTTCCAAGCCTCTTCTACTCCTCTCTACTATTCTATAGATAGGATGTTCTCCCTTCACACAGATCAATCCAACAACTATAAATTTTGTATCAATTTATAAATAAATATTGTTTACTCTGTTTCTATCAAGGGCCTTTTCATCTCCTTTTAGTATAACATCTATATATTCACATTTACCTACAAAGTTAGATAAAACATTGAAAATCTATAATTTATTGGCCCTATGTTACACAAATTTTAGGTAAATTCATTTATCCAAAAAATAAAACATTCCATTAAACACAAAATTAATCACTACAAAACCCTCCATAGAAAATTCATGAGCTATAAACTTGTCCTTGACAGTAATGAAATATGATAATTAACATTACTGAACCAAACATCTTCTCATAGAATATGATAATTACAGGTCACAGAAGGCACGAGTTTCCTTAAGATGCATTCACACTTTTTCACCAAATGTAACTAACAGCTATCTAACCTAATCAGTTCACCTTCTCTACTATTCTCCTATTTGCAACAAGTTGGCATCTCTAAAACATGGTTTGCAAACCCACAAAAAAATCATCAGAGATGGACTTTGATCTAACCTTATTGTGATGAATACTATGATCGATATATGAAAAAAGTGGAAGCATGCAGAAGGCACGTGAACTATTTGACAAAATGCATGAGGTAAATGTCATTTCATAAAATGCTATGATTACATGATACGTACAAAATGCTGATTTTGATGAGGCTTCAAGGATTTTTAAAAAATGTCTCAATGAAATGTTGTCTCATGGACTACAATGATTGTGGGATATATATAGAATGGACTTGTTATGTTTAATTAAATACAACAGGCAGGTAAAAATCCAAACTCCACAACCTTCACCAACATCCACCCAACATTTACCAAAATGGGAGCTTTGGAACAGGGCATGGAGATCAATCAAATAATAATTGAAAGTGGATCTTTATCAGACATTTTAGTTTCAAATTCTCAATGCTCTCATAAGATATGTATGTAAAATATGGATGCATGCATAAGGCATGCAAGTTATTTGACAAAATGCCCCAACAAAATTCCATCTCATGGAATGTGATGATTGTAACATATGCAATGCATGGATATAACAAGGATGTCTTCAAATTATTTGAACTAATGAAACACTCTAGAACTAACCTAGACCATGTAAGTTTTATATATGTTTTATTTGCATGCAACCATGTAGGTCTAGTGGATGATGGTTGTAAATACTACTTCAAGTTCATGAGTACTAACAAGAATATCATCTACAATTGCAACAAAAAGTGCAACAAAGGTTGCATATAGAAAGTTTCTATCAAAAAATATTTTTGATCATAACATAGGTGCATAGGAAACATGCCTCATGTTTTAAAATCTACCTTTAATATTTTGTAACTAAACATTTACTAATTTATCTGTTGGAAAACAAATCTTCAAACGAGTTCTTCAGAGTGCATCTACTAAGAATGACTTACCATCTTTTTTTGATGCATATCTACATCACCCTTATTTATTCGACATAATGCCCCTCATTGAAGTTGCATGGACATGGTCTTACAACAATAAGAGGAAAATTAATCAATGGAGAAAGAAACAAAATCAAGCAATTATTTGCATATTCTCTCATTTTTCCTCTAAAGCTACTATTGATTCACCATCATATGAGGCTTTCTATTGGAGGGATCTCTTACTTTACAAGCCATTCCACAATATTGTAGTGGACATTGGTTTGAATAAGGAATACATTATTAGACATTGGGAAGAAATTAAATATTTTTATAGTCCATGGCATACTAAGCGAATATCTATAGAGTAAAATAACAATATCAAAAAAATTAGTGATGAAATCGATAACTAAAAGGATGTACAACAAGATATGGAAATGCATGAGTGGGAAATCTTATCTCATACACACCTATCTAGGAACACAGAGGTATATAACATTAGCATGCTTGGAATCTGTGACTTCAAAAACAACCATAACTGGAATCATTCAGAGATCTTACTCAGCCATGCCTGCATACATCTGTCAAAAGATACATGCACAACCATAAATATGTAACTCCACATGTAAATGCACAATTTTTCTATGTTCATAAGCAATGTAGTAATACTAAAAATATGGATTAATCACAAGATACATCCACGCATGGATAAGTTTTCATGAGAATCATTGGTAAGTGAAAGTGGTCTTGATTTTAAGTTGCATCATTATAGTATTCTTGTAATTGCCAAAACATCTTCATTTAAGGACACCTATCACAAGACCCTTTTTTGTAATGGTTAATTATTGTAGAAATTACCCCCAAGGTGAGGTGCATGCACAAATAATTAGATCTTTGGAGATGTATATATATTCCTCATCTCTCTAATCTATATGCCATATGAGTTGTCAAGTAACCAACAAATAGCCTTCAACATAGTTCACTAGCATGCCCAAAAAAGGACATAAGGTATAACATTTCAAATTATTATACAAGGAAAAATAGGGACAAGTAAATATTACTTGATAGGCATTTTTAAACATACCTTGGATATGATTTTAGGAAGAAGTAAGTCTCCCCTACTTATACTCGCTCCAACTGGTGTTGTTACATTTAACATAAAGGCATCAACAATACATTCAATAATTCACATTCCTATCCAAGAAATGAAAACACTAGAAGGACAAATATTAACAATTTTCTAAGAAGAAATGAAACAAATTGAATATGTGATCATAGATGAAATGAGATTTATATGATCAAAGATGCTTAGCAAGATAAATAGATGATTGTGTGAGGCATTTCCTTAGCAAAATAACAAAAACTTTGGTGGCTTCTCAATTATACTCATTGGAGACTTGGGGTAACTTATATAGAATAGTATTGCAAGACAAGTTAGATCACGTGTTAGTCAAGAAATATCTAAAATAAGCATAAAGAACTAACTTATCAAACTTACTCCCTCAAGGGGCGGTGCTAATGATTTAAAATAACTAATTATGAAGGCAAGATAATGTTACACCTTCCAAATAGTTATTCTCCCTCAAATGTGGTCAAGAAGCATGTTTTTTCCCACATTTGGTGCTCCAAATATTTATCAATGAGGTGTATCTTGAGCCTCCATCATGTCCTAGTTCACTAATGGCTTAAGTTATTCAAATTGGTCTAATTGGGTGGATAGATGAAGCTTCTCTATAGCAATTTTTGCATAATAAGTTTGGACAATTGAAGCCTAGAGGAATGAGTGATGATGTTTGAATTTATAGATTTTTAAAAATGAGGGAATCAATTTATGATCATACATCTTGAGATCAAGATGTGTTGCCACAAATCCATTCAATTTTAGAATCTCAAGGCATTAAATGCTATAATTAATAAGCATGGCTTGTAAATCCAGATATTTGTTGGATATTTTGTGAGTGTTTGACAACTCACAAAAGATGATGTCATCATTTTAAATATTTGTGTAATGTCATGATGGTGTCATCAATCCAAAATTTATGAATTTCTAAAAATATAAATTCACCAATTAGCCATGAACATTTTGACTATGCATTTAGATGGGTTTAACCAATTAAACAACTCTAATCAGGTTAATTTTCATATTTGAATTTTGACAAGGTTGTCTTATACAATTGGTTGAAAAAGGTTAGTTACTAGGTCACAACTTGACTAGAAAAGAGTTATAAGAAGGTGAAGATTGCATGCAAGATAATGCTCTATTTAGGAACATATTGACACGAATCAAGAATTACACATGATGTGTGTAAATGATACAGAGTGTTTTAATGGTTTCTAAGCTTAATTTGCATTATTTACAAGAAGTCACCCTGACAACCATTTAGACATGAATGTGGTAAAAATGGAGTGTCTACATTTTACCCCTGTTTAAGAAGGCATTATGAGACACTAGATGAAGCAATGACTTTTCAAAGAATGAAAACATGATTAAGAAGAAGTTGAAAAGTAATGATTGGTGAAATAATTAGTGACCCATGATGCCCCCTCAAGAGGGAATGTGGGGATGCAAGAGAGGGATGGACTCTCGAAAAAGAGAGAAAGAGTGATATTAACCCATAGATGAGATTAAATCCATATGAGCTAATGTTTGCATGCATTGATTTCCAATGATCAAAATAGAATATAATATAATGGGCCCTAAGGTAGGAAGGAAGTGGGAAGAATGCATCCCAAAATAGAAATGACACATTTTGACATACCCAAAATAGGGCAAAAGTTACGGTCTTAGAGAATGATCGATCCTGAAATAAGTTGCATACTTTGATTTGCCAAAATGAGGACAAAAGCTACAAAGCTTGAAATTAGAAGAAAAATAAAATGAGAGTTTTGCTCCATATAAAGGAGGTCAATGAATTAATAATACACCCCAGTAGAGTGGATTTGATTGGTTGATAAATTGATTTTACCTTAGGAGGGTTGATTTTGACCACTAATAATTGATTTTACCCCAAGAGGGTTGATTTTTTACCACTGATAATTGATTTTACCCCAATAAGATTGATTGGATCGATGATTGGTCTAAATATGTATCCGAGCAGAGGAAATTAGCAAACATGACTCAAAGATCTAACTTATTGCATAGATTAAATATGAGTGTGTGTAAACGTAGATGTGAGGGTCTAATGACTGAAGAAGCCACAAAAATATAGGCATACGAAGATACACAAATTAATGAAAGAGATGATTGGAAGAATAATGGTGGTCAAGCTAACCTGAGATATGTCATGTATCTAATCACTACCTACATAGTCCACATGGACCTCAGGCCAATGTAGTTCTCCCAGAAGTGGGAGAAAATGGAATGAGGAATGAATAATAGAAGAAAGAGGGACTAATGTTCCATTATGTTTATGATATCCTATTTAGGTAGCAGATATGTAGGATAATGCATTCAAAGATATTCTTCGACGTTACATTGACTTTTGGACTTTGGAACACTTGGTGTTTGATGTAGAAAAATGAAATTATGCATCATAAGTATGAATAGCTTATAATAACATTGTATTTCATTTGTGATTGACCGGTTCAAATGTGAATATTTATAAATAAGGATAATGATAAATATTACCAAAACTAGAGTTACAACTATTTACATTTAAACAAAAAACAAAGAAAATAAAATATAAAAAGAAGGTAAAATACAAATATATAACCCAACTTAAGATCAAGATATGAATGATTAAGAGTTGAGGAACAATAATGTATTAAAAATAAATGATAAAACAAAGTAAGGACGAATTGTTAAACAACCTAGAATCAAGATATAAATAATCACGACCCACGTATTAACAAGGTGTACTTGAAAAACAATCAAAACAATTTAAATACAAATGTAAACAAGTCAAGCCCAATTTAAAGCCAAACTCAAAAAGTTTATGAAATGTATTCAAATACAACAATACAAATAAAACATAATAAATAAGACAAAACAATAAAATAAAAGACAAGAAGAAAGACACAACAAAACACCAAGAAAATAAATGAAGACATAACAAAACGACAATAAAAAGAAACAAAAGCACAATAAAACACCAATAAAAATAAATGAAGAGAGCAAAAACAACTAAACAAACCAAAGCAAAGAAAAGTGTCATAAGCAAACTATTCCAAGCACATAAAAACAAATAATAGCTAATCACAATGTTAGTGCAAACATAAAACAAATTGTTTAAACACATGTAAGAGAGGCGTTACACTTTATGATAGGGTGACCCCTAATCTAAGTGATTAGGACACCAGGATAATGATACAATAACAATGGAGACAAAGTTGCCACCAGGTGATAGGGAAACAATGACACAACACAAATAGAAATTGCCCCTGGATTACAGGAGGTAATAAAATAAATAAAAATGAGGGGAATAGAAGAAAAAGAAGGGGTAGCTGAGCTGATTATAGATGCACAAGGAAAGTGGACACTACCTACATGGTTCCATAGATGTAAGATGCAACATGCAATTCAAGCCAAAATAACTTGTAGGATATGGGATATAAGAAAATTATGATGTAAAAAACATGATCATTGTGCAAAAGAATATGGGAATGGTCTCATAAAACGGTGAGAGTGTAAGGAAAAAGAGTATGGTTTAGGTTGAAACCACACTAAAAGATAAGAGATGATTAGCCACAAAGAAGTTGATTTGAGCACTCACAATGTCTATTGCATTTAAATTTGAGAAAATAAAAAATAGAAAAAGCTCACAAAATGGTGAGAGTGTAAGAAAATCCAAAGGTACAATGGTGGATCTTGTTCAAATGAACAATGCACACAATAGTGACTCATAAAACAGTGAGAGTGTTAGCTTTGGTTGCTTGTAAAATGGTGAGATCATGGCTTTGATTGTTCACAAAATGACAAGAGCATGGAAAAAGGGCGATCAAGTTGACCTCAATAGAAATTGAGCATTGTTTACATAGTTCTAAAGGACCTCAAGTCAATGCAGTTTAAACATATGGTAAGGTACAAAAGAATGGTAAAATGAGGCAAAGGTCAAGGTAAATCATATGATTGTTTTGTTCCCATTGATGTGGAGATGCTCATCCTAATTAGCATATGACACAACCAGAATAGTCAATTATGTAACTTGTTAGCCCACACCCCTTTTGAATAACTGCTCTCTCAAGAACCTACTATTGATTAGATTCCAAAAATATTATTGTGATCTTCATTAGTCATTGATTATATTTCCTCTAAACTTTGAGATAAGATGTATTTGTAGCCTCTCTAAAGGAAAGGGCAGCTAATAGGGGTAAATAATGATAGGCAAATGATAAATGGTCTGAATTGGGAATGGAATATTAGTTCATAATGGAATGTATAATTATTGGGTTAAAAATGACGATTGATACTTTAAGTCAGACACAATGTTGTTGATTATGAATTTGATATAATTTTGGTTGTAGCGGGGCCAAAGACTTTTGAATATGCTCTCGATAGGACCATAATATTGTTTTGTAGTTGAGGCCTTAGAGATGTTGCAATCTGATTATGTTCACCAATAAATTTGTCTTCATTATCCTATAACACCTTCGAGAAGGTTTCACTAAGGAATGTTGACCTTTGACTTTGATTGTCTTATAACACCTCAAACAAGGTTTCATTAGAATATGTTGAGGTTATAATTTGATTGCACCCTAGGGCCTCTAAAAAGGTTTCACTAGGAGATTCTTCTTCTTCTGCATGAATGTGGTCTTGCCCCCACCATCTGCCCTGATATTCTGCACATACTATGTCACCATGGATGTAATTCAATAAGGTATGATTTTTTCAGTCCCAATCAACACTTGTGCGAGATAAAATGTCAATATAATGGCTATGTTGGTTGGTGGTAATGGTATGTGGAATGGTAATGGAATGATGAAAGGCAACACAATTCTCGTAGAAGATATTAGGAGAACTTGTATTGATGTTGACGTAATCATCCTCAAAAATTGTAGAAGGATCACAAATGTATTCAAATTGATATGCAAGGCATGTGTAATCAATGTTTTAATAACCATGAATGTATTTTGATTCTGAAGTTGAATCCAACTCAAAGGAATAAATCTAATATTGAGACTAACATTGATTTTGCTTTTGTTGCTAAATTTGATATCCATTCAAAAATAGAACTTGACTCTAATTCTAATTTTTATTCAATTTTGGATGTTTCTATAATGATGTCTTGTTGAATGTTTGGTATTGGACAAGTAATGGCATGTGATGGCACAATGGGGTCTTCAAAAATAGATTCATCTGAGAAGGGTTCAACATAGACTGGCTCGTTTAGGTGACTCCCCTCAAAAAAAGGGAACAAATCAAGGGGTGACTCTATAGAGACTGGCTTGTGAAAGTTAGACTTCTCAACAAGGGGAAAAAGGTCCAAAGACAACTCTACAAAGACTGGCTTGTCAAAGGGAGGTGTTTCAAAAAAAGGACAAGGGTTGATAGGCAACTGTATTAAGACTAGATTGTCAAAGTGAGGTTCCTCGACAATAGGGAAAGGATCTAAAGGTGATTCATCACACGTTGATGCATCACGAATGGGTGTTATGATCATAACATTGAGAATTGATTGATTATTCCAAACTTGATACACATTTGGTTGCAAAATGTCAATTTTGAACACATTTTGGTCCTCAAAAGATGGCTCTTATAGAGGTAATGACTAGCTCTATTATGACTCAAAGACCGGCTTGGATTTTCTAAAGTGGAGAATAGTTGACACTAGATGAGGGCCTAAAATCATAATCCTTGGGTATTGTGAAGCTTGGTTACTAGCACAAACTGATGGATGAGGACTTAGAATGTTAATTTTTGGGCCCTGCGAAGCTTGGTTTCTCATGTAGACCAAAGGAGAAGGGCCTGGAATTATGACCCTTAGGCATTGTGAATCTTAGTTATTCATACATGCTAAAGGATGAAAACCTATAATGGTTACCCTCGGGCACTACATAGCTTGGTTTTAACGTAGGCCAAAGGAGGAGGACTTAGAATGGTAACCTTTGAGTGTTGCAGAGGTTGGTTGCTAGCGTAGGCCAAAGGAGGAGAATAGGGTTGACATATGACAATCAACATAGATTGGTTTATTAACTAATAATTATCCCTAAAGAGGGTGATATCAACAAAAAAAATATGCCCCCATAAAGGGTGGTATTGGTCTAGAAAAGATGCCCCTAGAAAGGGTGATATTGGTCCAAAAAAGATGCCATAGTCTGAAGATGGTTTTCTAAGTTTGTGAAGTGTTTGGATTTTGGTTTTATAAATATTTAAAATGTGTTTTTGGAATATTCAATCAAATAAAAACAAGGTAAAACAAGACTATAATAAAAAAATAAATGGCGTGATGCCACACAATTAGAAGAAAGATGTTACATAATTACTCAACCTTGGTCGGTTGAAATCGTCAAATTAGAAGAGGGTAAAACAATCTTGAAACTCATGGTGCAGGCTAGCACACAAAAATATAAATTCAAAGTATGTCAATATAATAAAAATCTAAGCACAACTATAATGAGTCATGGTTAAAGAATCTAGAAGAAGAGATGGATCAAGAAGAATAAGATGCGAACTAAGAAACTCAAGATGTGAATTAACAAAAGAACTACTAAGCATAAAGCCAAAAATAAATGGGCAACATAATGATGCCATATGGCAAAGAAGGTAGGATGGTCCAAGAACTTAGATCCTGAGTGAACTCAAGATAATCTAAGTCCAAAATAAGAATAAAATGGGAAAGAGTCTAGGTAATGGCCTTTAATCCAAACAAAAAATCTCACCCAAGTTACTCAAACCAAGTGCAGAAGGTAAACCAATACCATTTTGGATTAGAACTTATAAAGACAAGATTTAAAATTTGGATTGAAAAAGGACTTTAGATTTGCAAAGTGATGAATAGTTATAAACTCACATAAATAACATAACAACACATTTTGAAAATGCAAACATAATGATTGATTGAATTTTAAACAACAAGCGTAACACCTCTTTATTCAAAAGAAATGGTGTATAACAGTTGTTTTTTTTTTACACATTTTAGGTCACATAAATAGTTTTGAGACTCAAAAGACATTGTAAGAAAATAAGAACAAGAAAAACATTGAAGTGTGCATCCTATCCTATAAAATTGACAAGGTAGCTTCATACTCTTGGATTTCATGTATATACTCCTTCTTGAGAGGAAATAAGTTGTAAATATAATAAAATTAGATGCACATGAAAAGTAGGTTTTTTAGACCTCCTATTCTCTTAAGATATCCTACAGTTACATGAAACTTCAGGCTACTCGCCCTACACCAATAGTACTTCATGATAAGTGGGGGTTTTCTAAAAACTATCAAGTATCACAAGTTCTAAATGGTCCCATAGGTGTGATTATCACTAGGGTGAAACACATCATTTGGATCCAATATAATTGGCTTGTTGTGAAAAGGTCTTGTCCTTTTCACAACCACTACATCCATCAATTACTCAGTGTAATGCAATGTCTGCATTAAGCCATCATTTCAAGGTAGTCTCTTATTAATAGAGCATGTTTAACCACTCAAACAAGTGTCCCAGTAAGTCAAACTCAATTTATATACCCCTACCATGGAGTGAGATTGAAATGATGCTGGGAGATGAATTCTTAAGTCAACGTTTCCTAGATAACTTGTGAGGAGGCTATTAACTTCCACCCACAAGACAAGATGCAAGAAATAAAAATTGTAGAATGACTTTAGGGTCATTTTGGAATCACCCACATCACTAAAATTTTGGGGAGTGCTTTAGTGATTTTCCTTTCATGTTTGGATAAAGTGATAAAAGTAATAAGTGAAGCATTTTTTTATCATCCAGGTTTCCTAAAGGGGATGGGGAGAGAACGTACACTTTACACTTGGTTAGCAAAACAAACACATAATAAATAAAAATAAAAATAAATGAAAAGCTCTTAAGAGCACTTATCTAAATTTTGAGTTTGTTTTAGAACACCAAATGAGATATGAAGTGAAATTTGCCTTTGGTTATTGTAAAATAGAAACTAAGTGTCATAAAAACCTACAAAATAGAGCATTAGAAGTCAAAATAAAGGTGGAGGATGTTTAAATAAACTTGAAACTTGTTATTTTAACTCTCTAGTTTTTGATACAGGTTGATCTTGCCTTTCTATAGAGCATTTTTGTCATTCAATAGGATAATTTCATCATTTCTCAATACGAACCCACTATTACATAGAGACACAAAGACATTGTCTGGCGATCATGTCGATTAGCAGGGTGATTCTGCTAATAAACAGGGCAAACTCATCTAAATGATGAAAATGGTACAAATAAAAAACACAATAATTACCTATAGGTTTTGGTCCAGGACAATCTTGTTGATATTTTGGCAAACCCATCATTCCACAAGTCAAACCCACCAATTTTCAAGTTAATTTTGCCATTTTTGTAAAAACACACAAACAAAGACAAAAACATAAAAGTCAATTTCACTGTTGCTCAGGTTGATCGTAATATTACACAAGGCATTCTCACTGATGTTCAAATCAAATTCACCATTTCACAGGTTGATTCTGCTATTTAGTTCATAAGTCATAAACATGAAAATTAGAGAAAAAGAGGAGTAACACAACCTCAACAAAGGGTTTGAGTGTTTAATTAGAAGGGATAAAATGATGTGTGAGATGCACGATCCCACCAGGCATGCTAAAATGTAGAATAAGATTACATGATAAGTTAAATCATGTACTAGTTAAGAAATATCCAAAATAAGCATTAAAAACTAACTTATTAAGCCTACTCCCTCAAAGGGCAGTGCTAATGAATTAAAATAACTATTTACGAAATCAAGATCATGTTATACCTTCTAAATAGCTTTTCTCCCTCAAAAGCGATCAAGAAACATGTTTTTCCCTGGATTTGGTACTCTAAATCTTTGTCAATGGGGTGTAACATGAGCCTCCATCATATCCTAATTCACCAATGGCTTAGGTTCTTCAAATTGGTCTAATTAGGTGAATATACGAAGCTTCTCTATAACAATTTATGCACAATAAGTTTGCACAAATGAAGCCTAGAGAAATGAATGATGACCTTCGTATTTATAGATTTTTAAAAATGAGGGAATCGATTTATGACCATCCATCTTGATATCAATATGTGTGGCCACAAATCCATTCAATTTTGGAGGCTCAAGGCATTAAATATTACAATTAATAAGTATGGCTTGCAAATCCAGATATTTTGTAAGTGCTTGACAACTCACAAAAAATTATCTCATGATGATGTCATCATTTTAGATATTTGTGATGTCATGATGATGTCATCAATCTAAATTTTATGAATTTATAAAATAAAAATTGACTAATTAACCATGGAGATTTTGACTATGTATTTAAATGGGTTTAACCAATTAAGCAACTCTGATCTAGTTAATTGCCATTTTTGAATTTTGACAAGGTTGTCTTATACAAGTGGTCAAAAAATCTCAGTTGCTAGGTGAAATTTGACTAGAGAGGAGTTAGAAGGTGATGATTGCATACAAGATAATGCTCTATTTAGGAACATATTGACATGAATCAGGAATTGCACATGATGTGTGCTGATGTATCAAAGTGTTTCACTAGTTTCTCGGCTTAGTTTGCATTGCTTGCAAGAAGTTGCCTTGACAACCATTTAGACACGAAAGTGGTAAAAATGGGGTGTCTATAGCTTCTACCTTTGAATGACATGCCAATGTATGCAAGCAAGTCTTTTGGCCACACATTATGGTGAACATTTGACACAATTATTATGCTATAAATAAATTTTTATCAATAAAGATGGACAGTAAATCAACTTTTATTCATAAAGTTATTAACCAACATTAGGAATACAAACCCAACAAAGGAAGACTAGAATGTCAAGAACAACATCATTTATGCCCCAGAAGAACATGAATATTTCAAAATTTCTACACATTTTTATGTAACTAACACATTGGCAATAATGCATAATAAGTAAATGTTGAAATCGTTAAACATGCCAATCACTTTATATAGATCTGAACAAAGTAGACAAACATATACACCTAACCATAATGACACTCAGCTCAAGCCAGTCGTGCTTCTATGCAAAGGACAAAAAATTATGTTAACATCCAATCTATTGGTGAAAGTAGGGTTAGTTAATGGAGCTATTGGAAAAATCGTTCAGATTGTCTAGAAATCATATTCAAAGCCACCTTCCTTATCCATATATGTAGATGTTGCATTCACAAAATACTCTAGTCCCCCATGGGATGCAAAGAATCCTACACATCTACGAATTCATCCCATTACATGAGGTAATAGTTGCCAAATGCCTATCAAAATGGCATGGGATCTAACCATGCGTAAAGCACAAGGAATGACACTCAATAAAACAATAAATGATATTGGAAACATTGATCGCCAAGTTTAATAGTTGTTGTTGTATCAAGAGTGCACTCATATATGACTTGCATATCTCTCTTGTGTTTAGATTTGAGCACTTTACAAGAATGATAGCGAGTAAATATGTAAATCTCCGAAAATTAGAGGAAAAAGATTGATAGAATTACCTCTTCCACAACGTTCACAATTACTCTAACTTTGTAACCATTGTTATATACCAAAAAAATGTCTACTAATTACTTTCCCTTAACAGGGATTCTTTATTCTCAAACCCATTTTGAATAAACTATCATTGTTTAATATGTTGGTCCCATTTGCTTCATTTCAAAATACATTTCTAATTTTTACACTTTAAATATTAATTCTAAAAAATATATATTATATCTCGTAAGGTCTCTAATCTATAATCAATGCCACAACCGACTATAAAAGTTTACATAAAATTAAATGAAAAAATAACCCACCCAACATAACTTGCACCTTCGAGGCAACTGCGAGTTAAAAACATTTCTAACTTCAAATTGTTGTTGCTTTTATATTATATATATATTTCTTTTGTTTAAAAATAAAATTATTTAAAATATTTATATTTAATGATGTGAATATTAACATGATTAATATTATTAAATTATTAATATTATTTTTTATTATATACAATAAATTGATGTGTAAATTATATTCTTTTAATTAATTTTTATAAATATTATAGTTATTTATATTATTTAAAAATAATTGTCAGCATTATTATTAAAAATTGTGTTGTTAAGTGCCTACCTAAATGCTTTGCACACACTCTGCCCATTCAATTAGTTGTTGCTCTACCAAATTGGCCATAATTTTCTGATAAAAACTATGTGGATGTCCCCTTCTCAACCAACATTAGTGATGAGCACCAAATTTAAGTAGAAGTGACCACTGACGGTGAACATGATTCTACCCCATCTGTGATAGGGCACACTGTAACAAAAATGACTCCTTATAAATTTTCATAATCTACCAAACTTAAAGTGAAAGAGTTTTAACTCAATGGACTGCCTAAAGAAACTTCCGTAGCAGGGAAACCTCTCAAAATAAAAATAAAAATAATAGTAGAGAGACATGGTTACAAATTTAAAGGAATAGAGGGACAATTACAAACCTTGAGTACGTAACTTGGACAATTTCGGCCCTATAATTTACAATGTGTTGGAAAATAAGGCCCAAAAGATCAAAGTATTGTAGGGGAGGATTGCGCCATCCTCAAAACATGTTGCAAATGCACTTGGCAACACTAGCATTACGTTTTTCACCATAAAATTCAAAATAATCACTAGCTTCTTATTGCTTCAAAAGTAATATCATATTGCATTATTATCCTTACAAAATAAATTAACAAAAATTACTGAAAAATACAAACACTTAAAAATTATATTAAACAATTTAATTAAAATATTTTGTTAATTTATTTTCAATTTGGAAAGTATAAAAAAAATACATGTAAATAATAAATAGTTATAATAACAATAATAATTAAGGGCATAAAATATGTTGATAGTTCATCATGATATGAAGGGTTAAATTACTTCAAACATTGAAGTAAATAACATTATTTATTTGGCAATATAAATTAAGAATGTACATGTTATACTATGTATCAAATAATATATCTATAAATATGGTATAAAATAGAGTTAAAAACATACAGTTTATATTGTGCATATTTTTGTCTTGTAAACTTTTAACCATACAAACCATTAATACTATGTATATTCCATGAACAAGTAATTTTGCGTATAGTCATTCTTAGAACAATACTGAACAATGTACGATGCAATTTTTATGTAGTATATACTTTCATAGTCTTCACACATTTAATTTATATTAGTTGAAGTATATTGACATCACCTAAAAATGACAATTCATGCCTTAGATGTCCACTTGAGGTCACTATACCCTCGATATAGTACTTGACCCATCTTAAGGGCCCTTTTGATCCACTTTTAGTCACATGGTAGCTACAAATAGCACCCAGGCCTATAGAACACCACATAAGACCCATAAAGGCACAATTCATTAGTGATTTAGGTCCCTACACCCTACAAAAAGGTAATTTACATCTCCTTAAGAGGATCAGGGTCGACCTAGACCTTTTCTTAAGTCACCCTTCCGTGTCATTTTTATGAGAACACTATATAAACACTACTCTCACACTCTTACACTCTAGGTGGACATTATCACAAAGAAGCACATAAAAGTACCACTTCACATTGAGGGAAAGCTCTTATTTTTTTTAATATTATATTAAATCAGCACATATATTCAATAATCTAGCCCTAACACAGGGATTCAAATCTCAAGTGGCCTCCAAGCCATCCTCTCATGCTTTCACACTCAAGCATTCTAGCATTCACTTGCACTTGCACTAAGCACTTAGGTGGGAGAACTACATTGGACTTGATCCCTCCTTAAGGTATTAGTACGTAGGCAACGTTCCCACATAGGGGTGTGGATCGCACATCCAACATATCAGACCCACTAACCCCTTTTTCTCATGTTGTTTATTCAAACCCTTACAAGCATTAAAACCTAGGTTTTCAAAGTAAAATAGAGTTACATGAAAAAACATTGATCGCACAAACCTAAAACTTGGATAAGAACTAGAACATGCCCTGATCTACAAAACCCATAATCATTCAGAGAGAGGATATTAGTGCCAATATCAGGACACTAGAGCCACATGGAGCTAATGTCCAAATGTGGAGTTATTGTATAGGAGGGGTTCTAATATAGGGATCCAGTTGACGATACTCAGCCCTATTGACATCTCAGTTTCCAGCACTCAAATCTTCTGTATCAGGGGTTTTCTTGTCATTGTTTGCACTATTTATTATTATTTTTAGAAAGTCAAAGCTAGTAAAAAAATTGTAACAAATCAATGGTTATTTTATGCATATTGTTTTACTAATTTAGACTACTCAACCCCTTAAGCAAACATAAGATTTACATAATAAAACCCTAAAAGGTTAAAACATTTAGTGAACCTGACTTACTTCGAATATTGCTTAAAACCCTAGTTTTACATAGGGTTCACCTTCTCCAAAAAAATTTGCACTAAATCAGGGTTACAAACTTCTATTTTTTTTATTTTTTTGCATGACCTAGCTTATTTAATCAATCCCACATTAGGGTTTCATTTATTTAATGTAATTTAAATTTTTGCAAAGCAACCTTAATTCAAAACCTTAACCCTAGATAACCCTAGGGTTTATGTTTCCAAAATTTAGATTTCAGATCCATATATCTTCTAATTTGTATTTCACACAATCATGATCATAATGACAAAAGAAATTAATCACTTTTATTAGAAAGTTTAATACTTTCACTTGTATGTTTGTTCCCTTTAATTCAGAATGAACTCAGAAAAAGACATAAACACATGTATAGATGATGCTTTATATCAATTGCAATATATGTCATATCTCATAAACATGTTTTCTTTCTCTTATGTAAAATTTCATTAATAACCAAACCCATACACACATAGGATTTAACATATAACCTAATAACTATGTTTCAAGTTTCAATGTCATATCTTATACACATGAAAGAATCTCCTTCTCGTCCTCATCTCCATGAGGGTGATAACTACTTTCCCTCTAACCAAGTCCACGCTATGATTCCTCCATGAGATGAAACGACCTATTCCAATGTGACTATTCACATACTTAGCCTATTCACACCTCTTTCCTACAGGGTGTGTGCCTACATGTTTAATAAAAAATAACTATGGTTTGCACTTGTGAGACTCTATGTGATCAAATTATCGATATGAGAAACATAATTACAGGTTAACAAAATTAGAATAAATTATTACATGAAAAGATTAAAATAGTGGAAAAATAATTTACAAGACAAAGGCCTTCAAGGCACACTAGTGTAAATCATGTATATGCATATTCACCTAGTCAATTTGTGGCAAACAATGTTACATATCCAAAGCATAAATCACATCAAAGTACATCTACAACTAATGGTTCACCAAGCATTCAAAATTCAAATAAGAGGTCAAGTTAGGTACTAAGGGAAATTATTAAAGCTAATTTGATCAATCTACCCCCTCTACACCCAGTAAGGAGATCCAAATATTATTATGCATGTCATAGAATGCATGAGTACCGCACCAATTCATGTTTAGCATTGAAAAGGAAAATACAACAAATAATGGATACAGATGACTCACATAGTGACACTTCATTCAAATAATATACAATGGCACATACACAAATTCAAAAAGGGTCAAATTTAGAAACAATAATAAAATGGTTACCAAAGCATAACTCATAACAACAAAAGGTTCACAAAACACAACCAAAACAAAAAATAGTACAACAAGAATAGGTAAAACAAGTCAAAGATGCAAATCTACCTCTCTAAAATGAGGCTCAATGTTCAAAATGGTATGATTTTGGTCACAAATATCTACAACAGTTTGATTATCATGGTCGAGATTTGGGCAAGCAGGCCCAAGGCATCACAACAATTATTATAGTAGTTGATAATATTAGTCAACAAAGTTTGGAGCTTTATTGAACATGCTAAGATAAATCATTCATAGATACAGTTTATCAAGGCAAAATATCTAGATACACAAGAAATGTTACAAGAAGAGCAAGAACTTAAGTTGTAAAGTCAAAATCATGTTAAGTCAACAAGCATTCCCAACAAAGACTTTCTAGCAAAAGATCCTCCATGATACCATATGTCTAAAATAAGCACAATTTCAAAGGGCAAAAAACATAATCAATCTTCCAAAGCACAATTCAAAAAGGTCAACTCCACAGTATGAGGCAATTCCCTCTAGCATTTCAGGTTATTATGATTTAGATGATGAACAATACTCAGATTCCTACTCCAACAACATTAAACTATAACATATCATTCACATTGCATGAGAGATTATCATTCCTATTTTTGACACAGGTCACAATAATAGTGAGTCTATCATGAGACTCATTGGTTAGTATAGTTTCTCTCTTCTTATACATACTTTCTCTCTCTTTTTGCTCTTTGTACATAGTTCATTTTCAAATTGCTTGTACATAGCTTATTATCTAGAAAATACAAAAACAATATAACATGTCAAAAACACAAAAAACATTCAAATATTACTCAAAAAACACAAAATTTATAGATTGTATGGATTACTATGTTTATATTTCTTATATTTTCTAGACACTACATATGCTAGCTATCTTAGTTTAATCAAATTTATCATACTAGATGATTCACTTGTTCTTGTTGAGTGCTTGTAGATTGCATAGAGGACTGAGGTCAACTACATTGATCTAGAATTGGTATCATCTACCCACTAGGGACATATACACTGAATCATGGTTATTTATTTGCCACATTCACC
Source organism: Torreya grandis (assembly GCA_037957365.1). Lineage (NCBI taxonomy): Eukaryota > Viridiplantae > Streptophyta > Pinopsida > Cupressales > Taxaceae > Torreya > Torreya grandis. The sequence goes on from JARHVA010000585.1 coordinate 4,149,124, forward strand.
CACTTGGAGGCATCGTATACATGGTTTTATTACCAGGTTTTATCCTTACATTCTATGCATTTCAATTTTAGCATTGTTATATCTTAATATTGATCAGTTCTACTCATACTCAGATTATTTTCCAACTATCACTACTTTAAACTCAACACATGTACATCCTAGATCTTACATAGATTTGTATTACATAGTTATGCATGCTTTCATTTCTAGCTTTCATAGTTTATACTTGATTTTATTTGTATGCTTCTTCTATTCGAAGGCATTTGAATATGCCATTATTCTTTAGCTCTCTTCCACTTATATTCACGATATGCTTGCCTTGGACATGAGCCCATGTCCCTTGTGTGTGATTTTGTGATTGTGTATGTGGATATTTGAATATGTCTTTCTATGTGGCTCTAAGCCATTTTGCTTGTTGCTTGTGTATGTGGACATTTGAACATGTCTTTGTATGTCTTTTCTCAGATGTAGTGACATGTGCTTATGTCCCTTGTATTATGGTCCCTTGGCCTATTTTATGTGCCTCATGTGTTTTGTATTTATACTTTATTATATGCATCATGGCCATGACACTTTTCTTTGATTGTTACACATGCTAGTTCTTAATTCCATGAAGGACCTCATGCATCTATCCTTCCTACTTGGGTGTTGTGATGGACATCATGCCCCATCCCCATAGGGTTTACTCATATTTGTTGTTATATACATTGATTATGCCTATCTTGACACCCTTTTGAAATGCTAGACATGACATACATCTTACATTACAATCTTCTGCTCAGATTATATTACATTCTGATGTTATGTTTTCACATTATATGAGATTATCACATAGTTATGAAATATGCTCCCACTAACATGCATTTTATAGAGCTTTTTCTTTTGAAGACAATTCTTACACAAGTTTAACAACTACCCTCAAAAGAGGGGGCATTCACAGGGGTTTGTCATAGAGATCAGGCTTGTATATTGTACTCATAAAACATTTTTGAGCACACAGGCTCAATTTTAGAAAATTATGACACAGGTAAACACAAAAGGAAAAAGTGACTTAGAAAGCAGTACATTGACATAGAATTTAGACCAGAAAGACATTAACACCTAAATAGGAACTCTAGCACCACATGGTGCTACTATACAATATGTGGTGCTACTATCTAGTAGCCCTAATTTCAATAAAATTTAGATTGTCTAGAATAATACACCAGGTACAATACAAGTTTTCATAGATCAAGTTACAAGTTTGACAATTATGCTCATATTTTGCTTAGATCACACTAATTCAGCTCAGATTCAAATTAGTTGCTCAGATTTGGGGAATCATGCATGACATGATCTTTCCCATGTTTAGTTTATATTCTATATGTTTAGATATTAGATTGGGGCATGTGCATAACACATTGTTTCCATATGATTAGTTACACATATGTTGATCAGAAGGAATGGCAAACTCCATGTCATTTTTTATGATGTATACACTTGACATCATATTTGACGTTATCACTAGTTTCATCCCATACTCCATACATAGTGGTTGGCATTCTTGAGTGGCCCAAAGCTACCTAATGTACTCGAGTGGCTGCAGACCTGACATATATAGTTAGATATTCTCAGTCAGATATTTCCAACAATTTCTATAGTTTAGTTTCAAATGCATCTACTACACATGGGTGGGCAATGATTGAGTCATAGCCTACTTGAGACCTTGAGCCACCCATATGAGAGGGTTGGACACACTATCAGTCCAATCCAAATTATTCACAAGTCATGATGCCCCAAATAGGGTGGTCAATGATGAAGTCAAAACTATATTGAGTTCTTGAGCCACCCACACCTGAAGATAGAACAAGATATCAACACAGTCCAAGTTATTGAATGATTTTATCAATATATCACGTGCACACATAGGTTATGACTAGGTTCATTGATTGGTTTGTTTACCCAATGAGGTGTATTCATTCCTTTCTTCTTTCCCATATCTTTACTTAGTTCTATTTAGTTACTTCTTTATTCAACACATGTTTTTCCCTTTGATATCCTTTAAGTAAAGACTAATTTATGCATGTTTCATTTGTAGGTCATGCTTTGGATCATGCTTCACATGTATAGACCTAGATTTACATACTCAAACTTAGCTTCATGGGCTTCACTTCCTAGGTAAGTCTAGGTACACTTCTTTTCCTTTATACTAGTCATTATGCCTTGCTGCATTTCTAACATAAAGGGGAGGTAAATGTAATCACCTATAAATGACCATTAATGCCTTGGATGTCCACTTAAGGTCACTTTACCCTTAGTATGGCAATTGACCCATCATAGGGGCCCTTTTGATCCAATTTTAGTCACATGGTAGCTACTAATAACACATAGGCCTATAGATCACCACAGGAGATGCATAAAAGTGTAATTAATTAGTGATTTAGGTCCCAACACCCTCCAAAAAGGTAATTTACATATCCATAAGAGGATTAGGGTTGGCCTAGTCCTTTTTTTAAGTCACCCTCCCAAGTCATTTTTATGAGAACACTATATAAACACTACTCTCACAATCTTACACTCTAGGTTGACATTATCATAAAGAAGCACACAAAAGTACCACTTCATAGTGAGGGAAAACTTCTAATTCTTTCAATATTATATTGAATCAACCCATAAATTCAATAATACATCCTAACACATGTATTCAGATCTCAAGTGGCCTCTAAGGCATCCTCTCATGTATTCACACAGGCATTCTAGCATTCACTTGCACTTGCACCAATCACTTAGGTGGGAGAACTACATCGGGCTTGATCCCTCTTTAGAGTGTTGGTATGTAAGTAGTATGCCCATACATGGGTGTGGACCACATGCTTAGCACATCAGACCCACTAAATGGTGTTCATTCAAACCCTTACAAGCATGAAAACCTAAGGTTGTCATATAAAAATAGATCTACAAGAAAAAGTATAAATTGCACAGACCTAAAATTTAGACCAAAATTGGAACAAGACCTTATATACAAAACCTAAAAATCATTAAAAGAGAAGACATTAATGCTAATATCATGACACTATGGCCACATGGCACCAATGTTAAAGACACACCCATTCATGCTTGTGTACTTTGTGAATGCTTACACTTCAAGAAAGACATTGTTTTGACTGAAAATAACATTCTCCTTCGTTGTTAGTGAATTTAATTCCCTAGCTGTAAGGGACTTCAACTTATTATTTTGTGCTCTACCACTGCCATATTTCTCCTTGACATATTCCTTAATAATGATTTCCATATTTAGATCCTTTTAAATAAAATGATAAGGCTCCACACAATCACTTTAAATGTCCTTGTGGGCTCATGGGATCTATTAATCTATATAACTATAATCAAAGTCTTAACACTAGTGAACTATAAATATTCATCTTAGCAATATATACTAAAGCCACATCATGATGAAAGCTTATGTTTGAGGGACTTGACCTTTAGAAATAATGTTTGGACTTGTTTTTATAACTTATCTATGGAATGCATCGTAGTAAAAATATGATGTGTAGGGCCAATGAGATTTGGGTAATTTGGTTAAATGGTTTGGTTGTTCCAAGCCCCACCCAGATTCAAATCTATAGAAAGGCATATGATGTCATTTGTGGCCATTTACATCATCGAGGCTAGTTGTGGCCTTTCTTTGAACTTGTGCCATCTTTGGCCATTAGAGTGATTCTCAAGCCAGTTGTGGCCATTGTTAGAAATTAGGTCATCCTTGGCCTTAAGTGCGATTATTGGGTCAGTTGTGGCTCATTATTTGTTGGTAATAGTTGGTAATATTTGGTACTTATGGTATTCATATCAAAATGGGAATCTGGGCCCTTGATTGTGTCCTAGACTAGTTATGGCCATGGTCAAAAGCCATTAACCTAGAAAAAAAAAAAAAAAAATGATATGCAGGAATGATGACATTAATTACACTACTTCTCATGGATTGGAAAGATGTGATTTTATAATTAAAAAACTCATAACCTTTCATATTTGAGATGCATGAAATATGTGTTATCAAGGGAGGCTAATAATTCTTCATGTATAGTAACATCCCTAAAAAAATATTTTTGAATTATTTGCCTAATTTGAAACATCAATATTTTTCAATTGAGTATCCACCAAAGATAAGGTGTTTGCATTCATTTTATCAATTTAAACCATGATTTTAATCAAACAATAATAAAATTATAATATCCTAGGGGTGTCAAGGGTGATGTAACCCTAATATAAGAAGTAACCCTAAAAATCAATATTAATAAATGATAAGCAAATTCTAAGTAAATGAGGTCATAAGTCCTAAGGTGCATGTATGCAAAATATATAATTGATATAAAACAAAGAACTGACTACTCTGGAAGAACCATAATGAATTTTGGGAAACAAAAATAAATATCAATAGATAGTCAAAACCCACACAGACACACACACACACACACACACACACACACACACACACACACACACACAAACACACACACACACACACACATCCTTTATCTGTTACAAAAAATTTAGTGAAAACAAAAAAACCCCAATTATAAAAAATCCATTATGAATTTTATGGAAAAAATAGGTTTTTAATCAAATCACTGTGACTAATGAAAACCTCCAATAATTTTGAAAATAGAGTTATTTTCAATAATATATTATCTAAGCATGTATGAAGATAAACAACACCCCTAATAAACGAAACCTTAATAGGAGAATAAACATAAAACTTTAGGGAAAATGGTAAAAATAAGATTTGTTCACATAAAAAGGGGAAATCAACTATTAGATATGAAATTAAAACCCTAATAAGAAACAAATATGAAACCCTAATAAAAAACCCTACGGTAGAAGGAACCTAGGTCTTATCATGTTCAAGTCATTGATCAAGTTCACCAAAATGTTCTACTTATTGAGTTAATGTCCTAGAATAATGTAAAATTAAGGCTAATTCAGATCATTGAAAATTTAACAATAACATACAAATATCAATAGAGAAATTGACATATACGTATTTCACTTAGACAATTTGAAACTTAAAAAGTAAGAAAAACATATGTAATTCTCTTATTTTTTTATTCTATTGCACATAATAGTTATCATTGATTCTAAAAATGATTCATGTATATCGTGTCATTAATTAAACTAGAAAATTGTCGCCCAAACCCTTCTTTGATGACGTCAATAAACCATGATACTTGTGGTAGCTAATATTAGCCTAGCTTTATTGGTAGTGTCTTTGTGTGTTGTGTAAGTCTAAACTTCTCAAACCCCTATGCCTTTGCCTATATACGTTTCATGTGTATGTGTTTACATTTAACCTTATGTGTCAATCTTTATTTTCCTTCTTCTTTTGTCCAAACCTTAGTTTTTGTTTTGACCATAAGATAACCCTTGAAAATAGAGTTAGTACTTTGAGTTGAAAAACCTCAACCACTTCCTATTGAGTGATTGAGCATTGTCATGTGCAAATACTTTGAAGAGGGATAAAACCACACAAAATTCTCTCACTTATGTGGATGTGTACAAAATCATGGTCAATCTAGAATGCAATGCAATGTTTAGATTTCAACACTTGGCACCACACAATTTTGACTTTTGTATGTATTCATAATTGGCTATAGGGCTAATCTTTTAAATGGATTTCAAACATGTATGCCTTTGTGATATTGTACCAATATAGTGCTAATGAATTTCTCAAGAATTTAAGTAATTATTAATGTGATTTCTAAGTAGTGACCAAACTACCAAGTGAGTGATAACCATAGAATTGATTTATATTTATAGTGTTAGGGTGTGGAGCTAAAAGCTTCAATTGTTTGCAGACACGACGAAGAGGATGCTGAAGAACCAGAAGCACCGGCATCGGCAGCATGACTGACGTCGGTCAGATGCAGTGCAGAAGGCAACTGGCAATGGCAGCTTGTTGGCCAACGTCGGCAGCACCAGGTAAGCAGGGACCGGCGTCGATCGCTTGTGTGTTCCAGAACTGCTGTTGACGAATAGTCAGTTAAGCGAAGCGAGTGTTTGCATGTCAAATGACTAATTATAGTCACGAGCTACGTGTCTAATTATTGTAGTTAGATTTCTATTTTTGTAACCATGGGATTCTATTTAAAGACCCATGAGGCATGTATTGTAATTATCAAGAAGGCAAGTAAAAGCATTGAAGCAAGCAAGGTCAAGGAGATCTACAGGTGTAAGGTCAAGGAGATCAGCTAAAGCATTCAAGGAGGGATAGCAACTCCGGTTGTAGAGTTGGTTTTGTGTTGAGCAAGAGAGAGAGGGAAGAAGGTCTTGAGGTGTGGCAAGCCTTTGAGGTGGAGGAAGAAGTGGCATCTTCCTTATTGTATTTTCTTCTAGTAATATTTAATACAAGAGTGTGTATTGTCTCTCAAATTCTTTGTTGTCTCAAGTTTCTAGTTACTTAATCATTCTGGTATAATTCCGTGTTTAATTGCTTATAAGAAAGTAATCAATTGTGCTTCCATTGGATAAGGGGTCACCTAACAGTTGGTATCAGAGCTACGGTTTGCAGGAAGCAGGGTATTGTTTTTTGATTACAGGTCATTCACAGGGTTTTTTGATTGAGTGGGAGTTCAGCAATGGTAGAAGAAAGTAAGCTACGAATGGAGAACTTTAACGGCAAGAATTATCAACACTGGAAGATGCAGATTGAGGATTATCTGTATCAGAATAATCTGTACTTACCGTTGGGTGGGGTTGCATGCAAGCCCATAGATATGAAGGATGAAGAATGGAGTTTTCTTGATCGGAAGGTTCTAGGTTCCATAAGGTTGAGCCTTGCATCGTCTGTGATTTCTAGCTTATCACAGTGCAAGACAACGGAAGAGTTGATAAAGTCCTTGGCGAATTTATACGAAAAGCCCTCGGCTTCTAATAAGGTATATCTTATGAAGCAGCTATTTACTTTGCAAATGCATGAAGGTGGATCGGTACATACTCATCTCAGTGATTTCCATGGTTTGGTAAACCAGTTAGCTTCAGTCAATATTGTTTTTGATGATGAGGTAAAGGCTCTCTTGATTTTATGTTCTTTGCCTGAAAGTTGGGACAATTTGGTTATGGCAGTAAGTAATTCTGCATCTGCTTCTAAAATCTTAAAAGTTGATGATGTTGTGAGTGTGATTTTGAATGAGGAAATACGCAGGAGAAGCACAGGTGAATCATCAGGGAATGCTCTAAGTGCAGAAAGCAGGGGAAGGCAAAGGGAGAAGATTGAGCAAGGGAAATCAAGGTCAGGAAGGAGATCCAAATCCAAAGGTGTTACCTGCTGGTTTTGTTGAAAGAAAGGACATACAAAGGAGTGTTAGTTGAGAGATAAAGAGAATCAACATGCAGGTATTGAAGAAGCAAAGGATGCAAATATTGTGGTACAGGATGCTCTCATACTTTCTTTGGATAGTCAGGTAGGATCATGGATTTTAGATTCTGGTTCATCTTTTCATGCATCCCCAATCAAAGATTTGTTCCATGAGTATGAATAGGGAGACTTTGGAGTGCTTTATTTAGGGGTTGGTACGCCTTGTCAGATAGTTGGCAAAGGGAAAGTGCAGTTGAAATTGCAGATTGACAACACATGGGTGTTGAAAGAGGTCATGCATGTCCCGATTCTGAAGCAGAGTTTGATTTTTGTAGGAAGGTTGGGTGATGAGGGATGCACAATAACCCTCACAGTGGATTCTTGAAAGGTTATCAAGGGCGCACTTGTTCTAGCAAGAGGTAAGAAAGTAGACACTCTTTATCTATCTACTTGTATTACTGATTCTACTTCTGGTGTAGATTCGAAGATGTGGTCTAATAGGCTTGGTCACATGAATAAGAAGGGAATGGAAGTTCTTGATTCAAAAGGTATGTGTTCAGATTCAGAAAGCATAGATAGAGTTCATTGCAAGAAAAGGAAATTTGATGCTTTTGATAGGAATAAAGAAGCATTGGTGTTTATGGAGGAGATGAAGGACAGAGATCAGTCACAGGGGTTGAATAAATCTGAGCAGGGCAGCATAGATAGAGGTTTGATCCAAGAAAAGCTCGCAAATGAAAATTTCATCACTTATAGGAGCACACAAACACCGATGTCAGTCACATGGAACCGACGTCGATCAGCGAGATACCGACATCGGTCATGTGCAGACCAGCAGGGTCGGTAGGTCGGGCAGGAGAAGTCCGACGTCGGTCATCAGGACCGACATCGGCAGGAGAGACACCGGCATCGGCTAGGGAAACGACATCGACTAGGGAAATGACGTTGGCAGTCAGGGTCAGTGCAGGAAATCGACATCGGTCAGGAGCAGACTGGGAGATGGCCGAGATTGGTCACTGGAACGGATGATGGGTGGACAACTAGCTATTAAGGAGTCTCAAACACCCATATGGAGGTCAGAAATGGTAAGTGAACCTCATATTCATTGTTCACCTTCTTTATATTGCTTACTGATAGTCAAGAACTAGGAAGATGGAAGTAGCAATGCAGGTAGAATCCAGAAATAGTGGGAGCTTGACATGGATGAGGAGTGTGAGTCCTTGGAGAAGAACCAAATAGGTATTTGTTGGTAGAGTTGTCAGCTGAAAGGAAGCACTGGATAGAGGGATGGATTCTCGTTTTAGAGAAGAGAGTGGATGGACACATGAGACAGAAGGATATGGTATATGGTCTTGAGTAGGCTGCAGAGCAATGGAGGTTTGACCATTGTATTTTATCTTTATCAGGTTAGATAATATTAGCTACATTATTCTGTTACTGTATTGTGTTACTTGTTGCAGGGTTTCATATATAGGGAGTTTTTTGAGCTAAGGGTAGAGTTGGTTCAGAAGTATGTCATGAAGAATTTGGGAGCAGCAAAATTCTTGTGGCATAAGTGACAGGTATAGCAACACAGGTTTGCGTGGTGGTTGGTCTTCAAGAGTGACTTTGAAGAGGGATACAGAGCCTAAGGAAAAAAATAGATGGTGTACAGGTACAGGTACAGTAGTAGCTGTTTATCTCCAAGTGGAAGATTGTTACAGTGTGGAGCTAAAAGCTTCAACTGTTTGTAGACACAAAGTGGAGGATGCTGAAAAACCAGAAGCACCGGCATCGATAGCATGATCGACGTTGGTCATATTCAGTGCAGAAGGAAATCGAAGATGGCAGGGAGTCGGCTGACATCGGCAGCACCAGACAGACAAGGACTGACGTCGGTCGCCTGTGGCGGTCTAGAACTGTTGTTGACGAACAGTTAGTTAAGTGAAGCGAGTGTTTGCATGTCAAATGACTAATTATAGTCACGAGCTGCGTGTCTAATTATTGTAATTAGACTTTTATTTTTGTAACCATGGGATTCTATTTAAAGACCCATGAGGCATGTATTGTAATCACCAAGAAGGCAAGTAAAAGCATTGAAGCAAGCAAGGTCAAGGAGATCTACAGGTGTAAGGTCAAGGGGATCAGTTGAAGCATTCAAGGAGGGATAATAACTCAAGCTATAGAGTTATGTTGAGCAAGAGAGAGAGGGAAGAAGGTCTTGAGGTGTGGCAAGCCTTTGAGGTGGAGGAAGAAGTGGCATCTTCCTTATTGTATTTTCTTCTAGTAATATTTAATACAAGAGTGTGTATTGTCTCCCAAATTCTTTGTTGTCTCAAGTTTCTAGTTACTTTATCATTCCGGTATAATTTCGTGTTTAATTGCTTATAAGAAAGTAATCAATTGTGCTTCTGTTGGATAAGGGGTCTCCTAACAGTTGGTATCAGAGCATATTGATTGTTGTAGGTTTCCTAACAACCAACTCAAACAAGAAAAAAACCTATAAGGTGTGGGGATTAGTAAGCAAAATGAGACATTCAAATTTTTATGAATGGTTCATGAAGTAAAGATAACCATTATTCAAAATAATACCATGAATATGAATCAAACCAAGTTTACTATCTACCACCAAGAGCATTTGACCTAGAACCTCTCATATTGGTCATACCATCAAAACCCCTATTGACCAGTTTTACTTGTCTAGTAGAGCAATGGAGAAGAAAAATAGTTTTTAGCCATTTTTTATTTTTTCAAAATAGATAAATCATGGAAATTAATTTAGGAAAGTTGAAGATTCATTCCATAAGCTTTTCCCATGTGCCATTCTCCTTTATAGGCCGTACAACTACCATAACTCCTTTTCACTTGTTTTTTTTATTTTAGTTAGGAACCTACAAGTTTCAGTTAGGACTGACATTACTAACAAGAAATCTAACATATTGGACATTGGAAGAGAGTTAGGAGCACTTATTTTCTATAAAAAATTGTACAACCTCCATAAATGATTCTAAAAGTGATCTTAAGTGACATTAAATGACTTGGGACTAAATTTGACCATGACCAAGGCTAGAAACACATTAAATGACATCAAATTGATCATGACACACCCTATATCATACTAATATACCCTTATATCAAGTTTTATACTATAAGGGGTTGACCTATTTTGTCTTATGGTTAAAATAATCAATATGTCTGCTTGAAACCTTCCCACAAGACCTACTGCTTGATGTCAGGTCTAGAGGTAGTAGTGTAAAAAAAACTTCCAATCATTGCCCTATATGTTGTATGATTTACCTTTGGAGAATCATATTTCTTGCTCAACTTACACCCTGTGATCATAGGTGTACTAACTACCTTGCAATCTTCCATCTCAAACTTATTCAACATCTCTCTTATGTACTTAGCTTGTGAAATGCATATATTTTTTTTAGATTAAACGATTTGTAACCCAAGAAAAAATGATGGTTCTCCCAGCATGGATATCTAAAACTCTTTCTTTATCACATCTACAAATGCCTTAGTCATATTCTCACTGTGTCCACCAAATATGATATCATTTTCATAGACAACTACTATCAATTGATGGTTATCTTCTATATTTATGTACAAATTACTATCTACAACTCATCTTTTAAATCTTTGGTCTAATAGATACCTGTCCAATCTAGCATACCAAGTTCTAGGAGCTTGATTTAGACCATAAAGAACCTTTTTCAATTTGCAAACATAGTCCTTATTACCTGATAATGAAAAACCCTCAGGTTGCTCTACGTATACCTCTTCTTCCAAGTTTTCATTCAAAAAAATAGATTTAACATCCATTTGGTACACTTTGAACTCTTTGAATCCTGCATATGCTAAAAACAATCTGATGGCCTCCAATATTGCTACTGGTGCAAAGGTCTCCTTAAAGTCTACCCCTTCAACTTGTGCATATCCCTTGCATACCAATATAGCCTTGTTCCTAGTGACTTCTCCATCTTCATTCAACTTGTTTCTCAACACCCATTTTATGCCAATGACATTCTTGTCTTTAGGCCTAAGAACTAGTTCCCAAGTCTCATTTGTTATATTGTGGAGCTAAAAGCTTCACCAGGATGCAAACAGGAGGAGTTACTGAGTGTCACAGTCACTGACATCGGTCAGGCCAATCGACGTCGGTCAGGGGTGAACAGGAAGCTGCCGACATCGGTCATGGATCAGTCGATGTCGGTCATCTCCAGACAGACAGCGATCGACGTCGATCGCATGTGTGGTTTCAAAATTGTCGATTTCATGAACAGTTTGTTAACGAACCAGTTGTTTGCATGTTAAAGACTAATTTTAGTCTTGAGCTGCAGTTTTTAATTATTGTAATTGGATGTCTAATTATTGTTTGGCATGGGATCTATATAATAGACTCATGGGCTATATTATAAAGGTGTAGACTCTCAAGAATTTGTGGAGAATCGATTCTATAGAATCAGAGTTCTATCTAAGGGAGAAGGGTTCTTTTGGGTGTGTAAGATCTCGGTCAGCAGGTGTGCAAGGCCAGGTTGATCTGTGGTATAGTAAGATCAGGTGAGATCTACATGTGTAAGTAAGATCTGAAATTTACAGGTTGTTGCAAGATCAAGGAGATCTACTTGGAGTACGTAGTGTACTCAGACTTGGAGTACTTTGAGTACTTGGTCGGTGGTACTGGGAATAGTGATACTGACTGGTTGAGGTGAACAACTTTGTGTTTGAGTTGATTGTTGTGATCGTAATTGAGAGAGAACTCTTGAAGAGATTTACTGTTTACGTCCTAGAGGTGTGGGAGCCCTAGAGGAGTGTGAAGAAGATTGTGGCATCTTCTTTGTTGTATTTCCTTCTGAAAGAGTATTAATACAATTGGGTATTGTCTCTCATATTCTATGTTATTTCAGAATTTCTAGTTACGTTTTACTTCCGGTTAAATTTTGTGTTTAGTTGCTTATACAAAGGTAATTAACTATGCTCTTTATGAGCTGGGGGTCCTGACAAAGTGGTATCAGAGCGAGGTTAGGTTCACTAATAGGTGGTAAAGCTTGTTAAGTGTGTTGATTACAGGTCACTTTCAAGGGTTTTTGATTGAGTGGGAGTATAACAATGGCAGAAGAAAGTATGGAGGAATTCAAAAGCAAGAATGATCAATTACGGTGTTATGGAAAGAAAGAGCAGGTAAAGAAAGATTGTTGGTTGGTAGTAGATCAACATGAAGGAAATAAAGGAGCATGGGTTGCAGGTATTATTGCACTGGTTATTTTGGTATGTTCTTTGGATAAAGTAGAATCTTAGTTTATAGATTTTGTTGCCTCTTTCCATGCAGCCCCAAATAGAGTATTTTGCCATGTTAAGGTCCATGGAGACTTTAAAAAGATTTATTTAGGAGCTGGTGAGCCTTTTCAAAGTATTGGCAAAGGGGAAGTGTGGCTGAAATTGCAGACAGCTAACACATGAGTGTTGAAGGATGTCATGCAGGTCCTAGTTCTGAAGATGAGTCTAATTTTTTCAAAAAAATTGGGTGATGAGAGATGCACAATAACTCTCACAGCGGATGCACTTGAATTAGTAGGTGGTAAGAAAGTAGGGATCCTTTATCTATCTACTTATATTACTGATTCTTTTTTTGTTGCAAAGACGTGGCTTTGTAGGCTTGGTCACATGAGCATGAAGGAGATGCATGTTCTTAAGAGGAAGTCAGATGTGTTTGACAAATTTAAGAACTGAAAAGCCTTGGTGTTTATGGAGGAGATGATGGATAGAAATCAGTGGAAGGGACTGAATAACTCTAAGTAGGGTAGTTTGGATAGAGTTTTGATCCAAAGTGAGCTTTCAGGTAAAAATTCATCACTCATAAAAAAACACAGGTACTGACGTCGGTCAAGGATAACCTACGTCAAATAAGCAGGCACCGACGTCGGTCATGTGCAGACTAAAGAATTCAGTGGTGTCGGGTAGGTGGATACCGGCGTTGGTTAGGGAACCAACATTAGCGACTAGGTGGACACCGATGTTGGTCAGGGAACTGGCGTCGACAGTCAGGTCAGTCGCATGGAACCGACGTCGATCAGATGTAGACTGGATGGTGACCGACATCGGTCACTGAAATAGATTTTGGGTGGACAACAAGCTGTCAAGGAGTCTCAAACGCCCATATGGAGGACTAAAAGGGTAAGTAAGCCTCAAATTCGTTATTCCCCTTTTTTATACTTGTTGCTCACTACAGAGCAGGCAGGATCCAGAAACAGTGGGAGCATGGCATGAATTCTTTGGAGAAGAACCAAATGGGAGTTTTGGTAGAGTTGTCAGTCAGGATGATAGCACTGAGAGACGAATGGATTATTTGGTTAAAAAAGAGAGAGAATGAACACGTGAGATAGAAGGCCAGGTCATATGGTCTTGAGCAAGTTGCTGGACAGTGGTACAGGTTTGACAGGTGGATGATAAAGCATGGCTTTAGTCAATGCCATTGTAACCATTGTGTTTACTTTACCAAGTTGGATAATGGTCGCGACATTATCCTGTTACTATATGTGGATGATGTACTTGTTGCAGGTGCATACATACAGGGATTTGCTGAGCTAAGGGTAAAGTTAGTTCAGTGGTATGTCATGAAAATTTTGAAAACAGTGAAATTATTTGGCATGAGTATTCTTAGAGACAGGAAAGATCACAGGTTGATGTTGTCTCAAGATGATTGTGTGGATAAGGTAGTGGCGAGGTTCAAGATGCGAGATGCAGAACCATTTTGCACACCTATGGATGGACAGTTCACAGAACAGGGTCTCAATTCACATGATGAGGTTAAGTACATGAGTACTAGACTTATTGTTGCCCCAGTAGTGGGTGTTGTCAGCAAGTTCATAGCCAATTCAGAAAAGAAGCATTGGAGAGCAGTTCAGTGGGTTCTCAGGTATCTAAGAGGGACCAACAGTAGGTTAACATGCCGTGCAGGGTCAGGGACTTCTCTACATGGCTATGTAGGTTCGGATGTGGCAGGTTACTTGGATGACATGCGGTGCACCACAGGATGTGTGGTGGTTGGTCTTCAAGATTGATCTTGAAGAGGGATACAAGCCAGGAAATAAATTAGATGATGTACAAGTACAGGTACAGGTGCAGTTGTTTATCTCCAAGTGGGAGATTGTTAGGTTGTGGAGCTAAAAGCTTCACCAAGATGCAAACAGGAGGAGTTGCTGAGTGTCATAGTCACCGGCGTCGGTCAGGCCAATTGACGTCGATCAGAGGTGAATAGAAAGCTGCTGACATCGGTCATGGATCGGCCGACGTCGGTCATCTCCAGATAGACAGCGACTGACGTCGGTCGCCTGTGCAGTTCTAGAACTGTCGATTTCACGAATAATTTGTTAACGAACCGGTTGTTTGCATGTTAAAGACTAATTTTAGTCTTGAGCTGCGGTTTCTAATTATTGTAATTGGATGTCTAATTATTGTTTGGCATGGGATCTATATAATAGACTCATGGGTTGTATTGTAAAGGTGTAGACTCTCAAGAATTCGTGGAGAATCGGTTCTATAGAATCAGAGTTTTATCCAAGGGAGAAGGGTTCTTTCGGGTGTGTAAGATCTCGGTCGGCAGGTGTGCAAAGCCAGGTTGATCTGCGGTATAGCAAGATCAGGTGAGATATACATGTGTAAGTAAGATCCGAGATTTACAGGTTGTTAAAAGATCAAGGAGATCTACTTGGAGTATGTGGTGTACTCAGACTTAGAGTACTTTGAGTACTCAGTCGGTGGTACTGGCAGTAGTGATACTGACTAGTTGAGGTGAACAACAACTCTGTGTTTGAGTTGATTGTTGTGACTGTAATTGAGAGAGAACTCTTGAAGAGATTTATTGTTTATGCCCTAGAGGTGTGGGAGCCCTAGAGGAGTGTGAAGAAGATTGTGGCATCTTCTTTGTTGTATTTCTTTCTGGAAGAGTATTAATACAATTGGGTATTGTCTCTCATATTTTGTGTCATTTTTGAATTTCTAGTTACGTTTTACTTTTGGTTAAATTCCATGTTTAGTTGCTTATACAAAGGTAATCAACTATGCTCTTTATGAGCTGGGGGTCCTAACATCATTATTTTCTATTTGGTCTAATTCACCTATCCCAAACTTATCTTTGCTTACTTCTACAGGATTATTAGGTTCAATATTAGACAATAGCGACATTCTCTTGATTTAGGTTACTTACCAACCTTCTTCTTGTTTACATACCTACATCAGTGTCACCAATGATTTGTGATTTAGAATGATCTCTTTGAATTTGTCTTGAGGGGCCTTTTGAGTCTTGTCTTTCCTCAACTTATTATTCTTCCTCATCAATATCTATTATTTCCTCTTCATTCTTGAAGTCAGATTATCTGATGTATCATTTGACTGTGAGTGTGATTTATTTGTCTCATCAATCTTCACATTGGTGATTTCTACTATCTTCTGTAACCTCTTGTTATAACATCTATAGGCTGAGCTCACTGATGAGTATCCCAAGAATATACCTTCATTAGACCTAGAATCAAACTTATCTAAGTCTTCTTCATCTCTTTTGATTAAACATTTTCTCCCAAACAATCTAAAGTGTTCCACATTAGCAGTTTTGTCTTTCCACAGTTCATAAGGAGTCTTATTATCATTATTCCTTATTTATCCTCTATTCAAAATGTAAAATTCAATGCTCACTATCTCTCTCTAGTATCCATCAAATAATCTAGACTCATTTAGCATAGTTCTTGCCACCTCTTAAATTTTCCTATTCTTTCTTTCCACTACCCCATTCTACTGAGGTGTCTTAGCTACTGAGAACTGTCTCCTTATCCCATGGAGCTCACATAAGTCATCAAACTCATTAGACCAAAACTCTCTTTATCTATCAGATCTTAGGCACTTGATCTTCTCATTCTTCTCATTCTCAACAATAGCCTTGAATGTCATTAACTTGTTAAGAGCTTTTAACTTTTCTTTCAAGAATGATATCCAAGTCATTCTTGTGTAGTCATATATAAGTAACATGAATTAGTTATCTCCTTGAATACTTTGGATTCTTTTAGGCCCATAGAGATTAGTGTGTATTAAATCCAAAGTTATTGTAGTAGAGTAATCTTTGGACTTGAACCTTCTTCTTGCTTACCATGTTGACATGCCTTGCAAAGTGTGTTTGTTGGTTTGGTGATCTTAGGCATGTTCTTCATAAACTTAATAAATTTTAGCTTAACCAGATTGTCAAAGTTTAGGTGGCCTAACCTTCTTTTCCACATCCAACTTTCATCCATCTTGCTCATAAAGCATATTTCCTTCTTGATCTCATTTAAGACATATAGATTGTTCTGAGTGCTCTTAGCATTGGTAATTAGCCTTCTTGATTTGACTCTCTTTATCTCACACCCTTTGTCATGAAAGGTTATTGTGTATCCTTCATTGCACATTTTAATTACACAAAGTATATTATGTTTTAAACCTTCCACATACAACACATTCTCTGTCTTGGTCTTCCCATTGTCCAAACTTAAGATACCCTTACCAACTATATTGACAGTTGTGTTGTCTCCAAATATCATTATTCCTACAACATTCTTCTTCAATGAGATGAACTTGTTCTTTTTCCCTATCATATGGCTTAAGAAACCACTATTTATATACAATTTCATGCCTTCTTCTTGGATGTGAAAGGCAGTTTGAGCTAGCATAGATTCTTCATCTTTAGTCTTCTGCTCCTCCTTCACCTTGTCCACAAGGTCTAACTTCTTGATGCACTTCTCAATGGTATGATTGTATACCCTTTTGTCTTAACTCACCTTCCTCATATGCCTCATCTTGTAGTCTCTTGAAATATGTCCTCTTTGATCACAATTATAGCATAGTATTCTTATTCTATTGTTGTAATAGACATTCACCCTATTCCTCCATGAGGAATTGATTCTTGCATAGTGTTTACAATACATAGCTCTATGTCCATATTGATTACATGAGAAAAAGTAACCATTGAATGAATTTACATACCTTGTATGTTTGAGTTTAAATGATACACCTCTACCTTTATTGTCTCTTGAAGGATTCAAGTTCTTCTTGACTTGTTGATGATCAACTTGAGTCTCAAATTTGAGATCTTTTGCATAGGTCTTTACTTTGTTAGTATTATTCTTTGAGGTTTGACTCTCATTGTTTTCTTTTTGGTCTTATTTGAACCCAAGACCTATTTTTTCATGTGGATACCTTTGAATATTAAAAATATCACTAATAAATTCAGTACTCTTTTAAAATTTATGTGTTTGCAACTTAATTGTTGCATTATCCAATTTTGCCTTCAAGGACTCCAATTCAACTCCAACTTTGATACATTCTTCCTCCTTGGTCTTAAGACTTTCAGTTACAATTTCAATCTAAGTTTTCAAATATTTTATGATCTCCTCATGTTAATTGGTGTTGTTTCTTAGTATTTTTAAAAAGAGATTGATCTGTTCCTCATAACTCTTAACCAATGATCTTAGTTTTTTATTCTTCTTTCTTTGGAACTTCAACTCCTCTAGAGCACTCACCAATTCTACCTTAAGTTTAAATTTATCCTCTTATTACTCTAATTATAATTGAATAAAAATGATAGAGAGGGGTGGGGTGAATCGGTCTTCAAAACTTTTTCAACTTTACTTTATCATTCATGAACTATCAAAATAATATAGTGAACTAGCAACACATTAAGAGCCATGAGCATGAAAAAAAAACATAACACATAGACAATTATTTGAGTGGAAAAACATCAAAGAAAAGAAATCCCACTAATGATGTAAATGGAATAAAGTCATATAATATAGACATCAATATTTAGTGAAGCACCATCTTCACTCGAAGCACCAACCTCAACTAGCCAATCACCCAATTGACAAGGCTTTAACAAGCACCTACTTGCAAGGAGGCACCAACCCCTTAGATGACTCAGCACCAACTCAAACACATAATTTACTTGATAATTTTTAAGATATGTTTTTTATAAACCAACTGATGATGACCACCTCTTCAAATCTTCACACTCTTAGCCCTCTCAAACTGTCTTTTAGGCTCCTTCACTCAACTAGGTCTCTTCAAGACAGATTAGGTAATTTGACCTTGATAGTCATCTATAATACCCATGTTATATATTCATTATAGTATATATGAACCCTAATTATGGTCTACAATACCTCATTTATCTCTTAAAAATGTTATATCTTCTGCTTCAACTCTCATACATGCTAACTAGCTAATTAGGCATATTAGACCTTTGTTCTTATACTAGGCTCTTGCTCATACACCTCTTGGTCGGCCATAAAAAAATTTCCACTTAAATTTTAAATAAAATAGGACTTATAACATGCCAAAAACTTTAATCAAATATTAAAATAGGTTGGTTATAGCATATAGGACCAAAATCCCTTTTTAGGTCTTAAGGAGACCTAATTCACTTAGGCCTTCATTAGCACACGTTACCCTTTGAAATCTATGGAACGCTTTAAAATTTTTAACATGGATGAAAATTATTAAATATCACTCAAATATAACTTATCAAACTTCACTTTAGGTCCAACCACCACTTGAACCCCTTATCAAAACACTGTTCATACTAGACTTGTGCATAACCAAAAAGTCTGTTTTGAACAACTGAAGCATCAACACAATTTTTTCAAACAAATATAGTAAAAAATCACACATATATAAAATACATAAACTTATGGTTATAACCATGTGTTTTATACTTCAAAATATAGGGCAAAAGGACTCAATTTCTTCTCTGTAAGCAACCCATTCAAAATTGCCAACTAGACTCAAAACACGGTCATGAAAATTTGGACTTATGAAAACTAAGAGAACATAATCAAATAATTATAATTAATGAAAAATATACTAAAATATATTTATAAAAACTTTCAATAAAAATATCAAAAGCTCTATTGGCAATATTGGTCTTGCAGACCAATCTCATGACCTCACTTTATACATACCTCATTGAGCTAGACAAGTCAACTTGAGAGCAACATTTTCATCATATCCACTGAAATCCAAAAAATATATAAAAAATAGACATATATTAAAGGAATTGAATAAATTCTCCATGTACTTGGATTCATCCCTAATCCATGATAACACATCCCTAAACAACTTCTCATTACTCCCTGATTTTCTCACTATTTGCATCATTAGGCCTTTTAGTGATAGGTCAAATTGTATGACCCATTTAACAACTGTAAGGGATAGAATATAATCATAAACCACCATGGACATAAAATACAAGTCTCAAGATTTTTCCTCCATCCATTTATCAACTTTGACTTGGTTAACTCTGATTGTAACAACAAATCTTTGAGAAACAAGGCCTTTCTTGTAGGATCCACTCACTCACTTAAAAAACCAATCACACCTGGAGGTGCCTAGGAGAGTTTACTAAAACATATATTTAATTAACTAGATATACCAATCCTTTTTGAGCACTTTATAATAGGATATTTCATATTGAGTCATTGTTAGGGTTCTTTCAGGGTTTAAACCATCTTCTAGTCTTAATGATAATTAATAAAGCATAAATCCTTATTCTAGAAACCAATGATTGTAAATTTGAGCTAAGATCCTTACCCATCTAAAATTAATATATTATGTTTCCATGTAGAGGTTACACATGGAAATGAACACTTTAAAGTTCTTCTCGGGTTGAGAACCCTTCATTTTGTGCACACGAGAGACCTTAAAACACTTCTTCTTGCCTTAACATTAAAATTTTGACCTAAAAATTGATTAACATATTTGAAATAACATGACATACCTCAAAAAACATTCAACTATTGATACTTGCCTTAGAAATAGAACCTCATACCCCATTAGGCCATTTTCTCTCTCTTTGTGGCCTAGGCCTTGACCTGCAAGTCACGTTAGGCCTCAAAATTGACCTTCTAGCCACTGTCCAAGTTGTCAACACCTCATATACATGTCATAAAAACTCTTCACATGCTCAAACACTACCATACATTCTTCATATGCCTTGAAAATACCTCATGACACCTCATGAGGTCAGACAGAGTCTAGAACTAGTCTAGTTGCATGCTAGGTCTGTAGGTCCTACCCCTATAGGCTCACCTTAAAACTCACTTGAGTTATCCAATGCCTCATGTGCATACTAAAACAACCCTATACCACCTCTTATACCTCTTTTTATCCATCTCATTAGGACACCATGTTCCTTCATGCACAAGACTAGGCATCCTATGCACAAGCCTTCTCAAGTCTTTTTCTAAGTTCAAAAACTTGATAACTTTGGCAAATGATCTTGAAACAATCTTTGATGCTTCTACACCTTTATCACATGCCTTATATGTTTTTCAAAAAAATTCAGACCTCTTAAAGATGCAATTAGACAAAAATATTGTTCAATGATCTTATGGACAACCTTTGACATCAATGACAACATCAATGCCAAACCTCAACAATATAAACAATGCTCAATAATCTCCCCCTTTGTCATTGATAGAAATTCATAATGAAAATTTATCATCCTTATCTATCCATTTTAGTCTTTCTCCCCCTTGACATTAATGATAAAGTGATGTTTGTAATTCTTTGGATCACACTCCTTGCAACCAAAATACTCAATACACAGAACTATGAGTTTATGAGACATAAAAATAAACATGCTCCCTCTATCTCAATGCATACCTTCTTAGAAAAACTCATATATTATTGGAGATAATGAGCATGATTAATTCCTACTAAGTACTTGGTTTCTTCAATGATTGCTATGGGCAAGAATTACACCCAATTCTTAAGTCTTCAAAAGTTTCTTTTTGAAGTGGTTTGGTCAAGATGTCTGCAAGTTGATCTTATGTAGAGACATATTCAAGTTTCAATTTGATTTCTCTCTTAGAAAATGATACTTTATGGGAATGTGTTTGGTCCTTGAGTGTATGGCAAGGTTCTTTGAGACACTTGTAACACTTGTATTGTCATAATATATAGAGCTAGGACCATCATACTCCACCTTGTAGTCTTTTAAGGTCTGTCTCATCCACAGGACCTAAATGCAACATGACACTATTGCAATGTACTCAAACTCACGAGTGGAAAAATATACTAATAATTACTTCTTGATTATCTATGAAACTAGGCACCCACCTAGGAAAAAGGCTCCTCCACTAGTACTCTTTCTATCATCTATACTTCCTACCCAGTATGTATTTGTGTAGGTTGTAAAATTAAACTCCTTGCTTCTTGGATACCATAATCCATACTCCATAGTCTCCTTGAGATACTTGAATATCCTTTTGACTAATTTAAGATGAATCTCCTTTGGATCTGCTTGAAACCTTCCCACAAGACCTACTATTTATGTGATGTTAGGTCTAAAGGTAGTGGTATACAACAAACTTCCAATCATTGACCTATATGACATCTGATTGACCTTTGAAGACTTATCTTCCTTGATAAATTTACATCGTATGTCATGGGTGTACTAACTTCCATTTTAAACTTCTTCAACATCTCTCTTATGTACTTGGCCAGTGAGAAGAATATAATTTTTTCAGATTGAGTGATTTGAAACCTAAGAAAGAATGATAGTTCTCTTAGCATGGATATCTCAAACTCTTTATTCATCACCTCTATAAAAGTCTTGGTCATTTTATCATTGTTTCCACCAAAGATGATGTCATCCACATAGACAACTACTATCAATTGATGGTCATCTTTGTTAGGTTGTGGAGCTAAAAGCTTCACCAGGATGCAAACAGGAGAAGTTACGGAGGATGCAGAGTTGCGAGGAGTTGCAAAATTAGTTGCAGGGAAATTGGTGTCGATTTGATCAACCGACGTTGGCTAGATGGCAGTGAGGAAGCAACTGGCGTCGATCACCAGTCGGTCGACATCGGTCATGGAGGAGCCGACGTCGGCAGCCTGTGTGAGAACAGGCAGTTCGCATGTTGATCCTGGAGAGTCTATTTTTGGACTGGTTGTTTGCATGTCAAGGGCTAGTTGTAGTCTTGAGTTGCGAGTCTAATTATTGTAATTAGGTTAGTCTAATTATTGTAAGCATGAGATCTATATATGGACTCATGGGTTGTATTGTAAACTTGTAGCTAGTGAGTAAGAGAGCAATAAGCTCCTTCAGAGAGAAGAGAATAATGGTGCGTTCCTCCTAGTGCCACAGTACCAAGGTGGGTATTGGTTTGGAGAATCAGAAGGGTTCTTCGTGTGTGTATGATCTTGGTCAGCATGTGGGCATGAATTTCTATAGGAGATCTACAATGGTGAGTAAGGTCTAGTGATTTGCAGGTAGCAGCAGAGAGCAGGGGATCTACTTGGAGTACGGTTGTGTACTTGGTGAACTGGCAGCGTGTTACTGACTGGTTGGAGAGGTGAACATCAATTCTATATTGGAGTTGATTATTGTGACCAAGAGAGAGAGGGAAGAAGGTCTTGAGGTGTGGTGAGCCTTTGAGGTGGAAGAAGAAGTGGCATCTTCTTTATTGTATATTCTTTTGAGTGATTATTAATACAATTGTGTATTGTCTCTCAATTCCTGTGTTGTTTCATATTTCTAGTTACTTATTGATTCTGGTTAAATTTTGGGTTTAGTTGCTAATACAAGAAGTAATCATATGTGCTCTAATTGGTAGAGCAAGATCCTGACTAAGTAGGGATCAGAGCATATTTATTGTTCCAGGTTCCCTTACAATCTTCTGTCTTGATGTATATATTACTATCTATAATTCTTCTTTTGAATCCTTGATCTAATAGATACTTGTCCAAACTAGCATACCAAGATCTAGGAGCTTGATTTAGACCATATAGAGCCTTTTTCAACCTACAAACATAGTCTTTACATCTTATAGTGAAAACCCTTCAGGTTTCTCAATGTACACTTCTTGCAAATTCTCATTAAAAAAGGTAGATTTGACATCCATCTGGTATACCTTGAATCCTTTGAATCTTTCATATGCTAGAAACAATATGATGACCTTCAATATTGATACTGGTGCAAAGGTCTCCACAAAGTCTACCCATTCAACTCGTGCATATCCCTTTCATACCAATCTAGCCTTGTTCCTAGTGACTTCTCCATCTTCATTCAACTTGTTTCTAAACACCCATTTTTTGCCAATGACATTCTTGTCTTTAGACCTATGAACTAGTTCCCAAGTCTCATTCTTCTCTATTTGGTCTAACTCCTCATTCATAACACCTATTCAAAATTTATATTTTCTCACTTACATAGGACTCTTAGGTTTAATCTTGGATAATAGAGCAACACTCTCTTGATTTATATTACTTACTAGTCTTCTCCTAGTTTGCATACCTACATTTTTATTACCAGTGATTTGAGATTCACTGGCTTAATAGGCTTGGTCACATGAATAAGAAGGGAATAGACGTTCTTGATTCAAAAGGTATGTGTTCAAATTTGGAAAGCATAGATAGAGTTCATTGCAAAAAAAGGAAATTTGATGCTTTTGACAGGAACAAAGAAGCCTTGGTGTTTACGGAGGAGATGAAGGACAGAGATCAGTCACAGGGGCTGAATAAATCTGAGCAAGGCAGCATGGATAGAGGTTTGATCCAAGATGAGCTCGCGGATGAAAATTTCATCACTTACAGGAACACACAGATGCCGACGTCGGTCACTTGGGACCGACGTCGGTCATCTAGATACCGACATCGGTCATGTGCAACCAGCAGGGTCGGTAGGTCGGGCAGGAGAAGTCTGACGTTGGTCATAAGGACTGATGTCGATAGGACACTGGCGTCGGCCAGGGAAACGATGTCGGCAGTTAGGGTTAGTGCAGGGAATCGACATCGGTCGGGAGCAGATTGGGAGATGGCTGAGATTGGTCACTGGAACAGATGATGGGTGGACAACTAGCTATCAAGGAGTCTCAAACACCCATATGGAGGTCAAAAATGGTAAGTGAACCTCATATTCGTTGTTCACCTTCTTTATATTGCTTACTGATGGTCTAGAACTAGGAAGATGGAAGAAGCAATGCAGGTAGAATCCAGAAACAGTGGGAGCTTGGCATGGATGAGGAGTGTGAGTCCTTGGAGAAGAACCAAACAGGTATTTGTTGGTAGAGTTGTCAGCTGGAAGAAAGCACTGGATAGAGGGATGGATTCCCATATTAGAGAAGAGAGTGGATGGACACATGAGATAGAAGGCTATGGTATATGGTCTTGATTAGGCTGCAGACAATGGAGGTTTGATCATTGTATTTTATCTTTACCAGGTTGGATAATATTAGCTACATTATCCTATTACTGTATTGTGTTACTTGTTGCAGGGTTTCATAAACAGGGAGTTTTCTGAGCTAAGGGTAGAGTTGGTTCAAAAGTATGTCATGAAGAATTTGGGAGCAACAAAATTCTTGTGGCATAAGTGACAGGGATAGCATCACAAGTTTGCGTGGTGGTTGGTCTTCAATAGTGACTTTGAAGAGGGATACAGAGCCAAGAGAATAAAATAGATGGTGTACAGGTACAGGTACAGTAGTCATTGTTTATCTCCAAGTGGGAGATTGTTAGGGTGTGGAGGTAAAAACTTCAACTATTTGTAGACACGAAGAAGAGGATGCTGAAGAACCAAAAGCACCGGCGTCAGCAGCATGACCGACGTCGGTCAGATGCAGTGCAGAAGGCAACCGGCAATGGCAGCTAGTCGGTTGACGTCGGCAGCACCAGGCAAGCAGGGACCGGCATCGGTCCCCTGTGTGTTCCAGAACTGCTGTTGATGAACAGTCAGTTAAGCGAAGTGAGTGTTTACATGTCAAATGACTAATTATAGTCACGAGCTGCGTGTCTAATTATTGTAGTTAGATTTTTATTTTTGTAACCATGGGATTCTATTTAAAGACCCATGAGGCATGTATTGTAATTATCAAGAAGGCAAGTAAAAGCATTGAAGCAAGCAAGGTCAAATAGATCTACAGGTGTAAGGTCAAGGAGATCAACTGAAGCATTCAAGGAGGGATAGCAACTCGGGTTGTAGAGTTGGTTTTGTGTTGAGCAAGAGAGAGAGGGAAGAAGGTCTTGAGGTGTGGCAAGCCTTTGAGGTGGAAGAAGAAGTGGCATCTTCCTTATTGTATTTTCTTCTAGTAATATTTAATACAAGAGTGTGTATTGTCTCTCAAATTCTTTGTTGTCTCAAGTTTCTAGTTACTTAATCATTCTGGTATAATTCCGTGTTTAATTGCTTATAAGAAAGTAATCAATTGTGCTTCTGTTGGATAAGGGGTCACCTAACATATAGCTGACTCTCTACTATTTTTTGCTATGAGTAGCCCATGAAACGTGACTAGGTTGACCTAATTGAGATTTATTAATCTTAAAAGTAGTAGTTGAGTGTTCTTGAGAACTATTAGTAGAGGCAAACATGGTTTATTTGCATTATCCTGGGAGTCATAATTAGGGATCTGAAATATGGAGATAGTTTGTTTTGGATCCTGGAAGGTTCCTACATAGACTAGGTTAATTCTAAATAGGTGTATCTAGTGAATAGAGTTAGCCAAGAGAACATGTGGGTGAACAGATAGATGGAAGGTGTTTACAAGAGATAAACATGTATGTAGTGTCCAAGTATATCAATGTGTGTCAAATTGGATGTTTCCAAAGTTTCTAATACCAAATTTAGGTGTCTACACCCTTATATACTTTTTCATAAAAACATGGGAATGTACAATAGTACAATGAAATTCTAGTAACATATATCTTATTCACTCCTATAAGAAGAGGTACTCAAAATAGTATTCAAATTTTATGTACTCCTATAAAGGGATGTACTAAAGACACTTTAACTACTCCCATAAGGGATGCACTTAAGTTAGTTTAGATACTCCCACAAGGGGATGTATTCATGATGTTATTAAAAATTATTTTTAATGGCACTCAAAACATTATTTAGCTTTATTTAAAATGTTTTAAAGTATTGTACTCATATTTGAGTTCAAGATTCCCACTAGTTTTGGAGGCACTTAGGTTCACATGTTATTCTACCTTTATTTCACTAGAATCAAGTATATCATTTTTATATTTTATTATTTGAATATTTTATTATTATTTGGAACTCACCCATGCATATGTAGAAAATAAATAATGTTTTTTTAAATTCTTAGGTACATGGAATTTGGTTTTTGGAGTTCTAAGGACATAAAATTTTATATTTACATGTTTCCTTTTACGTTGTGATGCAAGAGCATCCAAGTCCATAAGCAATATTGTATCAACATAAAATATATGTGTAATGTGTCGAGGTAGTTATTTTCAATGCTATCTCAATGTTCCATCATAGATTTTGATCATGTTCAATATCAAACTTAGTTCGGTGGATCGATTTTTAGTAGGATTCAAGGAGTAGTTATGACTGATGATGACCAAAAATATATAGGTTTTAGGGCATAGTTAAAAATGGAATGAATAATACTTCCAAATTATATTTATTACCTATTTATATTATCCTGAAAAATCTGCAAACTTGTAGAAAAAGCAACATCTCATTTCAAATTTGTATGTAAAAGTTATAGCCCTCATAAATTATGCATTTCAAACTCACTATTGCCTTCACCATTTGGAGAATATTGGATGCCAACACCATATGGAAAACCATGAATGTATTTTCCTATTTTGGACAAGTAGTGACCCAAAACCCCAAAAAAATTAGTTTCACATGTTTCTAATCATCTTGGGTATGTGAAAGGGAAATAAAATTGTCTAGAGATGTTAGTGATATCTGAAGGGATAAGTTATAGGAAACTTCAATTGATTCAAAATGAAAAACAAGCCAAACCATAAGGGAGTTTGTTAAGCACAAGATATACTGTGAAGGGGGGGTGAATCAGTATATCATATATCTTATAAAAATTTTACTTAATCAAACTTCACTTAACCATACATTAAAGATATGCAATAAAACTGAAATAATAACATGCACCACACAAGGGAGAGAGAGACACCAGATTTTTACATGGAAACCCAATATGGGAAAAACTACAAAGAACAATCTCAAGTATATGAATGAGCACTAACTCAAATTACAAAGTTTGCAAGCACCGACTTGCATGAGCACCAACCCCTTTGCTGAGCACCAACACATCAATGATTTGTGAGAACCAACCCCTCTTGTGTATAAAACACAACTATCTCTCAAATTTGTTTTCTAAACAAATGATAGAACTCTATTATATCTCTTTCTATTCTCTATTCTTTTCTTATATGAAATAATTACAAACCATGCACTCTCTTGCATATTTAAAATGGCTTTCCAAGCCTCCTTTTATAGCTTTCCAAATGACCTTTGGCATTCACCCTTTGTGACTCTTCAATCCACATGGAAAATGGCACCAAACTTGCATGACCCTTCGAAACCTTTCATTTGAAAAGTCACATGGTGACCCTTTAGGATGCAAATGCATCCTTTCCCCTTTTGTCTTTATTTGGTGACTCTTTGATTTCCTCATGGTGACTCTTCATGGAAAAATGTGCCCTTCCCTCTTTTGTCTTCACTTGGTGACTCTTTCAATTCCTCAAGGTGACCTTTCATGGGAAAATGCATCCTTTCTCTCTTTTGTCTTTATATCATGACTCTTTGACTTCTTCATGGGCCCTCTTTTGACTTTATGTAACCAAAAATATATTCATTAATATTTAATAAATATAAACACACTTTATCCAAAATATGAATAGTAAAAACACTTTTAGATAATAAATGCTATGGGACCTTTGTCACTAATAATGTTAGACCTTTGATATGAATTGCAATATTTCCAACAGAGTTATCTCTAAGAGTGAAAGAGAGAATTAGATATCGAGAGCATGCATGTGTGATGTATGTCTAATATTCATATGGTAATCAGTCCATAATATCAAATTTTAATGTTTTATTCATATTTCAATAGGAAAGTATCGATGAGTAGTGAAATATTTATAATTTTATTTATGCATCAATAAATAATGTTAATTTTGAGGTAAAAGTTTTCATTTTTACGTCCATTGAGTGTGGATTGTGTTTAGGCTAGGGAGTAAGGTAACCATCTATTTGAACCCATCATTCCCATCTACATCAATTAGTATTGTATAGAGTTTTGGCCTATTTAGTTGTGTGTGTGTGGGGCTCTTACTGAGTCAGTTTCAGGTTGTGAAAGAGAGGCCTAATTGTTGAGAGTGTGAGGAATAGTCATGGGACATAGATGAATACTTCTTAGTAGAGGAGGAAGAGCATCTAAAGTAGTAGATTTAAATGAGAAAATGAAGGAATCCAAGCAAGATTATATACTTTGGAAATTTCAAAAAGAATAAGAACTATAGTTAATGATTTAACTCATGATGAATAAGGAGGAACTCAAGAAGTTAAAAATGAACTCAAGAATTTCAAATCGATGAGTTGGTTGATGAACGTGAAGTTGTATTTTTGAAATCCATTTCAAAGATGGATAGAAAGCTAAAGTTGGATAGTCATAGCTTTGGAAGAAGTTTAAGATTGAAAGATATTATTGATTAGATCATGACAATGGAGAAGTACTTTAACTATGAGTCAATGGAGGATCCTAAGAAGGCAAATTTTTCTCGCACCAAGTTGAAGGGAAATGCATCCTTGTGGTGGGATCATGTGTACTTGGAAAGGGAGATAAGAGGCAAAGACTAAATCAAAACTTGAAGGAAAATGGTTACACAATTGAAAGGTTAGTTTTTGCCTTCAGATTATCAGCTTGTTTATTCAATAATTTATAAATATTGACACATAGAGAGATAGAGGAGTTTTACACACTCACTTGTAGAGTTGTTCATGTGGAGGATGACCAGGACAAGACATCAAGGTATGTAAATGGACTTTGTATTTACATTCAATATGAGTTTGGAATGTTCAAGTTGAAATTGGTAGAGGAAGCCTATCCATGTGCATTGAAATAAGAAGAGAAGTTGTGTAACAGGCAAAAAAATACCTCAAGAATTAAAGAAGGTTCTCAAGGGGAAGATGATAAGAAAATAGTGGAAAAGGAAAACATATTTGTGAAGGTGAAGTAAACACTTCCCAAAATTAAAATCAAAAGTCAAGAGGAAAATGATATTCTTTTAGAGGAGTGTGATACTTTGGTAGAGGAAGAGGTACAGGATTCATGGGTGCATGTTATGAATGTGGAGATGTTGGGCATATGGCTTATTAATGTCCAAAATCATTACCTAATAAGTGTATAATAAATGAATCAATCTATCACATTGCATAAGTGAATGATCAAATTATTTCATCCCCAAATGATATGGAGGAACCCAAGCATGGACAAACTCTTATGATGAAGTGAGTGTTTTTGAAACTAGCCAATGAGGATGTAACATCCCCACTGGGATCTACTTAGAAATGCATGATTTTTTTATAAAAATAAACACATATACAAAAATAGATTACATCCCAAGAATCTAATAGAAACCATATAAATTACTCATGCAAGATCATGACAAACAAATCATATTACATCATAAATCATGGATCTCTAACATCATGAGAGAATGTTAAAACACAAATATAGAAAGTAATTATAATAACTCAGCCATGACTGATACAAATATATATTCATCACCATCAATGTGCAATAATAAATAATTATAACTCTTCATGATAATTTTCAATAATAAGTACAATATAATACAATGTATAAATAAGATACATAGCTCTTCTGGAGCATAGTTCCCAAACTTTAAGTATCTATGGAAATCTCAAGTGTCATCTCGATAAATAGTATTGTTGTGGGGAGGGAGAACATCGTTTGAGCACTTTTTCACATCAACCATGAACCAATGATCCTTCATTCTAATCCCATCAGGAAATGGCTCTCCCTTCATGGATGAGTAGATAGTGACAGTGTGGGAATCCAGAGAGACAAGCAAGTACCCATGTGTTGTATGATTTTTAAACTAAACATGCAGTGTATCATAAAAAAACTCAATATATTGCAAGATATCACACATACATATAAATCATACTCATTAAATGATAATGTCTTGCTAAACATAAATTAGCTAAAGATTTAAGAATAGTAATATAAAAATGATCTATAGATCAATCAAATTCATACACACCACTTGATCGGACTACCTTCACTTGACATTGTAATGTTAGTTAGCCAGTGAAGTCCATCTCACTCCCTACTCCGCATTAGCAATGTAAATTGGTCAAATACAATTTAATGACAATATTCATATAATTTACATATTATTAATAAATACATCACACGACATGTTAAATGCATGAGTAATCACAACATACATTTATTTTGCTAAACATATGAATGAATCCTACATTATTTTCTATCCCATACTAGAAATAATGACTATAGTTTATAACACCTGAGTAAATATACAATCAACTGTAAATTTAAAAAACACAATTTGTTTCTAAATAGACTACACCCTATGATAACCCATATTATCACAATCCAATGTTTTTAAGTATAACTACTAAGCATTAAAATCAAACTAATGAAGTAGTCATAAATACATGAAAACACATATTAGTATTTAACAGCTAGAACAACCAAAGCTTCATTTTTTTGAAACATAGGAAATCTAGTCAAACATTTGTTTACATTTAGGGATTTATATGCAAGCATTCATAAATTTATTTATAAGTAAATCTCTTAATTCATTGAATACTCCATCCGAGGACTATAACCACAAGCATACAACCCTGTGTTTTTAAACATGTTATTAGGTTCGTTTACACCTATTTCTCAAAAAACACTCAGTTAATAACGATAAACACATAACTTGTTATAATGTCAAATTCCATATGACAAGTTTCATATAACAATTGATATCAACACACCACATGGTTATCTCATGATACCAGAATTGCTATATTTACTTAAGGCACTATTTCATCCAAATACGTAAGTTTATAGTAAAACACATGTTATTTCTAAAGACATATGGTTCTATATTTCCATTTAATTTTAATCCAACCATTTATGACATCACATGTGGATCAATTCAACTATTGTTTTGTTTAAATCATTTATGATTTATACGGCATCTCATATACATGTCATAATTAAAATATCCCTTTAAATACTTATGGTTTATAAGGTGTTTTCCAAGATATATCCATTATAACACAAACTGTTAATTTATAAGTAATTTACTCAACAAGTTAATGTTAAAATGTTACAATAGACAATAAAGCATATCATAATGTCATAATGTGTATACTACATTCTCATAACTTGGTTTACAACCTAATAATGTTTTATCAAGGATTTATAATAACACTTATGCATAATGTTTTATTTTCTATTTATGAGAAAGTCCTTAATAATGTGGTAATCCTTAATAATGTGTTTACTACATAAATAGAAAATACAAAATTAATAATTACTATGTTTATAAGTATATATATATAATTCCTTATAATAACATATTTACTTAGTAAATTGGAACATGTAAGCAATAAATATAGCAAGTCTTTATCATGTGCATCGGCTGGAATTATCAATTTTAATGACCCATACACAAATAAGGATTTGATTAATTTCAGTAGATTGGACAAAAATAGTTAAGTGACCCAATAGTCGTAAAATAATTAATATAGGTATTCATATAGGTAGCGATCTCAATATAAACAAACACTAGTCCGCTGTAATTAGATGCCATGCTTTAATATAGTGAATTAGAAAACAACAACCATTTGTTTTTATTTATTTTTATTTTAAGGTTGCAGATATAATAAATAACAATGGCTTACTTTGGGTTTACAGACCTTATGAATGAACAACAACTCAAACCGATACCTCAGGCTAGAATTTAACACATCCATCTACACCCTTTTGGATTTTAGATATAGGTTTGCAAGTCGACTTCCTATTCTAGTCGATGCCGAGCTAATTGAAAGAATCTAACAATATTATCAAGCTAGAAAATTTAATAAGGTGACTTTAATCGAGTCTTGTTTTCCACTCCAGCTAAAGATTATGCCTTCACAAAATTTTAAAACCAAACATCACTTTCAAATTTTTCACATAACTAGTAACAAGTGAGCTACAACACCCAACAATATATAACAGATCTTTATTAATTATTTAACAAGATTCTTTGTTTTGATATGATAATTTTGATTACTATAGATATGTGTGTATAAATAGGGTGATGCTTTTAATAGTTGCCTTTAATTAGTTGGGTTATAGAGAAATAAGCTAGAAAAGAATAATTGTGATTCTTTATTATATATTTTGGCTGGAAGTTAATGAGACTACATTCGCTGCCTCCTCTTAATTCCCAATTTTTTAGATTGTAAATTGCTTTCCTATTTAAATCGATGCCGATGCTTATTTTAGTGATCCCTACAGACAGACGTATGGCTCAACACAACCATGATATATATTATTATATATATTGCATACTATAGGTTTTTGCATTCCATGGGAAAAATACATAGATAATTCGTGGCCTAAATGTATTGAAAACTGAATATACAAATGCTCTACACACAAATAATTTACCAAAATGTAATTATATAAGCTGAAAATTAATTATAAATTTAAAATACAACACCTACTTGGTTAGTCTGTTGCAGATTCTTTGTGCTCTTTTTCAATGTCGCGTCCTTTACTTCTTTCCCTGATCTTCCCTTCTCCAATGCATAAGATGATCTCTTTTCTAACTCTTTCCCTATGTAAAATAGGTGCAACTTTCCTCTTTTCTAGTTTTTTTTGGTATTTTTAATATATTTAACTCTTTTTAGATTTTATAAATTTTAATTATTTCTTTTTTTAATATTTTATTGTCTTTTTTGGTTTTTTCTTCTTTTCAATAAATTTTTTATTTTTTAATATAATTTAATTTGGAATGCTAAAACTCCATAATTTTATTAAATTAATATCCAAATAGGCTATAACAAATTTAAATAGAAATTTCAAAATTACAAATAACTTATATTTTAAATTTACTTTTGTCAAAAATATTCCTACCATCATTAATAACAAAATGTGCCAAATACACAAAAGAATTTTTTATGATGTTTTTACTTACTCTGGAAAACCATAGAAAACAATACTCCAAGCAAGTAATAAACTCTCCATCAGTAATTATTTTTTATATATTTCTATTATGTGCCAACTACTGTGGTATGTGTAGGGTTTTGTTAGATCTTTGTCGACCTTTGATGTTTCCATCTATGCCACCCTCTTTGATGACACTCTCCCTTTAGCACGTTCTGAGGGATGAGTTCTCCTACATCCACCTCACAACATGTGGTAATTAGATCATATCACATGATAAACATATAGCAATAAATATAACTGAAACAATACATTAATATGCTCAAAATGTAAACACATATATTAGCCAAATCATAGTAAAACAATTATGTACCATCATGTGTCTAAATAATATTCTACTATCTCATAATAGCATAAATCTCAATCTTAGTCATAAATATAACCAATATCATATATGTCCACTATAAATATCAATGAATAGTCAAATAATTTGCTTAGTAAAGAATCAGAATGCAACATCCTTCTTCCCTAAAGCTAGTCATCGTCCCAGATGACTCTTATTGAAACATATGTTCTAAAATAAAAATATTGTTCAACTGAAAATGATATAGTGTAATAGTATCTAATCAAGAAAATAAATGTGAAAATCTCCTAAAAAACTCATCATAGTCCTCCCATGTGACACTATCCTCAAAGTATTTGTCCCGCTAAACCTTGCACTATGACATCTTTCTATTTTGTAAATGAAGTTTGTGTGTGTCAATTACCTTGATTCATTCTATTGTGACCACCCTGGGATCCAGAACTTGTAAAGCATTCCAATCCAACACATGAGTATAATCAACTATATATTTCTTAAGATATGAAACATGAAGACATTATGCAAAAAAGTTATAGCTGGTGGTAACATGAGCCTATACACTATAGGATTGACCACTTCTAACACCTCCAAGGGTCTCACATATCTCAATGATAATTTTGAATACTTTCCAAATTTAATCAAGCTCTTATGTGGCTTTAACCACAAAAACACTTTATCGCCAACTGTAAAGTACCTTTTTGTCCTCTTTAGAACTGCATAGCTCTTCTGTCTATCATTAGCCTCAGCCAATCTTTGCCTGATTAGTTGTACACTATCTTCTATTTTTAAGAGCATCTCAGGTTCAAAGACTACCTTATCCTCTAACCTATCCCAACTAATGGGCATCCTACACCTTTTCCCATAAAGTGCCTCAAATAGTGTCATCTTCAACATTGATTGATATGAGTTTTTATATGTAAAATCAAACAATGGAAGATAATACTGGTCTATGAAATACATTCAAAGAAGATCCTCAAGCACTTGATTAACTCTCTCAGTGTATCTATTAGTCTATGGGTGGTAAGCTGTAATGAAATTAAGTTGCATACCCAAAATTGAATTCAGAGTCGTCTAAAATATTGAATTCATTATGGATCATGATTTGAAATGATCTTCTCTAAAAACCCATGCAACCTATACACTTACTTTATGAATCTCTTCGTAATGGTCAATGCATCATCTATCAAATTGCCTAGTATGAAGTGAGCTACCTTGGTTAGTGTTAACACGATGGATTTCACCTTGTGAAGGGAGGCTCAACTCTCTTCATCCATGCAACATAATGGAGACATCCCTCTTGCTGTGGGTGGCAAACGTGAGGGATGAATCTTTAGATTAGGGGCTAGCTCCCTTTGATTCACCTTGAGGCCCTGGATTCCCTACTGCTAACAATGGGGGGGATGAAAATGGTGAGAAATATTGGAAATCAGAACCTAAACTAAAGTGATGATGCACCAAAATGGTTGGTCTACTCAGCTTTGACATACACTTTACACCAAGACAAGCTATCATACAATATCCTTCAAGATGAGAAACTCTTCGACATTAGTATTTCAACAGGGGGCCCTATGGAGATACAGGGAGGAAGAACTATTAGAGGTATTCTAAGACACACTATGAAAACCTGTTCACATGTGCCTATACTCTACTATGGACACTTCTTGTTGACCTGCAAGAAAGAGCTCACAATACACTAGATATGTTGGATTCAAATTGTGAAAGCATGAAAGAAAATGACCTGACACAAGATCAAAACCATATACATATGCAAAAATGTAAACCCAAATGGAGGTAAAATGCTTATGTCTTGATTCAAAGTAAATTCTTACAGGGCTTCGCCATACAAGCTGAGAGTTTTTTTTTTTCAAATGAGAGGTTACAAATATCTAGATTGTTGAAAACAAGATGGCTGACATCACTAGGAATGGAGACCCATGCTAAGGTCAAACATCCACTGAGACAAGAGACCATTTACCACAGTATCCTCAAAATTTGTATGGGAGAGCCATGTTGCAGATTTTCCACCACCACTTTTACTATCCTTGGGCTACAAAAGCATGGGGAACCTATTCCCATCAACTGACAAATTCATTCTAAGCTATTGTGACTGATTGATCCCTCTTCAATGTTTGGATGCAACTGGTTGTGCATTAACGATTTGACATGAAAACATGGGTTGTGACTCTCAATAGTTTTAAAACTAATCCATTTTATTAGTTTTTGGTAGATATATTCTACCTAAACATATTAACTCCCTTGGCTGAGTTGTCCATGCCACTTGTCTTATTCTGATTGGTCCTTAATTATACCCTTTATCTTTGTTAACA
Source organism: Torreya grandis (assembly GCA_037957365.1). Taxonomy (NCBI): domain Eukaryota; kingdom Viridiplantae; phylum Streptophyta; class Pinopsida; order Cupressales; family Taxaceae; genus Torreya; species Torreya grandis. Next base: position 4,185,112 of record JARHVA010000585.1, read on the forward strand.
ATTGGAATAGTTTTGAGTTTTGTCTTTTTCACTTTGCCTTTGCTTGGGCTAATTTTCCTTCAAGTTTGGCTTGTCTTTTCTCCTGGGTTCCTTTTCTTACTTGCTCATTTATTTGTTCTTCAGGCTTTTGGGCTTTTGTTTCTGAATTCCATCAGATAAAATGTCTGAAGGAATTCTTTCAGATATTTTGTATGAAGGAACTCTTTCTTTTGGTGCTGGCTTTTCTCGAAGCGCAAGTGCTCTTTGGGCTTTTGTCTTCATCCCTTGCTTTCTTAATGTACCCTCTATAGAGGCTTCTCCCATCCAAAATACCCTTCGAGCTTATGAAAATGGTCCTTATCTTTCTCAAAGTATCCTCTGCAAGGGCCATTTGAGCTTGAAAGTACCCTTCAAAAAAATGGAAATTGTCTAGTTTCTTGACCAAGTACCCTCTATAAAGACATTTACCCTTCAAAACTTTTGCAATTGCCCTACACGTAGTCGAAGTATCCTCTAAGAAAATTCTTTGCCTTTGTGAGCCACTAAGACTAAAGCGGGTCCTTCGAAAGAACTTACTCATAAGATTCCTTAAGTAAGGCCTCTTGACAAACCTCAAATACACTTGGTTAAATGAAATGAGGTAAACAATTAGTTTTTTCATGGAACAAGTCTGACAGGGAACCTTTATGAAGGTAGTTGAGGGATGAATTGGCCAAATCATGGATTGAATGACTCTTGCCAAGACAAAGGAGGGGGGGTGCCCAATTTTGGCTTGTAGGACCAAAAATTGGTCAACACATTTGGCAACTCATTGGGAAAAGCATGCATGCTATGCTTGGGAAGACTGGTAGCCTCAAAGTCCATTGGACATGGAGTTAGGATGCATCTTGATCATGTTGAAAATTGACCTTGAAAAACCAACAAGACAACAATTTACCCCAAACACACAAGGGAAAAACAACACACAATAAAGGCTAAAAACAACACACACATGCATAATAACACTTAGGGAAAATAAAATACAACCTAACAGAAAACAAACTACTATGTAAAATTAACCAAATATGCTCTTCTCCCTCCTGGATCAAAGGGAAAACTTCTTAAGTCTCCTTCATGGCACAAAAACTTATGGTGCCAGACAAGTGGCTGAATGGAATGGAAGCTTGGTGACTTGCCTTTCTTACCTGCCACCTTGATTAGCTTGTATCCGAGTGGATCAAGGTCAAACATGTCTCCAACATCTATGTATTTAATTTTCTTTTAAGAGACTACCTCATGCTAGCCCTTCATGCTAATATATCTCACCAATAAATTAATGGATGCTAGCTCATAACCCCCTTGATATGCATCATGAACTAACTTGTCCCCTTTTACTTCATTGAGGAGCCTATCAAATTGATCCTTTGGTTCATCATGGCCTTCGTGAACAAGGGTGACTATTGTGATGTCTGAAATGAGATCACAAATTGCTTGCTCATCCTAGGGGACATCATCTTCTTACTCAATGCTCTCTTCTTCAAAGCTTTCATCAAGATGGGAAGGCCTCTCCTTTTCTTGCTAAAAAAATAGTCTCTAGGTGTTCAAAGACATGCTCTTGATCCTCCTCTAACTCAGGTTCCATGGTATGGTCATTATCCTCATCAAAGCAACAAAGAAGTTCATCAAACAAGCAGGGAGAGAGCTCACCATGTTTATATTCCTCATCATCCATTGTTGGAACATCTGCATGTATGCATGACGTATGTCTTATCTATTATTTATGATGTCTTCAACAGAGCATCCATGATGATTTCTTCCGCATTGTCATCCGTGAGCGCTTCTTGATCAACCACGCATTGGATCCTTTCTTCTTCACTTGCCTTTTTCAAAACAAGTTCCTCCTTGAGAAGGGATGAAGTGGAAGGCTAATGGTTAAACTCATGTGGAAGAGGAGGCAAACCTTGAGCTAGGATCAAATGATTCTCTTCCTTCCACTTGGCCAACACTTCATCCACATCAGATGTGGCTTGATAACTCTCTTGGAGGGGTGTAGATGGGGTGTGTTCAAATGTAGGATCTTCTACTTGGTCTGAACTGTCCATCATACCTTGGCTGAGGAACCTCATTCTAGACTCCAAATCTATAATTTGCTTGGCTATATTATCTTAGAAGAGCCTTTCTTGGACATTATAAGCATCATCATAATGAGTAGAATCAGCGTCATGTTCTTCAAGGCTTCTATCGAAATGAACAGTCCTCTCCTACTTTTTTTTTCCTTGCCCCATGATTCCATTGTTTGCTTTCAACTCATAACCTTGGGATTGAAACTCTTCCCTTGTGAACAAGCAGTAACTTCATTTTTTCTAAGGCCCTGAACTAGTTCATGATATGCCCTCCTCTAACTTGGGATCTTGGCATCATGATAAAAGACTTGAGGAGGTTGAGGAAGAGTAGGAAGGATCCGCTCATCCACAGGAAGAGTTGCTTGAAGATATATGTGTTGCTTTCCAAGAGACATAGGATGATTTCCTTCAAAGGAGGAATCACAGTCTAAAATTTTGAGAAGGCTAGTTTCCATGGGAGGCTGCTCTAATGCTTTTTGGTGCTAAAAAGATAGATGCAAAGGTTAAGAGCAAGAGTAGATAATACATCAGATGGGCTAGAAAATTGGCTCATCATATTTTGGTGAGCAAGAGCTATTTGATAGAAAAGATTTGGTGTACAAGATGGGTTTTCCTTTTGAATAAGAGGAGGTTGTTTTGGGATGGGGAAAGGAAATTAAGGCTGATTGCCTTGAAGGGATGAACTCCTCCATCTTACTACTTCCTCCTTCATGAACTACAAAGCCTGAGCTTGCCTAAACAAGAAATCCTCTTTGTATATAAGCTCTTGCTGATATCTATTCTGCTCATCCAATCTGTGTATCTCCATCATTTGCTTCTCAAACTCTAACATTATTTCCCTCACACTCATAGATTGACTAGGTGAAGGGCAACTAGGAGAGTTTCTTGAGGTGATTCCATGAACAAATTGAGCTTGATCAAAACTATATGAAGGAACACAAGGCCCATGCTACTTAGCAATGGGATTATACATGCCAAAATGTGATTTCTTGATGGCACTATGACTGCTTAACCAGATGATTCAACTCGGAGCCATTAATGGTGTTGATGAAAAGCCTTCAAATGCTAGTTGGTTAAAGAACACACCAAAATTCTTCAACTCTTTAGACAAAAAGCTTGTCCCATTGGGCATGCCATAAACTATTGATGCAATGGATTGCACCCTGTGAAGGGAGGCTCAACTCTCTTCATTCACGTGACACAATGGAGACATCACTCTTGCTGTAAGTGGTAAAAATGAGGGATGAATCTCTAAATTAGGGGATAACTCCCCTTGATGCACCTTGAGGCCCTAGATTTCCTACTGCTAATAATGGGGGGGATGAAAAGGGAGAGAAATACTGGAAATCAAAACCTAAACTAAAGTAGTGATGCACCAAAATGGCTGGTCTGTTCAACTTTGACATACACTTTACACCAAGATAAGCTGACATACACTATCATTCAAGATGAGAAACTCTCTTGCATCAATATTTAAATAGGGGGCCCTATGGAGATATAGGGAGGAAGAACTACCAAAGGTGTTCTAAGACACACTATGACAGCTTGTTCACATGCACCTATACTCTGCTATGGACACTTCTTGTTGACCTGCAAGAAAGAGCTCACAATACACTAGATATGATGGATTCAAACTGTGAAAGGATGAAATAAAATGACTTGACACAAGATCAAAACTATAGACATATGCAAAAATGTAAACCCAAATGGAGGTAAAATGATTATGTCTCGATTCAAGGTAAATTCCTATAGGGATTCACCATACAAGTTGATATATTTTTTTCAAACGAGAGGTTACAAATATCTAGAATGCTAGAAACAAGATGGCTAAGATCACTAGGAATGGAGACCCATGTTGAGGTCAAATATCTGCTGAGACAAGAGACCATTCTATCATTGTATCCTCAAACTGCGTATGGGAGAGCCATGTTGTAGATTATCCACCATTGCTTCTACTATCTTTGGGCTGCAAAAGCATGGGGAGCCCATTCCCATCAACTGATAATGTCATTCCAAGCTATTGTGACTAACTGAGCCCTCTTCAATGTTTGGATGCAACTGGTTGTGCATTAATGGCTTGGCATGAAAACATGGGCTAGGGCTCTCTATAGTTCAAAAACCAATCTATTTTATTGGTTTTTGGTAGATATATTATACTTAAACATATTAACTCCCTTGGTTAAGTTGTCCATGCCACTTGTCTTGTTCTGATTGGTCTTTAATTCTACCCCGTCTTTATCAGTAGTTAGAACAGTTATGAGTTCTATCTTTTTCACTTTGTCTTGCCCAGGCTAATTTTCCTTCGATCTTGGCTTGTATTTTCTCTCAGGTTCCTTTTCTTACTTGCTCATTTATTTGTTATTTGGGATTTTCAGCTTTTATTTTTGAATTATTTCGAACAAACTGTTTGAAGGAATTCTTTCAGACATTTTGTTCAAAGGAATTATTTCTTTTGGCGCTAGCTTTTCCTAAAGGGAAAGTGCCCTTTGGGATTTTGTCTTTGTCCCTTGCTTTCTTAAATTTCCCTCTGCAAAGGCTTCTCCCATCCAAAATACACTTTGGGCTTATGAAAATGGTCCTTGTCTTTCTCAAAGTGCCCTTTATAAGGGCCATGTGAGATCAGAAGTACCCTTCTAACAAATGAAAATGGTCCACTTTCTCAACCAAGTGCCCTCCGCAAAGACACTTACCCTTCAAATTTTTTGAAATTGCCCTACATGCAGTTGAAGTGTCCTCCAAAGAAATTCCTTTCCTTTGTGAGTCACTTAGACTAAATCGGGTCCTTGAAAATAACTTACTCATAAGTTTCCTTAAGTAACACCTCTTGACAAACCTAAAATACACTTGGTTAAACAAAATGAGGTAAACACTTGGTTTTTTCATGGAACAAGTCTGACAGGGAACCTTGATGAAGGCAACTGAGGGATGACTTAGCCAAATCATGGATTGAATAACTCTTGCCAAAACAAAGGAGGGGGGTGCCCAATTTTAGCCTACAGGACCAATAATTGGTCAATAGTTAGTTTTTCAACAACTACCAAGATCATATCATGCCTATTATGTGACATCAATAACCCTTGGTCAAAGTCTATATTGATTACATGTCATTTTTATTCAGGATATCATGTGGATATAACAATCCAGTCAGATGCACATGTTTAGCTTTCACTCTCTAACACTTCAAACAATGTGACACATAGTCAACTACATCTTTCTTGATTCCTCTCTAAAAATATAGTGGTCTAAGATTTTATATGAGCATGGTTACACCTGGATGTCTTAAATATAGGGCATTGTGCAATTCTTTTAGCATTGTGGTCTGTAGATTCTCATTATCTAGCACATACATCCATCCATTGTAATGTAAAATACCATCACTCTCCAAACTGAATCCTTTGTATCGAGGATTCTAAACATTCTCTGATAATGTTTTTCTAACTTGCTCATAAAATTCATCTCTTGGAGATAACTCAATCACCCATTCCCTGAATGTAATCTTGATAATAGTTATAAATACTATGTACCTTTTATGACTTTAAGGCATCATATATTCTATTCTCCTTGCCTTTGATATAACTAATGTCAAAATAGTAATCAGACAATAACTCTAGCCAACATCTCTGATGAGCATTCAAATTAGGTTGGGTGAAAATATACTTGAGTCCCGAGTTATATATCTTGAGCTCAAAAAGTTTTCCCAATAAATAGTGTCACCACACTTGCCAAGCGTGAATAATCACTGCAAGCTCCAAATTTTGAGGGACATAATTCACCTCATATGGCTTTATATTTCATGACTCATAAGCCATTACTGTACCATCCTACATAAAGACTCCTCCTTGTCCATCCCCTGATGCATCCATTGTTAAACATGGCCATTGATGTTAGGTTGTCATTGATGTCAAAGAAAACATGTGGTACTAGTGTATGAAAGAAAAAGAAGTTATGTTTGATATCTTGGAGAGATATGGCACATGTGCAAGTCTATAAGGACAAAGAAGAAGTTGTGAGGCATTCATAGATGTTTTGGTGTGTCATTTGATCATTTGGAAAGAGAAACATGCATATTATAGCTTAAGAGAAGATAGATCATCATTACACATCATACAAATATGAGTGATCTAGCAACTTTATGCATTTTGTGCAAGTAATTAGAAAGTCAACATTGGTCAAATATTTTCATGGAGATATTATCTATAGTGCCAGGAAGGTACTCTGAAGATTTAGAGTCTTGAAGTGTTTTCTAGTTCATGATATAAACCTTCAAAGTTACTCTAGTGGATTATGATGGACCTAACACCGTCAAGTTTAACTATGTTGAAGTCTGGGGTCAAATAGTCAGGATAGATCTAATGATGAGCATTTAATTGAGTGATGAAGATCTATGGCAAGCATAAAACCTATCAGATAGAGATCAATGGTGAACATGTGATCATGTAGATTATGATCCAATGGCGCATATTAAATCAATAAGTCAACATGATTCTTAGAAGGCATACAGGGCTACCAAGTGGTGAAAGATCATTGAAGACTAACTATAGGGTATGTAGAAATCTCTTCGGGCTATCAAGTGGCATGATCTCAAAAGTGAGGATCAAAGATCAACGATGAGTGATGAGTGTTAAATCTAGGAAGCTCACAAGGAAATCAATAGAGTGTATTTGTTCAAAGTTATCAAGTGACACAAGATGATTACAAGTGTTAGACATTTTGTATTTACATAATGATCATTGGAATTTGAATATTCAAATTAACAAAGGAAAAACTAGTCTGTATTATTTGAGCTATAACTTTTGATATATGCAGAATTTGATAATGGTGTAAAAGGAAAAGTTGTAGATAATTTCAAGGGATATCTAAAAAAATGAGTTTGGAGGTTTAAATATCTATATAGATGCACTTATTATAGTTTAAAGTTGGCTATTTGTTCATTTATGGTGTTCATGTGCATAGAATATTATTTAAACAATTTGTACTTTAGCAAAAGAGTGTTTGGGTAGATGTATTCATTTGAAGATATCTTAAAGGCCATATGGAGTGGACCCATGTATTTGAAAGTGATATTGTGTTGTTTTTTTGCTCGATGAAGTACCAAAGGGGTAATAGGTCTCCATGAGACCTACAAGGGATGTTAAGGCATAATTAAAAGGTGTAACTACTTAAGTGTGACCCATGGAGGCTATGGTCAACTTGTGACAATGAATTTGAGATATGTCTTAGCATGATAGATGTCTTAAGGGTTAAGGCAAGTATTATGGCCAACCTAGAATTTGATATTCATGAAGACTCTATAAAGAGTGAAATCTAAGGTAATGGTTGGGTGACTAAAAGTGGATGTGTTGAGAAAGTAAAAGATAGAGATGAAGGAAAGAGATCAAAGGGAGTGTGCTTGGTGTATGGATTAAAGTACATAGTAGATTGAGGATGAGCGAATAAGACTAGAATGATCCAAAAGGGGTGTTTGGATGTATTGCTTGTACAATAAAGTTTGAGTGTGTATGAAGAGTTGAAAGAGAGGTGTTATACATTGTTTCTCTATCAGATTGAAAGGCAATCATAGTTCTCAAGTTGTTGATTTCATAGGTGTTATATGGGTGCTCAACATCTAGATCAAGTGGGTGCTTGTTCATACTTAGGGGTGGGTACTCCTTGTGAAGTGGGTGCTTCACTACAAGGTGTCATGTTTGTGAACATCTTATCGGACAAGTACTCCATGTGTTTATAGGCTTAAGAGTGGGTTTTATTCTCTAAGAGGGTTTTCCATGTAGATCTTGTGTTATGTGTGTGATCTTGCATCATCTTTATTATTCATTTTTATGTATATATCATATGCTTATGATCATTGATTAAGAGTTTGAAAGGATTACAATTTAAGTTTAAAATATCTTGTATCACTGATTCACCCCATCCTCATTGATTGTACCTCCAATAATTGGTATCAGAGTAGGACCTTCATTTCAAGTTTAACCACTTGAAGGTGATCCAATGTATAATATGGCAAGTCAAAAGATGCATGTTTTCTCTACAAAACAAGCACCATTATTCAATGTGTCAAATTATGCTTTCTAGAGTACAAGGATTGGGACATACATCATGTCTCTAGGGTTTGATATTTGGGAATCTATCATGGATGGTTATACTACACCAAATACTCCTCCAACTAGTGTTGTTGACAAGAAGTTGAGTGATAATAATTCAAAAGCTATGAATGCTATCATTTGTGGTCTATCCGAGGTTGAGTTCACCAAAGTGATCCATTACAAGTCTGCAAAGGAATTTTGGGTCAAATTATAGACTATCGATGATGGAGACTCAAATGTAAAACTGGCTAAGTTGCAGACCTATCGAAGGCTATTTGAAGGTCTCAAAATTAAGGAAGAAGATATTGTGACGTATTATATTCTAGGAGTTGATGAGGTAGTAAACATGATCAAAGGTCTTGGAGAGGTGATTGACGAATCTACTGTAGTACATAAGGTATTGAGAACTCTTACACTCAAGTTTGATTCAAAGGTTTTTGTTATAGAATAAAGTCATGATCTCACTCAAATAAAGATGGATGAACTACATGGCATCTTTACTGCCTATGAGATGAGAGTTGATGAGAACAAACCTCCTAAGAAGGAAGTAGCCTTCAAGGTGATCAAGGAGACAAAAGCTAAGAAGAACAAGTTAAGTCTTGAAGATGCTAATCTCAATGAATATCAACTTGAAGCCATGATTTCAAGAAGATTGAATGTACGATTAGGTAAGTATCATGTGGTAAAGTTGGTCATTTTACAGCTAAATGTCCAGACAAGTTTGAACTCAAATAAGCTTATAAAGAATATCATGAGGATGAACACAAGAAATATGAGTGTCCTAACAAGTACATAAAATTCTTCAGTAAGAAAAATGGAAAAAAGGAATCATACAAAGGTAGTAAGATCCTTTACCATGAAGAATATAGTAACTCATATGTAGAAGAAGAGTAGACACATCTGATAGTGATGATTATTTTCATAATGAGGACAAGGAGACATTGTTCATGTCTTTTAGTGATGATGAAGGTGAATGTCCTTTTAGCAGAGATAGATCAGAGGAAGAAGATGATAAAGTCACTCTTGAAGATAAATATATGTATACTATGGAAGAAATGAAGATACTACAAAGAAAGAACATAAAACAAGATTTCTTGATCAAATCCTATGAGGAGCAAATTGGAAATTTTAAAGGAAGGATAAGTAATGAAGTCAAGAATCATGATGAGATCACACAATAGCTTGAAACTCAGATTTGTACTCTTAATGAAAAAGTAAAGAGTAAGGATGAATAGTGTATCATGTATCAATCAAAGATAGAGTCTTTGCAGATGAAATTAAATGAACATATGAGCAAAGATATAGTTGATGATTTATATAATACTAATGAATTGATGAATTATCAAAAGAAAAAGAACAAGAAGATGATGTCACAAATCAAGGACTATGAAGAGCAATTCAGTGTGTTTAAAGCAAGGATGAATGATGACATGAAGGAACATAAAGATACTACCAAACATCTCAAAGTCAATTATAAATTATCTCTACAAGCCTAAAATCCAAATAAGATGAGTGTTTAAGGTATGTTATTGAAATTGATTCATTAAAATCTAAGTTAGACAAGACATCTTGTAAGGTGAAGTCATTTGTGAAATATGAAATTAGCTCAAATGATCTTGACAATATTCTGAGTAGTCAAAAGCATGCTAGTGATAGATCTAATCTTGGATACAAAGAATAACAAAAGAATGTAACTCAAGACAAGATAAAATCTTAGAAGATCAATAATCAATCAAGGAAATAAGGTATTGCCAAAATGAAGACAAATCAGATCAAAAAACCAAATGCTATGAGGTATGCAAATTTCAATGGTCATTATTACTCTTGTAATCAATTTGGTCATATTTCAAAAGATTGTAAAAGATTCTTAAGGAATGAATTTGCATGGAATTATGAGCAAGACAATTGCAAGCATGAAGAACATCATCACTCAAGATAATCAATATGTTCATAAGGAAAGAATGACATATTTTTCTACAAGTGTCAAGAGTTTGGTCATATTGCAAAGTTTTATAATATCTTCATCAGGAAACCAAATGATCAAGTACATGAATGAATTCATGAAACTTCAAATAATCATCATATATCTCAATCACAAGGTATATACAATATGATAAACCTCATTTGTTTCAATGTCATGAGAGTGGTCACATAGCAAGGTTCTGTAAGAATAATCAATATTCTACTTCAAAAATTGTCAATCTTGTCATGAAGAGAAGGAGCCATAGTGAATGAAGGCCTAATAAGGTAAATGAAAATAGGATCAAAGTGGATTATTTTTCATAATATAATAGGGAACAAATTTAAGTATCATGGAAGAAGCCTTATCTGCCCAAATAGATGAGGGAATCAAGCAAGATCCTGAGATAAAAGAAAAGAATATAGTTAAGAACTCATTCAAAGTCATTATGAAGATGAGGAAGGACTATAGGTCAAGTAAGAACATGGAGATATGAGATTCTTTTGAGCTTTGGGATATTTAGTCCCTCTATGACAAATGGTTTTTTCTACCTATGCTTCTTAGGAGACATCTTTAATGTGTGGAAGCAAGTGTGTGTGTTCTAGGTAATGATCAAAATGCCAATCAGTGTAAAGGTACATTCTCTTAATATGCAAGATCTATTAGGCTAAGGGGGAACATATGTGAAGATTCTTTAGTCATGATAGAAGTGTGAAGATGTCTACTATATTTGTGAATTCAAGAAGATTGATAGAATGACTTGATCAAACCAAGTCATGTGCTTTGACAAGGTATTGAATCTTCATGCATGAATAAAGAGAGCTTGTGAGTTTTGTAGGTAGATGGGTCCAAGGATCAGAGAAGCCTAAGTTCATATTGGTGTATGACAAAGAATAATTGACATGAGATGGAGGTTGATGTTCGGGGGAGTATTTAAAGCTCTATGAGCAGTTTGTCAAATCCATGATCAAGTTGGCATATTGAGGAAGACACCCTTTGTCATTAATCTCAAAGGGGGAGAAAGATCAGAATGAAGGATTTCAAATGAGTAAGAAGTCATTTTAAGGGTGTTTTGATATAAATAACAAAGGGGGAGATTGTTGAGCATGGTCATTGATGCTAAGTTGTCATTGATGTCAAAGAGAGCATGTGGTACTAGTGAATGAATGACAAAGAAGTTGTGTTTGATAGCTTGGAGAGATATGGCACATGTGCAAGTCTATAAGGACAAAAAAGAAGTTGTGAGGCATCCATATATGTATTGGTGAAGTTATGGTGTGTCATTTGATCATTTGGAAAGAGAAGCATGCATATTCTAGCTTAAGAGAAGCCAAACCGTCACTGCACATCATGTAGATATGAGATTCACCCCCCAGTGATTGTACTTCCCAATATTTGTAACCACTAAAAATTGGCCATTGGGGTCCAAAAATCTTAATACTGGTGCAGATGTAAGCCTTCTCTTCAACTCCTAGAAAGCTTTTTCATACTTCTCTGACTAAAAAATTATGTGATTCTTCCATTGCAAGGAAGTAATGGGATTAGCTATATTGAAAAAGTTCCATATGAACTTCCTATAGTAGACTGTTAACCCCATGAAGCTTCTAACCTCATGCACATTCTTTGATGCCAGCCATTCCATAATGGCTCTAATCTTTCCTAGATCTACTGAGATACCATCTACATAGATAATGTGTCCCAAATACTAGACTCTTTCCTAGAAAAATGCACATTTGGATAAATTTCTATACAATTTATGCTTTCGTAACCATTACAAAACCAATTCCAAATGTTGAAGGTGTTCTTCTTCATTCTTTGAATAGATAAGAATGTCATCCATAAAAACTAGCACAAAGTGATCAAGGTAATCTCTGAACATGTTGTTCATGACTTTCATGAATGTTGTTGGAGCATTAGTCAATCCAAATGGTAACACTGTAAACTCATAGTGCCCGTGCTGAGTTTTAAATGTTGTTTATGGAATGTCCTCATTTCAAATCCTCAACAGATGGTATCCTGCTCAAAGATCAATCTTAGAAAATACTGTTACTCCTCGTATTTGATCAAAAAGATCATCTATACGAGGTAGTAGATACCTATTTTTGATGGTTTCCTTCTTTAACATTCTGTAATCAATGCATAGTCGAAGGGTATCATCCTTCTTCTTGACAAAGACAACCGATGCACCCCATCATGACACACTTGGCCTGATAAACCCTTTAGCCAATAATTCTTGAAGTTGAGCCTTCAGTTCAACTAGCTTAGTGGTTATCATCCTGTATGGTACCTTAGACTGTGGTTCTAAACCATGTATGATGTCGATAGAAAAATAAAACTCGCATCTAGGAGGCAAACCTGGTAATTCTTTTAGAAACACATCATGAAAATCTCTAAAAAAAGGATAATCTTCGAGAGATGGTTCCTTAAGTTTATCCATTTCATTTATCTTGATGATAAATGCCTGACACCCTTTTCCTTGAGCCTTCTTAAGCTGCATAGCTGAAATCTATCTCAGTTTTAACTCTCTCTTCTCACCTTGAATTTGTGTCTAATTTTTGAAATCATCAAGACACTCAACCTTCTTCAAGTAACAGTCAACCTTGACTTTATGTTTTATAGGTTAGTTGATTCCCAAGATCACATCATATGATCCTAGAGGTTCCACATATAAATCCATAACTTTTGTGAATTCAGGCAACCTAATCTCCACTTCGATTAAACACCTATCAACCATGACTTTTGAGTCATTCCCATATTGTACTAACAGTGCATTTACCATTACACTAGCTCTTCTAGAAAACTTACTAAACATCCTAAGAGCTATAACACATTTAGTGGCTCCTATATCCATCAAAATAGGAATTGGATGGTCAAATAAAGTACTTGATAGCTTAATAGGTAATGCCTAATATTCATCTTGTCAATTATCGACTGCTACATAAATCTACTATTGTAAATTGCCCTGTTGAGGATTAGGACCCTTGCCCTTTGACTTGTCTTACAGATAATCATGAGCATAATGATCCTCTCTAAAAATGAAACATCTTCTTAGTAGTCCTTTCCTATCATTCTATTTATTTCCCTTGAAACCATCTTTGGATCGATTGCCCTATTTCTTGTTACCTGAACCATTGTTGAACTTAGTATTCTAGTTTTTAAAATATTTCTTAAGTCTCCACTCTGTTGTTTCCAATTCTTCTTCTTGAAGATTGACTTAGAATTTTCAAACCTTTTCTTGAACTTATCATTGGCCTATAAAAGAGAATTCAACTTTTGATCTTGTTTGACTACCTTCTCAAAGACCTGGTCCATGGTAGAAGGTCCATGAACATCTACCTCTCCACCAATTTGGGGATTTAAACCCATGGTAAACTTCTTTATTTTGAACTACTCATCTTCCTGATATTGAGGTATATACTCAATAGTTTAGTGAACTACTCCCAATACTCATTCACTGATATATCGCCCTGCTTTAGATTCTAGAAATCTATGAGCTTCTAATCAAAATAAAACCATGGGAGCCACCATGATTTTAATAATGCCATAAATTGGTCTCAAATGGTGGTGTTTGAATTTAGATTCATTTCCAACCTTTTATTGGCCCAACATGTAGCTACCTAGCCATCCAATTGGTGTGCTCCCCAAATTACCTTGGTGATCTCATATTAGTTTCAAATTTTGAAATGCTTCTCCATCTTCACCAGCCATACCTTAGCTCCATCACCTAGAATAGTCCCATTAAATTTAGGTGGATTTACCTTCTTCATGTCTCTGTCCAACTATACAACAACTTGAGCTCTAGCATCCTGAGGATTTTCCTACTCAGTGGGATGCTCTTCAGATTCATCTTATTATTACTCTTTCTCATGGCCATGAACCACTTACTCTAGAGCTATAATCTGATCTTTGATCTCATTCATAACTATGAGAATCTGGTCTATCTTTGCTGACTACTCAATGACAAATCAGCTAGGATCAAATGAAGCGTTGATGTCATTAGCAGTCAAAGGAACCTCTCTAGAAACTCTCACTTTCACCATCCTTCTCTATATCAACAGACGGATATGAAAATGTTAGTGGACTCATTACATCCTAGAGTTCGAGTCATAACTCTGATAGCACATGTAACATCCCCATTGGGATTTACCTAGAAATGCATGATATAAAAATATATAATAAACACGTAAATGAAAATACATTACATCCCACGAATCTAACAAACATCATATAAAGTACTCATGCGAGATCATGACAAATAAATCATATTACATCATAAATCATGGATCTCTAACATCATGAGATAATGTTAAAATGTAAATATAGAAAGTAATTATAATAACTTAGCCATGACTGATACAAATATACAGTCACCACTATCAATGTGTAATAATAAATAATTACAACTCTTCATGATAATTTTCAATAATAAGTACAATATAACATAATGAATAAATAAGATACATATCTCCTTGGAGCATAGTTTCTAAACTTCAAGTATTTGTGGCAATCTCAAGTGTCATCTCAATAATAAGTATTGTTGTGGGGAGGGAGAACATCATCCAAATGCTTTTCCACACCAACCATAGACCAATGATCTCCCACACTAATCCCATTAGGAAATGACCCTCCCTTCATAGATGATTAGATAGTGATGGTGTGGGAGTCCAAAGAGACAACCAAGTATCTACGGGCTATATAATTTCTAAATTAAACTAAACATGCAGTGTATCATAGAAAACTCAATTTATTAAAAAATATCTCACATACATGTAAATCATACTCATGAAAAGATAATGTCTCACTAAACGTACTTTGGCTAAAGCTTTAAGATTAGTAATATAAAAATGATCTATAGATCAATCAAATTCATACACACCACTTGATTAGACTGACTTTATATGACATTGTAATACTAGTAAGCCAGTGAAGTCCATCTCACTCCTTACTCCATATTAGCAATGTAGATGGTTAAATACAATTCAACCATAAGATTCATATAATTTGCATCCTACTAGCAAATACATCACATGACTTGATAAACTTAGGAGTAATAACAACATATATTTATTTCGTTAAACATATGAATGAATCTTACATTATTTTCTATCCCATACTAGAAATAATGACTATAGTTTATACCACTCAGATAAATATATAATCAACTGCATATTTAAATAACACAATTTGTTTTTAGCTAGACTACACCCTATGATAACCCATATTATCATAGTCTAATATTTTTAAGTATAAATACTAAGCATCAAAATCAAACTAATGAAGTAGTCATAAATACATGGAAACACTTATTTGTATTTAACATAAAAAATCTAGTCTAATTTTTGTTTACATTTAAGGGTTTATATGAAAGCATTTGTAAAGTTATTTATAAGTAATTATTTTAATTTAGTTAATACTTCATTCAAGGACTATAACCACAAGCATACACCCTTGTGTTTCTAAATACATTATTAGGCTCGTTTACACTCATTTCCAAAAAACACTCAGTTAATAACCATAAACACATAACTTGTTATAACATCAAATTCCATACGATGGGTTTCATATAACAAGTGATCTCAATACACCACATGGCTATCTCATGATACCAGAATTTCTCGATTTACTTAATGCACTATTTCATCCAAATAAGCAAGTTTATAATAAAACATATGTTATTTCTAAAGATATATGGCTCTATATTTCCATTTAATTGTAATCCAACCATTTATGACATCACATGTGGAGCAATTCAACTATGGTTATGTAATCATTTATGATTTATACAACATCTCATATACATGTCATATTAAAAAGCTCCCTTTAAATACTTATGGTTGACAAAGCATTTTCCAAGTTATATCCATTATAACACAAACTATTTGTTTACGAGTTATTCACTCAACAAGTCAATGTTAAAAAGTTAAAATAGATAATAAAGCATATCATAATGTCATAATGTGTATACTGCATTCTCATAACTTGGTTTACAACCTAACAACATTTTATTAAGGATTTATAATAACACTTACACATAATGTTTTATTTTTCATTTATGAGAAAATATTTAATACTGTGGTAATCCTTAATAATGTGTTTATTGCATAAAAGAAAATAGAAAATCAATAAGTAGAAAATTAGTAATTACCATGTTTACAAGTATTTATATATATTATGCCTTACAATAACATATTTACTTAGCAAACTGGAACATGCAGGTAACAAATACAAGTCGTTATCATCTGCACTAGTTGGAATTATCAATTTTAGTGACCCATACACAAATAGGGATTTGCTTAATTTCAACAAATTGAAAGACAATTAAGCGACCCAACCATGGTAAAATAATTAATATATTCACTCATATAGGCATTGATCTCAATATAAACAAACACTAGTCTGTTGTAATTAGATGCCATGCTTTAATATAACAAATTAACAAACAACAACATTTTGTTTTTATTTTTTTATTTTGGGGTTGCATATATAATAAATTGTAGTGACTTACTTTGGGTTTGTAGACCTTATGAATGAACAACTTAAGCTGATACCTAAGGTTGGGTTTTAACACATCCATCTACGCCCTTTTGGATTCTAGATACAAGTTTGTAAGTCAAATTCCTATTCTAGTCGACACCGAGCTAATTGTATAAATTTAACAATATTATCAAGCTAAAAAATTCAATAAGGTGACTTTAATCTAGTTTTACTTTCCACTCCAACTAAACATTATACATTCACAAAATTCTAAAACCAAGCAACACTTTCAAAATTTTCACATAACTGATAACAAGTGAGTTGCAACGCCCCACAATATATAACAAATCTTTACTAATTATTTACCAAGCTTCTTTGTTCTGATACGATAGTTTTGATTACTATAGGTATATGTGTATAAATAGGGTGACACTTTTGATAGCTACCTTCAATTAGTTAGGTCATAGAAAAACAAACTAGAAAAGAATAACCACGATTCTCTATTATATATTTTGGCTGGAAGTTAATGAGACTACGTTCACTACCTCTTCCTAATTCCCAAATTTTTAGATTGTAAATTGCTTTCCTATTTAAATCGATGCATGTCTTTATTTTAGCAATCCTCGTAGATAGACGTATGGCTCAACACATCCATTATATATATATATATATATATATATATATATATATATATATATCTCATACTATAGGGTTTTGCATTCCATGGGAAAAATACATAGATAATTCATGGCCTAAATGTATTGAAAACAAAATATACAAATGCTCTACACACAAATAATTTACCAAAAATGTAATTATATACATTCAAAATTAATTATAAATTTAAAATATAACACCTACTTGGTTAGTCTGTTGCACATTCTCTGTGTTCTTTTTCAATGCTGCATCCCTTGCTTCTTTCCATGATCTTCCCTTCTTTAATGCATAAGATGATCTATTTTCTAACTCTTTTCCTATGTAAAATAGGCACTACTTTCCTCTTTTCTAGATTTTTTTTTGTTTTTGTTATTTTTAATATATTTAACTCTTTCTAGATTTTTTAAATTTTAATTATTTATTTTCTTTTCTTATATGTTTTATTGTCTTTTATGTTTTTTTCTTCTTTTCAATGAAATTTTTATTTTTTAATATATTTTAATATTGAATGTTAAAACTCCATAATGTTATTAAATTAAATTAATATTCAAATATACTATAACAAATTCAAATGGTAATTTCAAAATTACAAAGAACCCATATTTTAAATTTACTTTTGTCAAAGATGTTCCTACCATCATTAATAACAAAATGTGTCAAACACGTAAAAGAATTCTTTACGATATTTTTACTTACTCTAACAAACCACATAAATCAATACTCCAAGCAAGTAATATACACACCATAAGTGATTATTATTTTTATGTATTTATACCATGCGTTAACTATTATGGTATGTGTAGGGTTTTGTGAGGTCTTTGTTGACCTCTGACGTCTCCATCTATGTCACCCTCTCTAATGATGTTCTCTCTTTGACACACTTTGAGGGATGATTTTTCCTGCATCCACCTTACAACACATAGGTAATTAGATCATATCACATGATAAACATATAACAATAAATATAATTGAAACAATACATTAATATGCTTGAAATGTAAATACATACATTAATCAACTCATAATAAAGTAATCATATATCTAAGCAATATTCTACTATCTCATAATAGCATAAATCTCAAGCTTAGTCAGAAATGTAACCAATATAATATGTGTCTACTATAAATATCCATGAATAATCAAATAGTTTTATTAGTGAGGAATCGAAATGAAATAGAGGAGAGTGAACTAGTGCAAATAAATAATTTTCCCCAGACTATGTGTAAATTTAGAGGTAAGTGTTGTGAGGTCATTCCTGATAGCGGTAGTATAGATAATTTGGTTTCCAATGAGATGGTAAAGAATATTAGGATGAAAATAATTATACATCCCATCCCATACAATTATTTTTGGTCAATAAGGGTCTTAAAGTGTTAGTGAGTGAACAGCGTGTGACTAGTTTTCAGATCATATAGAGATAAGGTTTTACGTGACATAATGCCCATGGATGTATGTCATGTGTTGTTGAGAAGACAGTGATAATTTGATCAAAGGGTCATGCATTATGGGAGATAAAATACCTACACACTTTTTTAAGATGGTAAGAGGTTCACATTGATTTGATTGAAGTAAGGAAGAGAAGAGGTGGATAACTGTCATAATTTTTTTTTGGTCTCCAATAAATAGTTCTTAAAGGAGGTAAATAAGAAGAAGTTATGTTTTTATTTAATCCTTAAACCTATGTAAGTTGGGATCACAAAGGAAGTATATGAAATTCCATTTTAAGTGTAAAATTTATTGGATGAATACGTTGATATAATTTCAAAAGAATTGTTAGATGGATTGCCACCTATGAGAAGCAATAACCATCATAAAAACCTAATCCCTGTTTTCAAGTTTTCTAAACAAGAGATCATATAGGTTCACCTATGGAGAATGAGGAGATGAATAAACAAGTGAATGATCTATTAGATAAGGGTTTTATAAGATACAATTTGAGCCCATGTATAGTTATAGCAGTATTGGCACTATAGAAAGGTGGAGAATGCATAGGTGTATGGATACAAGATCCATAAAAAAGATCATTGTCAAGTTTATATATTCATTACCAAGAGTGGATATTTTAGTGGAGCTTGATACTTTAAAAATATATATTTTAAGAGTTGGTATCACCAAACCAAGATTAGAGAAGGAGATGAATTGAAAACTGCATTCAAGACAAAGGATGGGTTGTATGAGTGACTTGTCATGCCATTCATGTTATCAAATGTTCCAATTATATTAAAAAGAATCATGAATGAAGTGATAAAAAAATTACATGGGTAAGTATTCATTATGTATTTAGATGACATTTTGGGTTTTAGTGGAACAAAAAATAGAGCATTTGTTGCATTTAAAGAAAGTATTGCAAAGATTAAAGGAGGAGAAATTGTAGGTCAACTTAAAGATGTGTAACTCATGAAGGATTAGTATCTACTTTTGGGATTTTTAATCTCAAAATATGGGTTGAGAATGGACCTTAAAAATATAAAATCTATTATGGATTGGTCATCACCTAGGAGTATGTTTGAAGCAATAAGCGTTCATGGGTTAACAAGTTTCTATATAAAATTATTTAGAAACTTTAATAATATATGTGCATTCATTATGAAGACAATGAAAGGTGATGGGAAGGAGTTCAAATGGGTTGTTTTAGTAGAGCATAAGTTTCAAATTTTGAATAATAAGGTCTAAAACAACCATCATTAGCATTATTATATTTCAACAAGGTATTTCATGTTAATTTTGATGCTAGCGGGATAGCCATAGGAGAGGTTTTGAGTCAAGAAGGTAAGCCTATTGCTTACTACCATGAGAAGTTGAATGAAGCAAAGTGAAATTATTTCATTTGTGATAAATATATTTATGCCATGGTGCAAGCTTTGAAGAAGTGGAGGCTTTACTTATTTCACAACAAGTTCATGTTGTATACAAAACATCAATCACTAAAATTCATAAACGACCAAGGTATGTTGAAAAAAACCATATGAAGTGGGTTGAGTTTCATCAAATTTACTCAATTGTCCATCAAAATAGAAGTGGTAAATCAAACAAAATTGTTGATGCCTTAAGTAGGTGAGTTCTTATGATGAATAAGATGAGGTTGAAGGTCATTGTGTTTGACTCAATTAAAGAGTTGTATGAAGAGGATTTATATTTTTAACATGTACGAGAAGCATGCATGAATCTAACCAGCATGGATAGATATCCATAGTTGTAATATTTAATGCAAGGTGGTTTTTTGTTCAAGGAACCATAATTGTGTACACCTAAAATTTCAATGAGGGAGATTTTGGTGAGATGAAAATATAATGGAGGACTAGCTAGACACTTTGTTATGAATGAGACATTGGAATAGTTTAATGAGAGTTATTATTGGCCACAAATAAGTGTGGATGTGATAAATTTTGTATAAGGATCTATAATTTTCCACCATGTCAAAATAAAAATTTAGAATGCACAGTTGTATCAACATTTACCTATATCAGAAAGACCATGGGAGGCGATGAGTATGGATTTCATTCTTGGGATGCTAAGAATGCAAAGAGATGTTGACTATATCTTTGTTTATATTAATAGATTATCAATAGATTATCAAAGATGACACAATTTATTTCATGTGCTAAGACAAGTGATATGGTCATGGTTAGGGGACTCAATGAAGAAAGACCTTGGACCATGCAACCTTAGAACTTACATAGTGGAAATAATGCAAATAAATGTAACAACAAATAACTTAGTTATTTATTATATTTAAATGAATAGAAATACGCCTTGAACATGAAATAATAACACAATAGTACACAATCTCAAATTAGATGCATTTACAATAGATCCTCAGATGTCTGCCTGCTAACTCACAATATTTACAAGTATATACATCTCTCAGAATATTTGTTATGATGTATCCTTAAGCTCTTTGACTAGATGGATCAAGTGTAGGGCCATGTTTATATAGGCACAAGGCCCACCTACTTATAATAATGTTCAACAACCCACTAACATCATTAAATATTTGTAACACATCACTATATGCCACAAACATTAAATGTTCATTATAATTCCATTGTACCTTAACACACCACAATTTAAGGATCATGGCATACTAGATCACAAGTGATATAAAATGAATCCATATTAACCTTCCACAATTTAAGTAATTTAATACAAATGGTTAGGAACTGTAATGACTCTTTTCACATAACACATCATAAGAAAATATACACAAAAAAGATTGCATGGAGATCGCAACTTTGTAAGGCTAATTCCCAACACTTCATAACCAAAGGATGCATAGAAAACTTTGTGTGCAAATATCCTCATATTTATAATGTTGTGCACCAAAACTCTACACGAGACATTGTAAGCTTGTGTACAACAACTTATAATCCTTCAACTCTCAATTCTATGTGGATTTTCTAAATTAACAATAAACCAAATAAGGCACATCAAAACATACACACGTAAATTTTCACAATCAACTAAAAACTAACCCAAACCATGTTAACCATCAAAATTTTGGTAAAACATTACAAACAATTAGTGCACGATTGCACACATAAAGGCAATGTCAAACAACACAAAGAAACTTGTGCACAACTCAAGACTTGAGCAAACTGCAAAAATGCTTATTTTTGACTCAGTGTTTTTGGTTAATGTAGGACTAAAAGTGAACTTGGATGCTCCCGCATCAATAAGTGATGACACAATCTTTGAAAATTTATTTTTTAAAGAGATAATATGATTGCATGGGTTTACAAGGAGCAAAATATTAGATAGAGATACAAAGTTTGTTGGGATTATTTTAGGAATTTATGGAGGAACTTAGGTACAAGGTTATGTTTAAGTTTAGCCTACCATCCTAAGATAGACGGAAAAATAAAGATAGTGAATAGATGCCTAGGTAATTTGTTAAAATGCTTGGTAGGAGATAAGCCAAATTAATAATATTTGATTTTGGCACAAGCTAAGTTTTCTTAAAATAACTCAACTAATAGGAGTGCAATGTGTCATTTTCAAATTATGTATTGTTACAACTCTAGGGGTGTTTATAAGTTGAAAAACATAGCTAGTATGAATATGAAGACTACTGAAGTAGAAGATTATGTAGTGTGTATGCACGAGGTGTAAATGGAAGCGAAGAATAGGTTGGAGAAAAACATCATATGTTACAAAAAATGTGTTGATTAGAATAAAAAAGAGTAGGAGTTCCAAGTAGATGTCTTTGTTTTTGCATGTTTACAAAAGGAGAGGTTTTCAAAGTGGACATACAATAAGCGCAAATGGAAAAATATTGGGCCTTGTATAATTATGATAATTTTTTTAGTGTATGCACATGAGTTATAACTACTAGATGGGGTTTACATATCACATATAATCAATGTAATGTATTTGTACCTTTACCATGAGGAACAAGCGAGTGATGAAGGAATAATTTAAGATTTTTTAATTACTAATTGGAGACAATATTTACTTGAGAAAGCAAGAGAGGAAATTGAGAAGGTGTTGGACATTTGAGTAAGCAAGCGATAAGTGATAAAGAGTATGAGGAATATACAGTTAGGGAGGAATAGGGTAGTGAAATACATAACTTGGATGAGTTCATCCAAGGTTTCCAAGTAGGAAGAACCATAAAAGAGCTCATAAAAGGTTCGTGAGTAGGAGCTCATGGTCAATTTCCTTTACCTTGGGTGTCTGATGTAGGAGCATTTGGGTCAATAAGAAATATTTCATTAAAAAAAAAATATAGATAGTGTTTTAGGGTAGTTTTTTCAATGCTATCTCAATTTATCATCATGAATTTTGCTCATGTTTAATATCAAACTTAGTGAGTTGGGTGGATTGACTATTATTGAGATTCAAGGAATAATTGTGATAGTTGATGATTATAACTGATAGGTTTTACGGTAGAGGAACAAAGGGTGTGAAGAATACTTCTAAAATACAATTTTATTGCATATTTGTATTCTCCTAAAAAAATTATGCACTTTAAAAAATTGACATCTCATTTTGAGTTTGTAGGCAAAGGTTATTCCCCCAAAAGTTATGCATTTCAAACTCACTATTACCTTTTCTAGTTGCTGAATCATAGACATTGATGCCATAAGATGAACCATGGACACTAACATCGACCATCAAACCATGAATGCCATTTCCTACTATGTGTGAGTAATGACCCAAAACTCATAAAATTTTAGTTTTGCATGTTTACAAAAATTGGATGTCTGGGAGATCTAAAGGGATAAGTTAGAGGAAACTTTAGTTAGTTCAAAATGCAAAGAGAACCATATCATAAGGAAGTTAGCTCTAAGAGATAAAGATAGGAGAAAAGCTTGAGAGCATGCATGTCTGATGTTTGCTTAGTAGTCATATGTTAATTAGTCCATGAGATTGAATTGTAATGTCTTCTTCATAATTCAATAATAAAGTTTGGATGGGTAATAAAATCTATATAATTATTGTTATGCATCAATAAATAAGGTTGTGTTTGAGGTATAAGTGGTGTATGTGTGCCCATTACATGTGAATTGTGTCTAAGCTAAGGAGTGAGGTAACTATTTATTTGTCCCCTTGATTACCATTTATATCCCTTGGATATACATGCACACACACATACATGTACCCACCCCTCTACTCGCCCCCTGTCCCCACCCCCCCACACACACCAAAGTGGAGAAATTTTACTTAAAAATGGGCCTTGTATATTTAGTAGTCATTAATTTTTATGATTTTATACTTGTCAATTATTGGTCCAAATTAGGTGTTAATGGCATATTTTGTGGGTTGTTATCATGTCTCCCTTCTTCTCAATCCCCCATTTCTTCTTTTGTCTCTATTTTCAAGTCTTTAGGGTAATATGTCCTAACACTTTAGATAATCTAGAGCATTAAATCATGTTCCTAGGAATTTTAATGGCCCATTTTGGTCAAGTGCACTCATCTTTTTGTTTTTAGTTATTACTTTGTCAGATAATGTGGTAATAAGGGTCATAATTAAAATTTTATTGTCTATAAATCACTATACATTATAAGTAATTTAAATATGAGCATTTGAGAATCACATCGAATATTTTATAGATAAAATTTAAAACACTTGTAACCACTATAAAGGAAATCAAGCACTCATTAGAGTATTCATTGAAGCACACAAGTTTATACTTACACACATACCACGAGAGACTGGTTTGCTTGTTATTAAAGCTTCTCCAATTATTGAGATTTGTTGATTTAGATATGGTTATTGTTGATAATTTTTACCTCATAGGTCAAATTATCACCGTTATCATTCTAAACTTTGCATAACCATGCTTCTTTGTCCAAATGTCAGGAATTGGGCTTATTCAAATTTTTGAGAAAGGGCTCTTATTCTTTAAGGAAAGTTCATCTCAAAGGTTCGAGGGATCATTTCAAATTTTTCGAAGGTTTATTTTACTTCGGAAAAGTCAGTTTCAAAGGTTCGGGAAAGTCAATTTCACCAATGCCGAAGGGTTATTTTCATAAAGCTTGAATAAAGAGGTCCTTTTCAGACTTCTGAATGGTGCATTTCAATTGTTCCAAAGGGCTTGTTCATAATCCTAAAGGACCATTTCACTTTTGCCGAAGGGCAAGAGGAACTTGACATTTTTTCTGAAAGAATGGACCTTTTCAATTTGTCCACAAGAAAGGGACACTTTCAAGAAATTTGAAGGGTACCTTCCCTTAAAAAAAAGGCAATTTAGAAGGGCAAGTGGACTATTTAATTTCTCCGAAAGGTGCATAACAAAATCTCGAAGGGTCATTTTCTTCAAGAAGGGCCATTTTAATATTTCCTTTAGACTTTTTATCCGAAGGAAATAAATAAGATGACATGACCATTTCACTTTGTTCGAAAGGCTCTTTTTCTTCAGCAATGGTCCACTAACACTTTCTCGAAAGGCACTTACATTTCTCCAAAGGACCATTTACAAAAGCCCGAAGGGCATTATCAAAAATTTGAAGGGATAATTTCAAAAGGGCGAGGTAATTTTTCTGAACAAAGGACCGTTACAATTTTTTTGAAGGGTCTATTGCAAAATCCCAAAAGGCACTTTACAAAGAGGAGGGTCCGTTTCACTTTTGCCAAAAGGTGCATTTACAAAGTTTCGAAGGTCTCTTACCTTTCAGAAGTATCATTGGTCAAAAACTTGAAGGGTATCCGCCCTTCAAAAAAGGGCATTTTCGAAGATAAAGGGACACTCAACAACTTTTCTAAAGGGCTCTTTCCTTCAGAAAAGTCCACTTTACAATTATTTCGAAGGGTTTGTTTGGATCTTCGAAGGGTCACTTGAAAATCCAAAGGGCATTATCAAAAATACAAATGGCAATTTGCAAAGGAAAGAATTCCTTCAGACTTTTTATTCAAAGGAAGTTTATGAAGGAAGAGGCTTGTTAAAAGGCCTGAAAGACCTAATTCCTTTAGATTTTTATCCGAAAGAATTGTCTGAGAGGAGAATCTTGAAGACATGAATTCCTTCAAATTTTTTGTCCAAAGGAAATGAATAGGAATGGTTCAACGAAAAGTTTCGAAAGAAAAGAACATAGAAAACTCATTCGAACTTTTTGTCTAAAAAAAATGGATAGAAAGTAAACCCTGAAATAATTACAAAGGACCAAACAAAAGAAGGAAATAATTCCTTCGGACAATTTATCCAAAGGAAATGAAAGAGAGACAATTCCCGCAAATAATTTATCCATGGGAAAATGACAAAAACAAAGGCCTAAAGGAAATGAACGGTAAATAAGCCCGTGAAAATAAACAGGGACAGAAAGAAAAGCCAAAAGAAATTCCACATAACTGGTCGAAGGAATACATGCACAAGAGCAAGAGACCAATGGCTGTCCAAGGAGTTGACGTAAGATTTCATGCATGCTTCTCAATCTTCAAGAACTTTTCATGCAAAAGGGAGTAAGTTGGAGTTGACTAAACCTTGCACTTAGGTTGACTAGTTGAAAATCTATGCTCTTCTCCTTAGTTTTCATGCAATCTGAGCTTTTTAGACACTTCCAGCTCAACTTCAAGTAGAGTTCTCAGTCCAAGATGTGGTGTGGCTTTCCATGCAAGAGTTTGACTTGTCAAACTTGGGTCCACCTCATCCCTTCTACGCCAACATGGAATTTCATGCATGCACTTTTGTTTAGCTTGTTGAAAGCTTTCAACATTTCAAGTAGAGTTCTAAATTCTATTTTGGCGTAGCATCATGCAAGACCCATGCACATTGATCAATCTTGAAGAATTTAATCTTTATTCTAAATAAGGATTATGAAATGGGCTCTCCATCATTTTCAATGCCAAAGAGCTTTCATCTAAGACATAAGACAAAAATAGATTTTATTTGAAGGTTGTGATAGCACAAGTTGGACGGAGTTGACCTTCTCTTCTATTTTTAGTGCTAACCTCTTGATTGTTGTATCTTTTTCTATATAAGTTGGGTTTTTAGCCTTGAATGGTATCCTCTTTTTGGCAAGACCATACTCTGCCAAAAATTTATGCTATGTAACCTTTTCAAATTAATAAAAGGACAATTTTCAGACTCCAGGGTGCTGGTATAGTGTATTTATGTCAATGATTTACATATGTGATAGAATTTTCTTTCTTGTCAAGTCTTGATTCTTACCTAGTTATTAGCTGATCAGCTTATGCAGGTTATGTTCTATGTCTAATATCTTTTGGCTAAAGTTACATTGGATATAAGTGGTTGGTTAGTGCCTTGAATCAGGGTTATTCCATCATTTCCCTCAAGCTTTGATCACAAGATAAAACTTTTTCATGAAATACTGATGTGTAAGGGTCAATTGGGGTTAAAAATTTAGTTTGTTTATTATCTGATTAATGTTTTTAAAAGCTCAAATTGAGTGGATCAATCAAAATTCAGGTGTATTTCCATCATTAGGTAGGATTTCCCTTCAAGTTTCTTTCTTCTCTTTTCCTTGGCAATTTGTAGCGTAGAGTAGAGATCCTAATTGATACACCAAAGGGAGCTAGCCCTTACAATCTAGAGATTCAATCCACTGATTAGGTTACCCATAACCTAGGATTGTTTCCATGTTTTAGCAGATTGTGAAGCCTAAAACTACCTTCACAAGGGTGCGAGTCTGATTGATAACAGTTACTATATATGGCCTTGAAAAATATCGAAATAGTTTGATTATACTCTCATTTAACAAAAGTTATAAAACATATATCATTTCCATTAAGTTCTCATATATTGTGGCCTAATTAGGGTAAGAAGAATTTTATTTTGTAAATGATGAGAGCGAAAGATCAAGAAATTGATAAAAGTTTTTGGAGGTTAGGACTATGTAAACATAGTCATCAAATTATTTGGGGTATGTTTGTAGTTTTGTCTAGAGCAACATGATGGTTTGGATTGTAAGGAGTAGAAGATAATGGTCTAGAAAAACTTCTCCAATCATCACTAAATTTTTGGGTTATCTACTTGTCACTTTTGAACACACATTTACACTGTCACCTTCTAATAACTGCCATCAAATCATAAAATAAAAATATATACAAACCTAAACACTATTTGTTTTCCCTACCTTTGAATGTTGAATTAATTAAAAAAGGTTGATTATTATTTTGTGCATGTTATTTAGCCTAGTTAAAATTAATTGGTTATTTATATTACTATTTAGTGTAAATCTATTTATCCATATAACATGGACAAATGACAACCTATATTTTATCTAATATTACAATTGATAGTTATCCTTAGGGTGGAAAGTACATCGACCATTAATCGACACAAAAATTGAGGTGTGCATAATAGTTATTTCTTTAAAAACCTGGCATAAATCCAAGGGCGATACAAATGCAATTTTTTTGGAAAGGATTTCCCATAGAGAAATGCCTCCGACGTAATCAATTTTGTTTAGAACTAATCTTCTCTAATATTAAATTAAAAAATGGTGTATTTTTTTTTCTAATTTTAATAAATTTATTAACATTAGATGGACAAATTAGCTCGGGCAAAAGAGAGTGGAGAAAAAAACACATGTGAAAGAGAGAGTACTATATCAAAGATACCAATCCTACTTGTGACCATGAGAAAAAACCATGCACGGGAGCTGGGATCATATCTAAGGTAAAAATGTTGGTAGTTTAGCTAAGGACTAGCTTACATTGTCTTAGGTGCGAGAGTCACAAGTGGACAATGCCTAAAGAATATTGGGCAAAGAGAATATGTTGTTTTTGTATTTCAAGGTTAGTGGAGACATAGTGGCACTACATCATGGAGTGCCCAATGTACAAGGATATTCAAATCAAGTACATTGACATCTTGAAAGTTGACTCCTTAACTACCTTCTTTGAAGAAGAAAAGTAACAAAAACAAATGATTTATTGATCAAGATACATAGTAGAAGATCCAATATCAAAAAGGAAATGGATATCGTGCAAACATTTCTTGGCAACCTATTTTAGAGGGTTATTTGTATACATTTCAATTAAATTATGGTTTAGGAGTAAATACGCTATGCATAACTCGCTAAAATGAGACAAAAGATAATACAATAAATAATAGCAATCAGATCTACTCTAATGCATAAAATAATGAAAGAAAGTGGAAATGACGTTTGGATAAACAACAAAAATGGAAAGATAGAGAAAAAAGACTGAAACGAACACACCAAAGCATTATAACTAAATTTTTAGACTATCAACAAACTTCTAGAATCTACCGATTATGACTTAGTACAAAATTGGACACTGATTCCAACCTTGTGTTGCCAACTCTGACCTAAGCTACGATTTTGACCTCTATTACTTTCAAGTTATGTAACTTTCTAGGTCACTTCATAGAGATGACAAGCATAGTTATGTTTTCACTTCACTGAATTGACATGCATAAATGTCTATAATTAATCTCTTTTGTTGTGGACCAATTTTTTCCACAATGTCACAAGAATAAAATGTGTAAGGGTTAGTGGCCTAGGCCTTCCTTTTGGGGGTCATAGCTACATATCATGTACAACTTAAAATCAAAGCTCAATGTAGTTATAGTGCTTATGAGTGTTTCCAACCTAATGAAAGA
Source organism: Torreya grandis (assembly GCA_037957365.1). NCBI lineage: Eukaryota > Viridiplantae > Streptophyta > Pinopsida > Cupressales > Taxaceae > Torreya > Torreya grandis. The sequence continues at coordinate 4,214,392 of JARHVA010000585.1, forward strand.
AAGAACTTCACATCCTCTCCCTAGATAATCAAATACGACTATATGCTTTGTTATTGCCTTCATTTAGTACAAGATGTGATGACATGAGACTTGAATTGATGTTGATTCAATTTAGGCTCAATTTATAGTGCCTTTGAAAAAATGTGCAGTGTCTTCGATAAAATGCGCAAAACTCTTGACAAGACTTGATAATTGTATAAAAGAGCCTTGGCTTGTAAGAGGATATGGCTAATAAGAGACATGAGAAATGACCAATGGGAGATTTGTATACAAATGACTTTCTAAGACGCATATATGCATTCGTTGACTATAGAATATAGAAGTGGTAATCAAGGAATGGGAGGTGGGTGAAAGGACACAAAAGGAAGAGAGCCAAAATCGACGAACCATCGATTGTAACTTAGTCAATTGACAAATTATTGATTATGACTCGATTAGAATAGATGGATACTTAATTGTGACTTGAAAAGAAAAAAATCAAAACAAAATATAAACTAAAAAACGATGACTAAATAAAATCGTAATATTGACAATTAACATATTTAAAATGTTTATGAAAAAATTCAAATATATTTAAATTGTGTAGAGTCCAATATAAATAAAAAGTTAACAAAAATGACCAAATATATACAAATAAATTAAATGTAATAAAACATAACAAAAACAATATTAAAAAAAAGATATGTAGAAAGTATGAAGAATACATATTAACAGTCTCTAACCTTTTGTGAATTATTATTTCACTAATATTAATTAGAACGTTCTAATAGTAAAAAAAAATCTTATTATATTTTATTACATTTAATTTAGTTATATTCTGCGTGCAACAAGCTGACTTATCCTACAACTGTTTGGATGGACTCTTTTCTCACCCATGTAAAGATAGCGCTCCAACTTCGCAGACGAAAAGTCGAACGTCTGTTCAATACCATTTATTTTTCCTGCTATTTATCTAGCTTTATTGCACGGAAAAACTTGCAGCTAGGGTTTAGGGTTTTAGCACTGCCTTAGGGTTTCATTCCTGCCATGACGGATTCGATGGAAGCCAGGAAGCAACGGCTGGAAGAAACATTCACAGGTTTAGAAACCCAAAAAGCCCTTCTTGAAAAATGCTCGCATCAATGGAAGGAGCTCTCAGACCATTACGCCTCCCTCGAGCAAACCCTTAAGAAAAAATACGATGAAATTGCAGAAAAAGAAAAAACCCTGGAACTCAAGACCAAAGAAACAGAAGCACTGCTTGACAAAAGAGAACAATCTCTTGAAGAAAATGAAAACAAATATCTTGCTCGCATAGAGGAGAAGAAAAAATGTGCAGTCGAAGCCATTGAAAACGGAAAGAGTGACGGACAATTGAAGTTTCTCTGTCAAAAGATGGACTCGGAGGGGGTTTGGAAATACATGACCGAGCACAAGAGGGGCGTTCAGGCGCTTAGGACAGATATGCCTCCTGCCCTGGAGAGCGCCATTGATCCTCCGAGGCTTGTTTTGGAGGCTATCGAGGGTTTTTATGATAAAAATAGTGAGAGTAATAATAGTAAAAATTATCAGGGGCTGGCGGACCATAGGAAGGCGTGTTCTTTGTTATTAGAATCGCTGGTGCCCGTTTTGGCTGATCCAATTTTGGGGGAGGAACATCCCGTTGTGGCCCAGGGTTTTAAGGTATGGAAAGTTTCACTATCCGCTATTTGTCAATTGGCTATTTTTGTCAAATTTTGTTTTTCAGTTTTTCTTCTCTGGCGAGTCTTGGGCGAGGTTATGGGCTACCTTTTTCAAATTGTGTAGTTTAGTTTTTTTCCGGTAAATCTTGTCTGCGGTTATTGGAGGCGTGCCTCGAATATTTGAATATACTCCATAAAAAACATAAAAAACAACCTTAGGTTGTGGCTAGGCTTGACATTCTTTTTGTTTGTGAGACACACAAGGGGATTTCTTTCCATGTACCTTATATATTATTATTCATATTCTATACTTTTGGGTTTTGATGTCATGCTGAAGCTGTGGAGTAAAACCACCCATACTCATAATGCTTCAAAAACTTGCCCATTGTAGATATGAGCCACCTTATTCTCCCACACTTTCTTTTCGAAACATATTTTCCACTAGTAAATGAAGTTTTTCTCTAATTTATGCAGAACAACTATTTTTTCACTTAAACTTCTATAAAATATAGGAAATTTCAATCAATTTGATAAGATACAATGTTTTTATCGAGGATACAATATAGAAACAGATTAATCTGGATTTCTAAACTATAAAATTGTATGCCTCCTTAAAATTTTAAGGAGCGGGCCAAGGCCATTGCAGATGATTGGAAGTCGGAGATTGATAGGCATGGGGACCTGGCCAATGCCAAGCCCTTGGAGGTTCAGGCCTTCTTGCAGCTTTTGGCTACCTTCGGTATTGCAGCAGAGTTTGACAAGGATGATCTGCGCAAGCTTGTTTTAGCTTTTGCATGGCACAGGCCTATTCCTAAGCTCTGCAGAGCTCTTCGGCTTTCGGAAATAATGCCAGGTTTGTTTTTGGAATTTTTTATCGGGAAAACTTCCAATAACGTGCCAATTGGTTGGTTTTTAATTTTTTAATTTTCTTTTCTAGAAGAAATGTTTGTGAATCTTGTAATAAGATTTACCTCTATAGTTTGACTGTTGAACATATTTATCAGAAACACTAGCTAATTTTTCCATAAATATGTTTACCCAAATTGACCATTTTCAATTTTGTTTGTGAGCTAGTTCTGTAAAAGGTAAAGGTAAAGCTTCCTTGTCAACTTGGTTTTATGAGAACTCCCTTGTAGGAAGAAGGGGACTTGGTCATTTCACTTTGTGCATATTGTTCAAATTTTGTACCCCTTGGGTTCTGACTTCTTAGCAAAGGTCAAGAGTAAATTAACTCTTTCAAATCCACTTACGCCAAGAGTTTTATATTTTATGAAATGAAAAGATTGGCCAACTATTCTATATTCCAAAAGATTTTCACTTCTTATCATATAGCTAGTGACACATTTGGTTGACTCTACCTTGTCAGAAAATATGCATTTTGTAAAATTGATAATACGCTTCCTATTACACTGAAATGTGCCTATTTAAAATGTGTTTTATGGTCACTTTGATGTATGCCAAATACTTTTGCTATGGAATGAGAAATATATATTTTATTTCTCGAGTCGGGGTTGAGTTCTATTCTGTAGCATAACCAGTTGTTTCCTGGTATGAATCGTGTGACTTTCCTACAGAGATTTCAAGCTCCCTAGTTATGTTCTGTGCTCCATAATATTTCTACTCCTTGGATAATGATCTGTTTATAAATTGTCAGCACCTATCTGTTTTTAAAGTTCATTTTTCTCAGAAAAAATATTTAGACGTTGCATTTCAATGAAGGAAGTTTTATTATATTAGATATTATAGAAAATATTTTTCTAGTCCTTGAGAAATTTCCCCAGATAGGCCTTTTTTGGCCCCTATGAGAAAATTGACAATTTTGTGGTTTGAAGCACAAAAATAAAAATTACTTTGTTTTGAGACATTTCTGTTTTATGGCATTAGTTGTTTTAAAAAGAACAATCTAATTGGAGTGTGAGAGATCTATATTTGATTCAACAAAATATCACTTCGTAATGTTTTTAAAAAACTATATTTGTTTCAACAAAATACCACTTTGTAACATTTTTTCGCCATTTAAGGAAAACAAGGATATGCCACAGTATAGTAAATGCTTTCTATATGGCTTGCAAATATAGAAACAAGGACTTGCACCAGACATCATGGTCTGTTACATATTCCTTATAGAACATGAACTCAAACTTAATCTATTATTTTTACATGAGAAAATTTTGACATGCTTTTGCATTATTTTATTCTAAGTTGCCGATACGGGTACGAAAATCAGATACGGGGATACGGCGATTTTTTTTTGGGGGGTTTGGATACGGCTGGATACGGCTGTACAAAAATATAAAAATATAGACATATAAGCAAAAATAACCACATATTATGCATAGAAGAAACATAATAAGTTAAATAACCACAAAACTTACTAATAATTCAATGCCAAATATCATAATATTCAATTGTCTAAACTTAGATTAGTCTTATTTATTATTACAAGTACATAATGCAAATGTTACAACTTACCAGTATAGACAAAAATAAAGACAAAAGAAAATCCCCTCTGCGCAGTTTGGTGAAGATTACAATGAGATGACCTGGTGTTAAATCAAACTTAATTAAGAGTATGCCCTGTTCTCTTCTTTGAGCTTATTCACGAGTTGAGCTTTTGTATTATACCTGTGCAAATGATCTCACCATATGTACTACACAGAAAGAGTCCTGGAGAACCATATTTTTGGGACATAAAGGATAAGCAAAACAGGACATAATTGATTTCAACCTCTCCCTCATCTTGATCATGTTACAGACATTTATTTACTTTGTTTTGGGCCTTTTGGCAAGGCTGAAATGCGATCCAATAACTGGAAGACTTGCTGACTTGCTCTGGCAACCTTCACAGCTGCTGTATACAGCCCTAATAAAGAAGATACAGATGAATCAACTGAGGCTCACGTTTTGAAAACAGTCAAACACAGCCAGCCATTGAAACTGCAGAGAGGTTTTCATACTTTGTTTTGTTTTTTGAAGTCTGTGTTTGACTTTTTATTAAGCAAAATAAAAAGTGTTTGACTTTTTATGTCCCATATTTTTGGGACATAAAGGATAAGCAAAACCGGACATAATTGATTTCAACCTCTTCCTCATCTTGATCATGTTACAGACATTTATTTACTTTATTTTGGCAAGTTCGAAACGCGATCCAATAACTGGAAAAGACTTGCTGACTTGCTCTGGCAACCTTCACAGCTGTTGTATACAGCCCTAATAAAGAAGATACAGATGAATCAACTGAGGCTCACGTTTTGAAAACAGTCAAACACAGCCAGCCATTGAAACTGCAGAGAGGTTTTCATACTTTGTTTTGTTTTTTGAAGTCTGTGTTTGACTTTTAATTAAGCAAAATTGGAAAAAAAAAAAAAAAAAAAATTTTTTGCAGGAAATGCCAGGATATGGCAGGATACAGCACCCAGACGTATCCGGGTGTATCCAAAGCCCAAGGATGCTCCCTGGGCGTATCCCCGCACTCCCGTATATGGGGAGCGTTTCCCCGTGCTCCCAGGGCCTGGGGGGGCGTATCTGGTAACGTAGATTTTATTAATAAATGTGTAGATATACATTTACGGTTATACCAACTGAAAAAATAGGACTGAAAGCACTATCCACTCTGGTCCTCTATATTTATGCACTTATTTTTTTAGATAAAAAAATGATAAAAAATGCTACTGTTTAAGCTTAATGACATTTTTTATTTGAACTTTATCCATTGGCAAATTTGAACCAAACTTTACCCTCATCGAACAAGAACTTGAATTCAAACCTTGTGCTTTTAGGTTAGATGTGACAGCCAGTGGGTTTACAGGACTTTTGATTGGGACCATTCATTCTACAGTAATTGGATGTTATTATTTTTATCTTCTGCTTGGTTATTTTTTTCAGGTGTATTATTAATCCATTACAAATGAATTGCCAGTCGCTGCTAATCTGATCAATATTTGTCCTTTAGAGCTTATGGACCATTAAACAAAAGAAATATTTAAAGTACAAGAGATCTGTCTTTTTTTTAATTTATTCTGTAAATGGGTTAACAACCACACCAACAGTTATTTAATCTACAGAGAGAGTGCAGTATTAATTTTGAGTCCGTTCAACTTAGGATACATGTGTTTGGGGTATCTCTCCAGTCAAAAATTGATCTGGAACTTCCACCCAACCTTGTCTGTGGTGGCCGCATTATAAAAAAAGGCTTTAAACCTGGGTCATCATCATGACAATTACTCTCCTTTACCACTTGAGCCCAAGACCTGATGGACAAGGGATGTCTCTTCTAGTTCTCAGATGCAAGCTTCTTTATACAATTTATCATAGTATATTGCCTGATTCTTGTGCTTTTAGAAAACTCCTGGATTCATATAATGGTGTTCATCATGCCAATTGATACCCTTTACCACTGGACCATGGCCTGCTGGTCAAGAGACAAACTGATTGAAATAATGAGGTTCTTAGTTGCAAGTTTCTTTATACTATCACTCTTTTGCCAGAGTCATGTCAATTTAGAAAATTGCTTGATTGATGTTTTGAGGTTCTTGGACAAATCTGTGTCTTGCCTAATGTTTTTTAAAATGCTCTGGTCTTTGTGCAAAATATGTACATGTCAGTTTCCTGTTATTCCATTTTCATAATAAACTGACATGTCCATTCGTGCTTCATGCAGATATTGTGGAGGAATTGGTAAATAAGGGAAAGCAAATTGAGGCTGTATATCTTGCATGTGCATCTGGATTATCTGAAAAGTTTCCTGTTGTGCCTTTGCTCAAGGCACATCTAAAGAATTCAAAGAAAGCTACTTCAGCAACATTGAAAAGTGGAAATAATTCCCCAGCAGTGGTATTTCCTCAGCATTTACCTGCCTGTAATATTTCATTGTAGTAATTATTTGCGTTGAAGTTGCATTTTGTTTCTGAATTTTTGCTTTTGGCTATGCAGAATGAAGCAAACGCAAAAGAGCTCACTGCTTTGAGGGCTGTTATTAAGTGCATTGAAGAGCATAATCTACAATCCCTTTTTCCTCCTGATAGCCTTGAAAAACGTGTTGTTGAGCTGGAGAAGAAAAGGAAAAAAACTTGGGGTGCTGTCAAACCTCAGATTAAGCGTCCACGACCAAGTGGTGGCGGTTCTGGAGCACATTTACATCCAGCTAAAGCTGGAAGGATTCCTAAAACATATGCTTCAGCTAATGCATCTGACAGGAGATTCTATCGGCCTGCAGTTTCAGGAGGTGGTGTTGCTGCCTTCAGTTTACCTGGGCAAAGCAATTATGATAGGCCCAATCATGCAGTCTATGGATCGTCCTATGGTGGAAGCCGAAGTCCAGTTTCTCTTGCAAAAACATATGCATATCCATTAGCAGATAACATGGGTGCATCTTTGAGGGGTTCTGGGTCTTATGGTGCAACTGCCAATTATGGCAACTACAATTTTGGCAATAGCGTGCCTCCCGCTTATCAGTCTTCATATTTACAATAGCTATTTATTTAACTATATCATGGAAGGTAGTTTCAAGATTGTTCAGGATTTATGGCTTACAGACTCCTTGATGAGATAAAAGTGATGCTGTCAATATGCATTTCTGACACAACCACGAAGAATTGGTCTCTGATTTGATGATTTTGATGCATGTATTGTTGGCGATGGGATGGATTTTTGAATTTTGCCCATAACATCCATGGAGTTTTGACTTTTACTCGAGGATATGTTCAAATTGTGCAAGTTAAAAGCATTTAACCATTTTGCTATCAACGATATATATGGAACTTAGCTTTGGATGAGATATTATTTTGCTTGCATTACATTTCTGAAATTTTTTGGGAGGTGATTTGCCAATCACTACCGAGAGGAAATGTGAACTATACGAAAGCCAAATGTCTGGTCTAGATGATATTCGTTTTTGGCCTACAATTTTCTTAACATCGTACATCTTGTGCTGTTTCAAAAACTTTAAAGATGCTGATGATCGTCTTCCCAGAGTCTACTATCTACCTTATTTTTTTCCTAGGACTCTGAATTTTAAACATCCCAATCAATCCTCTATTTTATCCAGAGTTTCTCCAGGGTGGGTAGTTGTTTTTATTATCATTATTTTTTAGACTTTCTCCAAAGTTGGTAGTTGAATTTATTCTCATTATTTTTGTTTCAGAATTTGAAATCAGTTCTCGTCAAATTCTAGATTTTTAGTTATAGAATATTGATTTGCCGTGCCATATAACTTGCTCGAACGTGCAGAGAAGTTGACTTTGGTACTTAATGATTTATAGTTTAATAAGCAATCTATGCCTGGCAGGTTTTTTTTATGTGGTATTTTCCTGTCCGAGGTGAACATTGATTGCATGTACTGGCAATCTATGCGAGTTTTATTTTTCCGTGGATGACAAATGTTAATTGACAAATATACCTTTATCATCCAAAAAATTTGAGCAAATTATTTTTTTACTTCCGAGGTTAACGTGACTGCAATGTTTCAGACTAGTGATATCCTTTCCGAGGAACGGTAATCTTCTAAATATCTTGAAGTTCACAGTGTTTTTTTATGATTTGCTGAGAGGCCTTTGATCCATGTCTTGAAGGTGAGTTTGAGAGTGTAGACACTTGAAAATGGTCTCTAGGTATTGATTGGTCATCATATTGCCTATTTTTAGGATGTTTGTGTATTTGTGGCTTTATTAGTGTGTTTTGTTGACGACTTATGGTATATGAGCCTTCCCGTGACGCTCTATAGCTGTCATGTTCGTTTTCCCTGAATTTTGGGCCATTCTGAGATTTTTGGGTAGAGAGGACACTAATGGTCTGGACATGTTCTAAGTATGACTGCATGCTTTGGATAAGCATGTTGCATTCTCTCCCAAATTTGACCTATGTCACCCTTGGTCTCTTTTTTTTTTTTTAACTATTTGATGTTGGTTTGTGCCAATAGGTTTTAATTTGAATTTAAGTCATTTATAAATATAAAGGTATCCAAGTGCAATAAAGATCTAGCAATCATTGATCACTTGGAAAAAGTTCAGTATTTTTCAAAAAAAATATTGAACATTTAGTAACATTTTAGAGAAATTAAATAATCATTATAGCATTCATTAAATTATTGAAGTTAAGTTAGTGACACATTACAATACATTAGTTTGTTTGAACGATGAATTATTACAATTATTTAATTTTTTTATTTGATATTGTACATCATTGAAGGCCTTGGGAAATATTGAAATAGTTAGGTGTTTTCTGGTGTAATAGATGCCTTGAATTTTATGATGTTTTTTGTACAATTTTCAGATCTAGTTGCTCAATTAGGGAAAACAAAGTTTATTTTTTATCAGAATTTGAGCGAAAAGATGGAAAAATTGAGCAAAGTTTTTGAAGGTTCGGATTAGGTGAACGCAATTGTCAAATCAAAATTTGTTTGCCCAATTTTTGTCTAGAGTGGTTGATTCCCTAGACATGTATGGAGCGTAACTCAATGGTTTGGGTAAACTTTGCGGTCACGGGGAAACTTCTCTAATTATCATGAACTTTTTTGGGTCATCTATGTATCACTCATTAGCACTATTTTCTACTTTTAAATCCTAATGATAGTCACCAAATCTTGAGATATAATTTAATAAGTCTAAAGATTACATCTCTCTAGTTGATCAATCGTGGAATTAATTAACTAGGTTCTTTATTTTTTTTACATTTGTTTTAGGCATAGATAAATGTTTATGGGTATTTGTCTTACAATATTAGTGTATATTTATTGATAATACATTTTGGTAACATTGTATTTTTTTACTCCTTTTTTGGAATTAGATATTTTGTTTCAATTTGTAATAGATCTTATTTTTTTAGAGGGAATTAATTAGCATGTTTTTTTTTATGGTTTCACAAAACTTTAATTTGTTGTTCCTTCCCTTTTAAGATTAGATATTGTTTTAAAGAGTCTAATACAAATTTATATAATTTTCTTGAGGTTAATTTTATTGTGCGTTCTTAGATCCAATAGTCACAGCTTTTCTCTGATTGATGTGCTTGATTCATGGTTCTAGATAATTTCCATTTATAAAATTTTGTTAAACCCTAGCCTACTTGTAATGGCTCATCTTTTTCAAGATGTTGCAAATGCATATGTGAATGTCACATTTTAAAATGATGATATTAATTATGATGATTTGATAGCGAATATAATATTAATACATGGTTAGGAAAAATAAGTTTTACTCTATTAAGTCCAAGTGAATGTACAAATGACATGAGAGTATTTGGTGTTGGGTTTCTTTGCATAAACCTTCCATTAAACCTTCATGATTATGGAAAGTCAAATATAGTATTAGCCTCATGCAAAGTAAGATAAATATAAATTTAGACTTAGATATGCACAACAAAGTGTATCCCTTCAACTAATTGATTCCTTTGTAGAACATGAGAAAACCCTAACACAAATTACAAGGACTAATGTGGATTTGAATGCATGTTATTATATAGAGACCAATGTTTTTCTTTAATTGTCAATAATGATATTAATGTGAATGTTAAGACCTCTCAAGATGATTATTGGAATGAAAATGAAGACAATTTTGATTATGAGGTTGAATTAGAAGAACAACATAAGTATAAGAACACTGATAATATTAGGAAACATGCCACAAATGATCCCACTAAGATTTCTAGAATTAAGAATGCATTGAAAGAAGTTGCTTGTTAAATTTAACCTTCTCAGGAAGTCTTCTTGGAAATTCTTTTTAAACTTACTCATCTCTGTTGCCTCTAATATTGTTAATACTAATCCTCCAAATGTTTTCTTCCAAAATATCAGCGTGTTTCTATTGTTTCTCAAGTTTTTCTAAACTCTCAACATGTTCTCATTACTTCTCAATTTTTTTCAAATTGTCAACATATTTTTATTACTTTTCAAGCTCTTACAATTTTTCAATATGCTTCTATTCCTTCTGTTTTTTGCTATCCTTCAATTCCAAATGTTTCCCATGTCTTTCACTGATCTCTTGCTCATAATGTGCATAAACATGCTTTGCGTGTTGTTAACCCTTATCTTATGCAAAATTCTTCTATTCCAATCTATTCTACTTCATCTTTTATTTCTGTAGCGAAACCTGAAATGACTACTAGGATGCATACAATATGTGACTTGCAAAATCAAATGAAAATTATTTTTAAAAGGTCTCAAAACCTAGCTAGGAGGGTGACTTCCAATGATACTATTAAAACCTTAGCTCATGAAGTGTTTAAATATCCTTTTCCAATAGGATTTGTGGCTCCAAAGATTGAAGTGTTCCATAGAAAATGAGATCATTCTCATCACATTAGGGCCTTTTATGTCTTTTTCTTAGTCATTAATCATAATAATAAGTTATTTTACAAGAAGCTTGGAGAATCATGTACTTAAGTTGTTTTATGCTTTACCATGTGGATCCATAATTTTTTATACAACTTTGATGATTTCTATGTTGATTTTCAAATCAATAGTAATAAGAAGATTTATAGAATTAGCTCAAATTACATAAGCCAATGAACATATTAGAGATTAAGTGCTAAGGTTTAAGACTATGGTTACCAAGATGAGTTATTAACCCCCAAATTATGCAATTCAAAAACTTTTTGTTGACAGTCTGCTTCCAACTATTAAATAACATGTTATTTTCAATTCTTATATTTATTTTGGTGATATTTGTCTTGTTAGAGAATATGAAATTATACTCTTAAATGCAATTATCCTTAAATATTCTCCCAATGCTTTTACTTGTCAAAACAAGTCAAGCTTTAATAATATAAGCAATCATGATATAGCTCGAACCAAGAATGATCATAGAAATGAATTCAAAATCATAGGGCAACCATCTTAAAGGCTCATCTTCACTCAACAAAGCAGTCATAAAATTTTACTAAGTTTAATAAGTGTCCACAACTAATCTTGGAGAAATTACTTGAATGCAATGTGGTTACCCTACCTCCAATAAAAGAGTTAGATCCTTGAAGGCCCTTGCCCAAATCTTATGACCTTAACACATTTTTTGGATTTTATAGATGTTAAAGTCATTTAACAAGTGCTTATATGGGTTTGAAGCATCATAGACAAGACCTCATTAACAAAAATCAAATTCAATTGGATGAAACAAACACAAACACGAATGCATCAATAGCTTCACCAAGTCACAACAATCAATCCAATGAAAAAGGAAATGCCCATATAGTAGACAAACCAAAGTATAACAATGTGTCAATGGACTATGGGACACACCCACTTGATGGTTTCGTCATATTAGTTGATTCAATCAAGAGAAATATAACAACCATTCAGATTGTGTTTGATGGGAATGATATATTTCCTTATAGTTTATATAATGGACCTTTATTTATAAGAGCATTCATAAACGACAATGAAAGAGATGACATAATGGTTGATAATGATTCAAGCTTGAAAATACGTACTAAACAATATCTATTATCTTAGACTTGGTATCAATGGTTTAACATACATCTCCACAATTATTACGAGATATAATGGTATGGATAGAGATCCCCTTGATTGTATATTAGGTTTATTTAAGTGGGTTTAAAGATAATTCAAAACATATTTCATGTAGTTCCTAATAATGGATCATACAAGGTTTTACTTGGCAGACCTTTTATATATCAAATGAAAGCAATTCCTTCCATTGTAAATCAATGCTTATAATTTGGATATCAAGGTTAAGTGTGTACAATCAAAAGAGATTTGTTTTTTAAAAGAACAAATTCAAAAAAAAGTTGTATGCAAGGAAGTACCAAAAGAAGTGCCAAACTATATACCTAAGGGAAAAGTAAATACAATACAATTGCGAAAGTCTATCCCAATGAGGGTGTGTTCATCAAATGCTATGTATCCAAGAAAACTATATGATAATAAGTAAAACCAATGTATGTGAGACATTAGCCATAAAGATAGTTACTTAGTGAACAATATGATAAGAGAAATAAAAAATGATGATGACTTGATATCTTTAGATTCATCGCTGTCTTAACAATATGTGGGTACTAGTAGTGATTATAATACCTTATCTTCTATATCGTATGACCACTATCATGGATCACTTGGCATTATTAGTTAGCTTTGCCAACCAGTTTCTTATGATGAAATCTAAACACTATAGTTATTGATTCATTGTCTTACTTTTGATTTTAGGACCTTATATATTGTTTGTTATATATTTCATTACTTGTCTAGTGATTGTTGTAAGTATTCATTATGTGCTATATATTCATATGATGTTTTATGCTATGATGAATTCATTTTAGTTTATCAAATGATTACAAAAATATTAGTATATTATGATTATGCTACATCACACACTATATTTTTAGGCCATATACCGACATATGTAGGGTTTATTGGGCTCTTTTCATATATATGTTATTGATTAATCATCAAGATAGATGCAATTCTTGTTGTCCACTAGGTTGCAGGTTCATGATTATGAATTCAAAATAGAATAAGGGAACTTAACATGTTTGTTTGATGGAAACTTTGGGGAATGTGGGGCATCTCTTGGTACCACTTCGGGTTTTCATTTATTGATTATTATTGAGCTATTAGGCTTGAGTTCTTGCTTACTATCTATGATATATATGTTTTATGGTTTAGTATACCTTAATTGTAGAACATATTCTCATATGCAAGGTATTCTCATGTGCATAATGTGTATTTATACGATTTATGTGTTTTCACCTACATATTAACCCTAATTTTGGATAAGTGTTGTTGCACATAAGTAAAACTGCGAAAGGGAATTATAATTAAAAAAAAATAAAAAATTGGTTAAGTCGGGGCACATGCAAAAATAAATATCCATACAAGAGTAAGGTCAATGCAATACGTGTCATGCATGCTTAGCTTGCACGAAAGACAAAATCATTAGTCAACAATTACATATACATAATCATTGTTAAAATCGACAAGATATTAACTCTCTACTATAAATGATTTATATTGTTATTGATTTATAATATCTAATTATTGTTGAATGCTTTCCTTGTACACATATCACTACTATAAGTTACTTAAGCATGGGTGGAATTGGCATAATCTTAAACCAAAAAGATTAAAATTTGGGAAAATACTAAAAACCATACCATTATATATACCTTCAATTGGGCAAGGGAACATTCTAGAGTGTTCCATGGATAATCACTTGCCATCCCTATTATTTTGATTGTAATTATTCAAAACACCTTGCATAGCTTGCAACATCAAGCACATGGTTTTTTGGAGATATATAAGTGCTTGAAAACTTTAAATACATCCTTGTTAAAGAATCATGTTTAACATGAAAATCATTTTAAACTTTAAAATATTAAATGATATATAAGTTGAATTAGTTTTTTGTAAGAATATATTTTCATAAATTTGGTTACATAATTATTCCTTCATTTTTGGTATCTTTTTTTTTAGGTTTTATTTTTACTAAGAGTATTTTGTTGTCAAAAGTGGTTGCATCGACCTGAACATGATCAATTATAGAATTTGAACAAGCAAATTCATTGGTAGGAAAGTATCAAAATGTAAATTATAAAGCATGATAAGGAAAACCCTCACCTAAATAATTGTTTCCTCATAGATTTATGAAGAAGAGAAATAGAGATTCAAGTGATTTCACTAGACCTGATAGTTTCTATACTATGAATTATGATATTTGCAATCAAAACTACAACCTTACTATTCTAATTCAAAGATAAGAAAATAAATATCATTAAATATTTTTTTGTCAATATTTTTACATTTGAAATAAGATGTTTTAATCCTAGAAAAAAAACTCATTCTCAACCACATAATGCTAATTAGATATTTTCAGATTGGATGTAACCACATAATGCTAATTTGATATTTTCAAATTGGATGTTTTGTACTAAAGAATATTTTTGGAGTGCCTTGCTAATATAAGATGTGTAACCATAGAAACTAATGGCAATACCAACCCAACATGGGATACCCATTTTATTTTGGACATGAATATTATTGATTCATTATTTATTAGGTTGTTTGTAACTATCACAACTTGTATTTCAAGCTATTTGATAAAAACTCATTCCTTCTCCCTAGATTTCCTCAAAGATCATGCTGGCATGAAAGTCTAACCAGGTCGTCCATATGTGAAAAAGGTGTAGCAAATTAAATTGTAGACTGATCAATGAGTTTTGAAGTGGCCTAAAAAGAAGAAGAGTGTATTGTTGTCAAAAAACCATATTTTGGGCTTTTTGACCACTCCCCTATTCGGTTTCGAATGACATGGCAATTTATGAAACCCAAAGTCCACAAAACACAATTCTTTCTAAACACTTATCTGATCAAGCATGGGCCCATGATGGCACACATTTGTAGAGTATAGAATTTGTATCCTCATCCATCCCAAGAATCTAGTTGCATTTATTGGTGGGATGATGCCATTATAAGGACCTCTCGCTTTCTACAAATCTATGGCTGCCAACTTGCTAAAATTTGGATACACTCTTACTTTGTTACTTCCTTAGAGCTTAGCCACATGATTTTAGCACTGGATAAGGATCCCTTCAATGATATCTTACAGGTTAGAGTCTCATCTTTATGACATCGTATCTAGATAACAGACAACTACAATGCCCAAAGAGCTCAAGTTGAAGCCAGGCTCCATTAGCTCAAGATAGGGGATAAAGCTTCAAAGGAGTTTTTTCAAATGATTCAAGCCAAAAAATTGAAGTAACAAATCCAAATCATCTCTAAGGTTGGAAAAAGACTATCAAAGACATTGCATATTATTCAAGCTTTTGTCTGCCACCATCAAAAAGTGTTCAAAGCTCAAGCTTCCTCTATAGAGCATGAAATTTCCCTTCAACAATGTATTGCAGTGGTGCCTTGCAAACTCACTCCCACCCAATGGGTGGCTTGCAATAGGCTCCTCACTTTAGATGATCTGCATGAGGTAATGTCTCACATGGAAAATGACAAAGCTCTAGGCATTGATGGTTTTCCCTGTGAATTATATAAAACCCTTTGGGATCTTGTGGGTAGTGATTTGCATAATGTTTATCAAGAGGCCTTTCAAACTCATTCCATGGGAAAGAATATAAACAAAGGAAAAATTAAATTCATACCTAAGTAGGAGGATCTTGAGTTGATCTATAATTGGTGACCTATCACCCTCTTGAATATTTCTTACAAAATCATTGTCAAGGCTTTGGCACTTCAGTTGCTCAATCTGTTGCCACACATTATTCACCTTAAACAAACATGATTCATTAGAAGTAGATATATATCAGACAACATCATAACAGTCTGGGAAGGTATGATTCAGCCTATATGGTCTAAGCAACAAGTTATGTTCATTAAAATTGAATTTGAAAAAGCTTATGACTGTATTGAGTGGTCATTCATCTTGGCCATGCTTAAAGCCCTAGGCTTCGGGCCCAATTTCATTCAAACCATCCAAATGCTATTTTCAGATGCCTTGACCATTCTATCCATTAATGGAGTCACCTTTGAGCAATTTGGTTTGTTCTACTCCATTCACCAAGGGTGCCCTTTGGATCCTACCCTGTATGTGTTTACAACTAAGGGTTTTGGATATCTTCTTAGTAATGCCCAAGACAGGGGCCTTGTTAAGGGAATTTATCTCCCTCTAGATACAAAAAATCTACATGAAGATATGCAATTGATTAATGGACACTTTGTAGATGATTCTTTCCTTATTCTCATTAAGGATGAGGCTGCCTTGCAGTATCTCAACACCTTCTACCTAGCCTTTGGCTCCAGCATCCAATGGCAAAAAACTCATTGATACAGGTAATCATACCTCCGTTCATCGAAATGCAATGCTAAATATGGTTAGGCATGGATCCAACATGATGAAATCTTCAAATTTATTGGCATCCCCTTTGGTTTTGATGCCTTGCCACCCTTGATGTGGCAATATGTTGTTGACATAGTTGCTAAGAAACTGGAATACTGAGTGACCAAGCCCCTTTTATTAGTAGGAAAGTTTAAAATCTACTCAAAAGTGATTGTGACCACCCATGTTTACTACTCTTCATGTTGGGTGCCTTCTAAGAAATCTTACTAGAAGGTGGAAAAATTGCTCAAGGATTTTCTTTGGGCCAATTCTTCTAATGGTAATGGATTCCACAGGGTGGTTTGGGAATACTGCTACCTCAAATGGGATGTCAGAGGTATGGGGCTCATTGATGTAGCTCAACAAGGATCTACCTTATGTGCCAAATGGATTATGCAGGCCATTGAGGGCAAAGAAGCTTGGAAGGTGTTGTTTTGACACTGCATCTCTTCAAGCTTGCCTAAGGGTAAGAAAGCTTGGAAAGCGCTCGGCTTCACCAATTTGCTTATCATTAAATCTCCCTTTCAAATCATAGGGTCATTTGTGGCAAAAGGCATTTGGAAGGCATGGGAAAAGAGCAAACCATGGATTCTCTAGAATGGTTCAGGGTTTCGAGATGGTCTATCTGTTAACACCCACTCACAATGGTGGTCACCTATTATTAATTTCATTGAAGTTCCTCTAGTTGAGGTCCCTTGGATCAATGTTGTCAAGTTGTTTTTTAGAGGCATTCATATTGTCCATGATATTTATTGTAGGTGATCTCGCTCCTGGCTATCTTGGGAAGAGGTGAAAACCAAATTTTGGTTAGCCAATATTGATCAAGAATCCTGCTAGGAGATACTCATTGTTGTGCCACTTGCCATGTTACACAAAATTTTTGTTCACTCCACTCATCCTTGGTGGAAGGACTAGAAGTGGTATGTTGAAACTCCCTTTCACAACTATACCCCCCAACTTGGATATGGATCAATTACTGCCCACTTGCCTATGGTGGATAAGCTCAATGCCTGTTAGGGTCTACATTCTTCTATTAGTATATGGGGCTTTTGCTTTAGCACTATTTGAGGGGCTTGTATGGAGCCCAAGCTAGCTCATTTTTCTTGGTGTATATTATATCAAGGCTTACCTATTGGCAAAAGACTCATCCAATTAAGAGTTTCCCTCCCCACTTTCCTTTTTTGTGGCCATCTAGAGATGCCCCCTCATCTTTTCTGGTATTACTCCAAAACTCAAAGGGTCTAGATATGGATTCATGACCTCTTCAGGCCTTTCCCACTTGAATTATTTCATTTGTAGCATATCCTCCTTAGAGATAAACCCATGTTGCCCTTTAAATATACCCAAGTCTAGCATACTTTCAAAGTGGAGATTCTCTTTTAGCTATGGAAAGAAATAAATAATGCTATATTTAATAATGCTTCTTTAGATTGTAATGTTTTTGATTTGAATAAGTCTTCTATAATTTCTAATGTTCTCTTGTAGATTCAAGTTCAAGCCAACAAAGTTGGTATAGATATGGTCACCTTCAGGATCTTCTCTCCCATTGGAGAGATGCTCCTTGTGCCATGGATTGAGTTTTGCCATCTCCACCCAAGGAACATAGACTGGAGAATAAAATCACTTCGTTGCGTCATGGTGGGCACCAACATAGTTGATCTCAATGATGTTTTCACAGTGACACCCCGTAACATGACCCTTCCTAGGTAGTAGTGAGGGTGGTAGCCTCTACCTTCTTCCCTTACTGGGTAGGATGGTTGGGATGCTCCTCCTCCTCCTCTGTACCCAGATGCTTGGGGGCACCACATGAAGGTTGGTCAGACGTGTTGGACAAGTTCCATAGGCTCTCTCTAGCCATTTCACCCACTTAGACATAAGAAGAAGAAAATGACAAGGAAACTGCTTAAGCTATTAGATGAGAGCCAATTCTAGATGGCAATGACTTACCAAGCTCAGGATGGGGTCCTAATGATATGGATCCTCTACCTGTCGTCCTTGCTCTAGATACTTAATATTTTATGACTTGTTCCTAAGCGGGGCCTAATTATTTATGGTGCTTCTATTTTGGTTCCTAGGCTATGCCTAGTGTGACTTCATGGCTTGCTTTCATACTACCTATCTTTTTGTGAATTATTTGTATATTTTTTTTGGTATATATATATATATATATATATATATATAGATTTCATAAAAATAAAATAATCATGTTGATTTATGAAGGTGTGTGGTGGAGACAAAACTTCTAGGGAGGTAAAAAAACATCAAGATAATTTTAGTACTTTTCATGTTCAATGCTATTGGTTAATTGAACCATTAAATTGTCCATTTATCAATTTTTTTTAAACTTTAGTATATATAATTTCAAAGACACAAATAACACCCTTAACTTTTAATCCAATCTGCATTCACATAATTTGTATTATATGCATATGTAATCAACACTTTCATAAATCATATGTTAAATTAAATTTAAGATTATAGCTCCTCCCTTCGAGATTAATAATTAATAACACACATTAAAATGGTTACATAAGATTGTTTGAAAATAATATAACTGAACATGAATAATGAATCATTTTTCATTAATTAACATAATAAGAATTAAATTTTTAAAATAAGTTTAAATATTTGTTTTGCATGTTAAATGTCAATTCGTTTAATCACAAATGCTAAAACATTACTTTTGGGTATCATTTTTACATATGAAACACTCCGCATAATTTGTTGTGTTTAGAATATGTGATATATGAACATCTGAGATTGATAAGTAATCTTGCATCACATAAAAACATAATTTGTATGTTGGTGTGTATTTTAAAACTTGTCAGTGACATTGCTATTGTTTTTCTTATCAAAGATGGTTAGATAAGTTTGAAAAACACCTATAGGGTTCCAAGCATCTAGAAACATCAAGTATAGAAGGTTTCAAACATCTACATTATTTATAGATAGAGAATTAGAGTAGGGAAGAGTTGGAGTAGCTTCAGAGAGGGAGTGGAAGAGTTATTATAAGAGACAAAGGAGTAGAAATAACTACTCAAATCCATTGAAGGAATTTGCGTGTGTAATGTATTCATTTACTTGTTTGTGATTCATGAATAATTCAAAGTGTGGTGTGAATGAAATAGTCTGTAAGAATATAATATGAATTTAATAAAGTGTGTGTTTAGTTTCAATTCCAAGAATACTATGTTCAAGTGTGTGTCCATTGGAGAGCTAGGTTGTGGAGAAACATTATTGTTAAATTTTCCCCCTTATTTGTCCTGCATCATTTGGTATTAGAGTAGGTTATTAACTGAGTATGCGAGGCTCCCATTGAGTTTGTTTCACTTTGTGAAGAGTCCTACATTATGATTTTAGAGTTGTGGGGAATATAAAATGTCAAACTGAGGAATAAATCTTAGAATAGGAAGAATAACACTAAGAGTTATAAATTTAGCAAAGATGTTGAGAGGAATCCTAGCTAAATTGGTAGCTATGGAGACCACACAATGTAGAGGAATGGATGCATATATGAGTAAAGATGAAGGAGAAGCACCAAAATTTTAGCTTGAAGAGTTATAAGATGAACAAAATGATAGATTATTGAAGGCCATTTCCATGATGGGAGGTAAGCCAATGTTAGACACCCATATCTACTCAAGAACTTTATGCCCTAGAGATATAATCAACTAGATCATAGTGTTGGGAAAATTCTTTGATTATGAAAAAGTAGAGGACATAGAGATAGTGAAGTTTGTATTCAAAAAGTTTAAGGGACATGGATCTTTATGGTGGGATCATGTGTAGTTGGAAAGTATTATAATATGAAAATATAAAATTAAGACTTGGGATAGGATGGTGTAGACACCTATTTTGGGTACAAGGCTTCTTATTGTAATGTTTTTAGTGTAATGTTGTCCATATGGATAATTGGATCAAATTAGGTACTTATTGGTTCCCTTTCATAGGTTTTCACCTCTTATTTCATCTTTGTGTGGCCACATCCTTCTCAATTTATCAATTTCTCTCTTTTCTATGCTTGCTTGTGCCTGAGGATCTCCTCTTCCTCTTCCTATATTTTATAATCCCTTGACCATAATTGTGGGTGCATGATTCTAGTCTGACCATAATCATGGGTCCATAATTATGGTCATTCTTATTTTATGTGTCATATTTCCCATTTTTTCTCTCTCTTTATGTGGGCATGTTTTGTTGGATTTTCCCTCTTTTATTGGGACATCTTGTGCACTAGTGGGTCCTTAATTTGAATTTGAGAAGTACGTATACAAAAATTAAGGAATTTTAATAACAATTAATTATATTGATTAAATCATCTATAAGTATTAGGACACTACTAAGCTTCTATTTACACTCTTCAAGACTTTTGAGTGATTTCAAGGGTTTTATATTATTGTTGTAGATACAAAAATTTGGTATTAACTACTTGAAAATGAGAAAATTGATACACATTTACCACACATGACTTGAGCACACAAACATGGTCCTAATTTTCCATTCTCTCACACTTACATGCTATCTTACGATTTTGACCCTTCTATGTTGTTGTTACACACCTGCATGAAGCTCACTATTTGTTTCAAATCTCCTATATATCTTACTGTACAAAAATATCTATACCTTCAATTTAATCCACTCGTACACAGGTCAGTTCTGTTAGTATCACCAATTGATATTGACAAAATGGTCAAAATTGACCATCTCCCAATAATGGTTACTTTTAAAAATTGAACATTTTTTTAGGGTCAACCCATTTACCTAGTGTGTTGATGACATGCAAAATTATAAAATTGGAGTCATGTAAACAAAATAAGGTCTCATTCATGAGGGATTTGGACCTTATCTAGTACACAACTATACACTATTACACATTAAAAATATATGACCTATTCTTCCCAAATTGTGAATCTATCACTCAAAGCAACCACAAGCCAAGTCTGTAGCATTCCAAATCCAAGTCAAAGCCAACATTATCAAATATCAAAAACAAACCATTCACTACATACATATAACAAAGGTGAACCATTGAAAAATCACTCTAGATGGGAGAAATACATATGGCTTGATTTCCATCTATAAAATATGAATATGTAGGAAGTAGACAATAATTTAACTGGGGTGATTGGGGTTAACTTAGCCCATTACACTTTCCTAATTTTTGTAGGATTTTATCCCTCACAAGTAAACCTAGGGTTTCAAAGTGAAGGAGGTTGATTTATAGAGTTGCATGTACCATCAAGGTTCGACATCGCACATACAAAGCTTACTAATACAGGTGAAGGTGAATGTATGCTCACAATCCCTCATTTCCACACAAGTCAGTGCCAATCAATGATACTAACCCACATCCAATGGAATCAACTCTGCATATATATATGTATAATTCTTGAATTAGATGAATAACATGCATAATTTCATCTGATCTCCACTTCCATAATACAGTCACAATTAGATAGTCAACCAAAAAACTAAGTACTCATCCTTTTCTTGTTCTTACTATATTTAACACATGCCACTTATCTTATCTTTGCAATTAGTTTCATTATTTTATATTTATATGTATGCTTTAATGCCATATCTTATGATTTGGATTATTTTATTAGTTTCTATCCTATTAGGGTTGAAAAAATGAAATTAAGGTAAAACATATAGGTGAACTCGTACGCATATCGAACCATGTCAAACCCTAGGTTTCCCTTAGGGTTTCATACTTCTAAGGTTTCATATTTTAGCCTTAGTTTTTATTTTTAGACTTGATTTCTAATTATTCCATAATAATACACATTATTCATGGCCATAATGAATGAACATTTTTGGTTAATAAAAGTCTCGAGGGTACTCTTTTCATATTTTTTTACATGGATAATGTACCTTATTTGGATCAATTATGTAAGAAAGTGGGTTTAAAATATGAAATCTAATAACACTAATAAGGCTAAAATTAACAATGAACAATCCCATGCCTTCCACAAATCTTATTATTGTAACATCTAATATGAGTTTACTGTTGTTACCATTATATGGTAAAGGACATGCATAACCTCCTTTGTTCCTCCCACTATAAATTATACAATACATACTATCCACCCTATTGATATACTTATCATGAATGTTGAGATTTAAAATACTAATGATACAACTACCAAGGATTAACTAGATGCTAGGGATGATCAATAATTCATTGTATATCTTAACACAAATCCACATAAAATTGATGCAATGTTGTATATAGCTAGATATCGAGAGAAAAACTAACCCAAGTTACCACATAAGGTATTCAAACCTCTACTATTGGCCCTATTTCTACATATACACCTTCAGTGACATATGTAAAATCTACCCAAGGTTTGGGGGAAACATAAGGCCTCAAACAAATTTCCATACCTATATATACGTATGCAACCTTCATCCATACCATGATGACTATGGATGTTCCATCACTAACCTCTCCTACTATATATTCCATTGAATAGATTGTTACAACTCTGCACGCTAAGCTGTTACATCTAGAACAAAGTACATATAGATCTAGTCATTCCATGGATTTTCACACCTTGATTCATAACCCCTTATTCCTTGAGATAGTATTTTATATTTTATTGATAAGTTTATAATTCCACACAACATGCTTGGACTATGCATACGATGACAAATTATTGACCAAACTATTTCCAAGAAGCTTTAAGGACTATGCTTTGTGATGATTCTATGATCTTCCCCTCCAATGTATAAGAGCATTCAACCCTTTGGTAGATCTATTTATAACACATTTTTTCCATTGACATTGATGAGAAACTATTTTAGGTGAAAATTGATAAAATTAAACAAGGGTCTAATAAGCCAATAAGTGATTATGTACTTTGGTACAAGAATATTCTATCAAAAATGACTGATGTTATGGACAATAATAAATTAAAAGACATATTCAAGAAAAGCTTGTTTGCACCACTCCACGAGTTAATTATGTTCAAGAGATTCAAATCCTTTGATGAGTTATGCCATATGGAAAGGGATAAAGAAGTTAATCTCATCCCTTTGAACAAACTCAAGTATACATGTACTCCAACAACTAATTCAAAATTTTTTAAAAATAAAACCAAGATACAAGGTTGAACCAAATGATAAAAAAAATAAGGCAAAGATTACATTTAATGCACTATCACAACCTATAAACCAACTACAATTGACAACTCCACTAAAGAGGTAATTTTCAAGATTACCATCACCTCCTCATGTACTTCTAAATAAGTTACTTGAATGTAACCTTATCACACTAATTCCTCCACAATATCTCGATCCTAATAGGCATATAACAAGGAACTATGATGGACATGTCTATTGTGATTATCATCAGATTATGGGTCATTCAATGGACATATGCTTCAAATTGAGAGATAACATACAAAATCTTATTGATGAGAAAATTATTGACTTGGGAACCCTTATAGATGAATCTCAAACATAGAATAATGGGAATCAAAAATTGAAAATATTTAATGATCCATTTGCAAAACATGGGACAATAAAGACTAATGACACTTTATAAGTACACTATGCATACAATATGCATCTTCCACTTATGACATATGATTACCCAATAGATGCAATTATTTATACACTTATCAATACTTCATCACAATGACCTATGATCACATTTAATGACAATTTAATTGTTGTTGATGATTCAAAATTTCATGCACTCTTCATATTAGCCTATATTAATGAGCAACCCATAAATAATGTCATGATTGATAATGGGTCAAGTGGAAACATTTGCACGATGACACTTATTCACTCCCTTGGGTACACACAAAAATATCTACAAGACACATCAAGACAAGTTATGAGATTCTATGGATTAAACCATAATACTTTGGGATACATTGTATTACCTCTTTGGGTGGGATCCATCATACTAACCACACCATTCTTAGTTCTATAGAGTAATGGGGTATTTGACATGTTTTTAGGATGCCCTTGGATGAAAAAACTTCATGCAATACCATATATATTGCACCGATGTATTAAGTACATAGATTGAAACAAGTATCATCACAATTATAGGTGTATGGTGTGATTACCCTTTACAACAAGTGGCATCTCTTCCTCTTTCACCGCCACCACTACCACAACTAGTTGTTACACCTATTCAAGATCATTATATAGAGATGGTTGTTACATCTATTTAGGATCATTATATAGAGATAATTTTTACACTTTTTTAGGGTCATTATATAGAGACAATTGTTACATCTATGTAAGATCTGTCCATATACTTGTTGTGACCAACACACCCTCATTTTATAAATCAAATAGAGACCCAATTATTCCAATGAATAATTTTATTTTTGGGTCTTTATTTATTTTAGGACATGAAAGTTTTTAATTTAATGAAATCCTAAAGTTTAATAATTATGTTATATTTTATAAAAAATTGGCTTAAATTTATATTGAGAAAACAATGGTTTAAATGGTCAAAAGATTTTGCGATAAATCTAATTTATTTAAAAAAATATAACTTGATTATTAGATGTGTCTCATAGGTCTACATGTGAATTACCACTCTTATGCATCTATTCACATCCATTTACTATCTTTTCTTAGCAATTCACAAAGAGTTGAAGTTTATTATGTAGCCTATTTGGTTCCAAGTCTCGTTGTTTTGTTACAAAGATCTATATATGTCTCTTTGTTGCATTCTCGCATAATCACATTATGATGCAAATAATTTAGCATACACAAAAGAATGAAACAATGCAAGAGGCTGCCATGTGTCTACACATTGCACCCTTGCAAATCCTATTTCAAAATATTCTAAGTTACAAAGGTTGTGACAATGCGATACTATGAGAAGTTGCCATGTGTTATGACCTCATAGCCTCACACACTTTGATACAAAAATATAATCTAAAAAATATTACAATAATGTGACTAAACATGATGATGCCACATGTCTTAATCTCACACCTCAACATACTCAAATCATTTTAGACTGATAAAAAAAATAGAAAAGGACTATGACTACATGTCATGATGACATGTGTCCCTTGCTAGCATAATCAATCATAAACACATAAAATGCAATGCTCAAATAAAAAAATACTTAGTCCACAATATTATGATATCCTACCAAGTGGCACTAACAAATATTGAGATGGGACACATAATCTTGCACTGGTCTACATTGGGGTCACCAATGAACATAATAAAAATGAAAATGATGACTCAAATTCTAAAAGGTTATGATAAATCAACACCTACCAAGAATTTTTTTTGTGAAGGCATAAAACACAAATTAAAATTCAAATGGAAAGATAATCATCAATGAGCAGTTAATTATCACATATTAGCTATTACACCTTTAGCTTAACACTGAATGACATGAATTATATAGTCCAAAACTGATTCTAATGCCACTTGTAATCAGATAGATACAAAATTGAGAACTCAAAACTCTCTACTTTTTTCAACTCCTTTGAAATTTAGAGTATCTAATTTGAACACAAAATACAATAACGGTCCAAGACTAAATTAAAAATTTGTTGTTGTTCTCTGATGGGACATTTCAAGAATATTAGGGTATAAAATTTGACTTGAAAGATCTATTTGGGAAATTTACACATTATACAACAATTGACAAGGAGGTCAAAGTAATGAAATAATACAATGATGAAGACAACTTGTAATTTGAGAAGTAAGAATACATAAACAACCTATTGTCCATCAAATTAGAAGGATTTTGCAAGGCAATGGCTAGATTAGAGGTATTTCATTGCATTGATGTCCTCTTTAATCTTTTCATTATAGGTACTCTCTTCAAGTTCTAGTTGCATATATAAAAGGTATTGGATTGGAAAAGTACTATATATTATCCCAACTAGACATTATTTATAATTAATAAGTTGCTACACAATGGTTGAAAAATCATGATGTTAGGGAAATATTATAGAGTTAGGCAACTAACCCTTTAAATTTTGTTAAGAAGAGGAATGTGACTTCTATTCTTATTTCTCAAATTAGACCATGGATAAGTGTTGGGATGGACTTGATAAATAAATTATATGGAAAAAAATATATTTCAAATGTAAGTGAAGTTTGGGTCTCCTTGTTTTCAATGATTTTGTATGGTAAAAACATCCTCGGCTTAAGATAGATAATAAGTTTCAACCTATTGTAACAATACCATCAAGTCAAGCATGGTGGTAATTTTTGTATGTTGTCTTATTTACTAGATGTTGTTTCTACCAAATTATCTTTCTAAGGTCACCCACATAGAAACCCAAGGGTGGAAAAAGGGTTTTTGATGAATTTGTATGCTTTACATCTATTAATTC
Source organism: Torreya grandis (assembly GCA_037957365.1). Classification (NCBI taxonomy): domain Eukaryota; kingdom Viridiplantae; phylum Streptophyta; class Pinopsida; order Cupressales; family Taxaceae; genus Torreya; species Torreya grandis. The sequence continues at coordinate 4,241,212 of JARHVA010000585.1, forward strand.
AAATAATATATACAAAAGATAGCCAGTCATTTCTACCCAACCATATAGTAGGTTATTAATGTCAAGTGAATGCCCAAGATATTTAATGAAGCCATAAGTTCTCTATGGGAAATTAGTGACTATTGGTTTTACCCAAACCATATAGCTATAAGAGTAGAGAGAACTCATGTGGTACCTTTCTTCCTATAGAGACATGTCCTTGAAAGGTTGGTTAAACAAGAGATGCATTTTCAATTGGCTAGAAGCATATGTGGAGATTTTAAGAATGCTAAATTTGACCTTGTCCATAATTTTACACTCATAATAGGCATAATCCAATTCTAGTAGTGGCCCCAATTGAGCAAGGCTAGATCTCCAAATCATCTTCCAAAACTAAAATTTGTAGGATCTAGATATTGGGATCCCAGGGGAAAAATTTCTATGAAATATCTTCAGGTTAGGGTTAGTGGCACATACTTGCACAAAATATATGATCATGAAAATATATTACTTAATGTAGAGGATGATATAGAAGTATACAAGATAATGAGAGATATGGTCATGTCTATGGAAGTTTCTCAAAGGATCTAATATAACTCAAACCTTGAAACTATGGTAGCATAGTTTGACAAGGAAAAATACCTAGAAGAGACAGATGAAAAATTAAAGAGAATAATATTGTGAGGACTTCTTCCTCTAAGGGATATAATTCTATAGTCTTATCCTCTAGTTACAGGTAGTGCACCTTAGTTTTCATTGAATCCTTAAATTATATAAATTCCCTTAATTGTTTCTCCATCTCCATCACTTCCACCAAAGGATAGTCAACATAGCACATCATAATTTCAAGGATAACTAGATTTGCCTTACTCCCTTGACCTAAAAGACATCTCTTCAGCAGAGGACTCAAAAGAAGAAATAATTATAAGGTATGATGCTCAATATCAACAAAATTATTCTTCATTTATAGGCCTTAAGTCACCTAGTTCTAGTGTTATTTATGTTGTTTCTTGTCATTCAACAAGTATTCTAGACACATGTTCTATCCCTTTTATTTCAATAACCAAGGTAAACACTTATATTTCCCATGTTATCCATAAGGAGACCTCATTTTCTACCACTGCCCGTAGTGCATAAAATGTTTCCACTTCTCTTGGAAATTATTTCACCATCTCAATAAAGGATGCCATTACACAAACCTCTATTTATTCACATGTTTCCTCTATATCATAAGATATTTCAGACACCTTCACTTCCATTTTACGAGCTAAAAGATTTGAATATTTGCTCTCCTAGTCTATTTTGTCCACCCCACTATTATAAAAACACATTTCCTCATAATTAACTATATCCATGCATACAAACACTATGACTACAACCCATTTTGTGTTAGTTATAAAAAAATCACTTGATGCAATATTGTATATAATAGAGACTCGCTTAGATTAAGTCATCAAGGGAAACACTGATCAACCCCAATTTTCCCACTTTTCCACTCTCCACATTTTCATCTCACCCAATTCATCTGGCCCTTCAATCCTTATGCCTTTACCTCACTCTACCATATCAACCCCTTCTCCTTCATCCCCCGATTCTTATTCTTCCATTGAGCTAATTTTGACATAATTGTAGATTTAGTAGCTCCAAATTGAGAATTTGTGGAGGCATAATTTGGTTTTCATTGAGGATCCCAGAGTTACTTTGGAATTTGAGGAGACCACCAATATACTAAAAATGATGACAAGAAGGAAAATGTAAATAAGGTCTAAGGTCATAGAATTCAAAAAGCAAGAGGAACTCTTCCAAATGACTATGAAGATGAAGACCAAACCTGGGCTATTGATGAAAATAAAGAGGATCCAATTTAAATTATAGAAGCTAAGGGTGGTGTAATTAAGAAAGTAATCTTTAGAATATAATAAGAAAATAAAATACAAGAATCACAAGCTATAATTGAGGAAAATGTAGATATTTATGATAAGGTAAGTGATGCAATCTAGTCCCTTTACAATGCTTGTTCTAATATCCACAAAAATAGAGCTAAAGGGTAGCCATAGTGGTAGAGAGTTATCAGTTTCAACCAAACTTTGGGTCCAAATTGAATAAAATTGACAAAGTGGTTAGAAAAATACATTCATTGAGTTGAATTTGTTATCACTCTAAGACATAGGTCTAGCTTAAAGTTATGCCAATAGAAAAAAAGGAAGACTTAAAATATTGACATAATAAGATGAAGATAGTAATTCTATTCACTACCCAAGAGAAAAAGATAGTTGAATTGTTTAGATAAGTATTTATTTATGCTATATACATGCCTTATGGATAGGTCATAGTTCAGAGCATGTTTGAAAGCCTGTTAAAATATTCGATGAGAAATTTTAGAATGAGGATCAATAATGCTATCGAAGGAGGCAATGAGTAGGCTATTGACTTGATCACCTTTTTGAAAGATAAAATTGAAAAAGCCCAGGAAATTAGAGAATTATTCAATGTCTCATTGGAAATACATAAAAGGATTTTGGGTAAAATGAGGCCATTATTTAAAGTGCCCATTATAAATCTAGAAGTTATTGAAGTAGACCATTTAGCATGTGCAATAGATTTCGAAAATAAGAAAGAGCAAGAAGATATTGAGAAACACAAATAACTTGTATCTCAAGTAACATCCCAACCATACATAACTATTTTTTATACCTTTGCACTATATTCTCCAATAACTAAAACAATGCCTACTTCAATTTGAGTTATGTCTTTAGAAGTACCATTGTCCACAACTATTGTCACTATATCATCTAGTTTAGAAACTACAACTTGAATTACCACAATGGTTCCATATACTTTAGTGACTTGTAATCTAGTTGGTGGGAATTTTATTGTAGTAAGTCCTTCATCATCATCAGTGTTTGCATAAACAGTTGCAACTATTTCTATTTCAAGTAAATCTATGAAGTCATTTTCAGTTGTGACATCATATTATTTATATAATTTTATGTAATTATCCTAGTTGCCTTTTTATTTTATTTGGCATAGTTTATTTTAGACTTTTCTTATGGAGAAATAAAACCTTTGCATGCTGTTTTATCAAATAGTGGATTAAGTGTGTTTTATTTCTAATTAGACAAACTATTGAGTAAAATCATATTGATAAAAATATGCAATAAATGACACAAACTGATTTAGTTCTTCCTAAATTTAGAAATATGATAAAATGGGAAATACCATAGATAAATTACTTGGATGGAAAATTAGGAATTTAGGACTAAGACTGAGGGCTATGAGTTTGAATATATGACTACATATCATGAATGTGAATTAGGAACATGAATTTGCTTGTTCTCTGGACAAGGCCATGGTAATCTGATAGAGTTGCTCAAGCTATAGTATATAGGGAGTGCTAGTGTCTGATAGGGTTTTTACCCTTTGTGAAATTTGGGTATGTGCACTATCACCTATTGATCATATGTATGTGTTATGTGATTCACGATCTATCGTGGAAGCCACTATGTATATTTTTATTCACTTGAAACCCTAACTTGATAGATAATGATGAATAAATGGGATAAAATAAAAAAATGGGTTAGTAATTGAAGTTGTGTTTGACCTTAAAACCCCATGTGTTGAGTGCTACCTACATACCAATACTATTAAGAGTGATCAAACTCTATGCAATTTCCCATGCTATGATGGTGTGTGAGAAAGACTGGTGAAAAATGCTAAATGCTAGTGCAATCCTAGTGTGGTTAGGTACCTTGAAAAATGATTTGTGATCTTGGAGGTGTATGCAAACTTAAATTATGGATACTAAGGCTTTGTGGACTAGAAATTGGGAAGGAAAGATGTTTTTCTCTCAATGTATAGTTAGATATTCTGGTACTTTTTCATATGTGTGCCCTCTAGTGCAAAATAATTTGAAAATGTGGTTTTATAGTGATATTTTTTGAATTATTTTGAATGGGACTTGAAAAACATGTAGGCAAACCTATATGGTAAATTAAATGATCAACTAGCCATTATTTGGTAGGAGGATGCAAATGGTGGAATTGGACAATAACGGGGAATGGGATAGTCCAAAAAGAATGACCTTTTCTAAAGAGCATAGATAGATAAAATGGGAGTGTAAATCAATCTCAAAGTGAGTTTAGGATATTTAAGATGTTAGACATGAATTTTTTTGAGATCATTAGTTTCTTGGAGAAAAGGGGCATCCACATAGAATTTAAGGGACAAAGGTCAAAAGACTATGAAATGAGGCATGAGTTAAGTGTGTATGAGGATTGGTCATAAGTGAAATTTTTAGCTTAAATATTAATTTATGTCTCTACATTCACCCCCCCACACCCCCTCTGCCCCCCTTCCACCCCCTGACCCGCCCCCACTTCCCCCCCCTTTATTCTAGTAATGCAACAAAGTGAAAGTATTAGAGTAATAGGAAAAGAGATATACTTGAACTTACCTATGAAGAATAATCTTGAATGTAGGCCACAACATTGAACTGTGCCTGATGTGAACCTACAATGAAACATGTATAAATAAATCTTTAAAATGAAATCTAAAAGTAAAAACAAGAAACTTATAGATATAATAACAAGGAATGAATACACCTAATTGGATACACAAACCATTGTGTTTTTTGGTGAAAAAATGATGACTATAGAGTGTAGGGCCCTTGTTTATTTCTTATTTGTTGAAACAATTGGACTATGCATGAGCTAATCCTCATTGATAAGATTGTGTAATTAATAAATCAAGGTGTGTTTGAATTCATCATTGCATACCCAAATTAGTGGATCATTATGGTTTAACAACTAGTGAAAAATTGGTGCAAAAAGGTGAATCAACCACTGCAGATGGAATAGGATTTATTTTTGGTGAAGAAATAGCACAAAAGTAATATGATATAATTCTAGTGTATATAACATGGAGAATGACATAGGTTACCATTTCATCTATGAAAATGGTGCAAAACTAGGCAAGGAGGTGGTCATGAGCCATGCACATGCCCCTAATCTAATGTTCAAGCATATTGGTTCTAAGGCTAAGTAAAATCAAGTGACTTTATGAGGAAAAATCTATGTAAAACTTTGGAAAACATGCCATGCATGATGCCCCCAATCTAAGCAAAATCTAGGACAAAATTGAGTATTTATAAAAATGGTTCTATATACCTATTATAAACTATGTTCTAACTTAGCATCTAATTTTTAGGTGAAATTGTTTGCATGTTTTTGATCAATGTGTTTTGAATCACCATCTGTGATTCATTCTCAAGAAAATTTCTTTGAGATGAATGAAAATGGTGATTCAAAATGCCTAAATCAAAATATGCACATAGTTTGACCCAAAAATTAGATGCCCAATTACATGGATTGTGAAAACATCAAATTTATTATGTTTTATAACTGCTTCTTACTCTTATAATTTTTGGGAATCACCATTTTCTACTTGCTAGGACAACAATGTGGTGTTTTGGACATGACCAACTTGCACCCTTGTTTGAATAGAGTGTTGTTGTCCAAAATTAATTTCTATGTTTTGATTATGGATTATGATCAAATATGTCAAGCCTACTCATTTTTGATTGTGTACTATACTATTTTAACTTAGTCTCCAAGATAATCCACTATGAATGCCTCCTCTTTTGAGGTGAGTTATGAAGCCTAAACAATAACTTAGCTCAAAATAAAAAAGCTATGTGAGAGATGTTATAAAAATGTAAATTTGAATTATTAATGATAACATGAAAGGGCATGGCATCATCATATAAAAAATAAGCAAAATAATGATATAATATGCATGTGGAAAAAATCAAACATAGTGACAATGCCAAGATAGATGTTAGAAAACAATTATATACTAAATATAACTAAGCTGGTTAGAACAAATCAGGGATGATGCATGATATGCATCATGACATTGTAAAATTGGGAAGATGCATCATATCCATCATGGCATCAAAATCTATGCAAATTGAGAACACAAGTGTCATGTCCATGACACACACACACACAATTAGTACACTCAAAAGCACACATAAATCACACAATAGAATGCCAAGAGGCCACATACTAGGGACATGTTCATATGCCACTCATATGCATAAAATCATTCAATAAAGGATTAGAAGAATAATCAAGGACATGTTCAATTGTACACAAACCAAACTAGATGAATACACACAAGATATGAAGTGAAAAATTGAACATGAAAATTATGCATGAATAAGTGAAGTTAATCACAATTAACAACCTATAACATTAGCATATTTAACAACTTAGGTATCTATTAGTCTAGTAACATGAAATTAAGTGAGCTAATAAATCATTGTGCAATGTAATGTACTAAAATATGAACAATAGGGATAGTCATAGAATAATAAAATATGTGCAAAAAGATGCCCCTAGTGAACTTGTTATGATATAGAAAATCTATAGAGAGTCTGTAATTGGTTTGTATTTAGAAAATAAAATTCTATGTTCACTAGGAAAAGTCTTTTGGAATCAAATAAGAGTGTAGTGCATTAATTTCTAGGCTAACTTATTCTATCTATATAAATTTTTTGCACCTGAGATAATATCATCACCTATAATTACATCTGGAAGTGACAACTTGTGTATTATGCCCTCACTCTTGTACACTTGTGAAGCATATTTGATATAAAACTAGATAAATATAAGTAATACATATACTAAGAACAAATCAAGTGATGTAAATAAGCTACACACATCATTCATAGGTCCTAGTTTTTATAATTTTCTATATTTTTTTTATTTTTTGAATATGTGAAAACATGAAAAGGAATATATACTAACTAATGAGTCCCATAAGAGATTCAAAATCAATAGGTCCTATGTATAATAAAGAAAGGATTATCTCTCATGAATGGAGATTATCATGCCACTGTGAATTAATTGATCTTAGCTCAGAATCTAAAAGTTAGTTTGACTCTTAAACATAAATTCCATGGTCATGATAATGCTCTATAGTATACTAAATATGTTTTTTGGCATGATGAACTATAGTAATCATCAGAACCCATAGTGGAGTGTATGATATTTATGTTTATGTCCTTTGTGAAGTATCAATCTAGGATGAACTGAAGTAGAGATCATTTCTCTAGAATTTATGACAAATATATGATTAAGTGGCCTTTCAAGGATAGATGTCCCTGGAGAATGGACCGCTTGATTATGAATGTTCTGAGTAGATTGAACCTTTTTTGGTTGCTTAATTGTAATCTAATACATAGGAATAATGATATTTGGTTGGAAGGGGTATTCATATGGAATATCATGAACTATGATAACAACATTAGAAAAAATGAATCTAAGGGTATTCTAATAATGTATCAAAGACCCTCTACATTGGTTACTGCTACAAACCTGGTGGCCACATGTGCTAGATCAACCTATAATGGGAATGCGATCTCACTAATAGAACTCTGAGTGTGTCCATTAAAGCCATTAATAACCATGGTAGTAGGATATATCTCTATATGTGTATCCAAGATGAGAGAGAAGTATGATGGTGCACATATTCACACTTGACCCATTATCAAACATGACACTTTTTATAGGTTGATGATTAATATAAGCTCTAATGAATAAAGAGTACAAATCATAGTCATCTTCAATAATTTCATGCTTTAAAAATGTGATGAGTGGACTAAATGGCACTAAAATAATATATGTACCAATGATTCCTTTCAAGGGTTAGGTTGCCTCTATATGATTATAAATTAGAAGTGGGTGTGCATTATATGTGTAATGCACCTTGATGTATTTGTTGCCTCTTAACCTATATGCTTGGGCAAATGATAACTGAATATATTCATTGGTTTATTCTCACTTGGTTTTGTTTGTGTACTTTCATTAGGTATACTCACATCAATGATGTTCTCATCTATCAAATCCTATATTTTATGTCACAAAATAATGCATCTATTGGTAGTATGTGCTAATGTCGTATGATAGTCACAAAAGGAATTATGATCAAATGCATTTGGATGAGAATTAGTAATATCAAACTATCTAATGGGAGGGATAGATATGATGTTACATTCCAATAACTTTTTAAAAAAATTGTAGAGAGCTTTTGGTAAGTTGGTAAAATGTGTCCTTGGAGGAGTTGATATTACAATACACATAATAGGTTGTGAAAATACGTTGACTATTGCCTTTTGATCACTCTTATTTTCACTTGGATTTCAAATTGTATGGTGGCTTACTTAGATTGGATGCATAATTAAGTTTGCTCATTTTTGATAACCTAACTTGTCTTTCCTTGAGTATATGACACAAATCTATGAATGATATAAAATTATTAAACATAATAGATTCATGTAGAGGTGGAAGCAAATTTTGTTTTAAGATGTATTACAATTCCTTATTTTCTATAGGATTGTAACAACCCAATTTTTTAAAATAAAGTTAAGTTTATTAACATCATTCAAAACTAGCCCTCTTGAAAATGAACACTTCTCTCAATGAAAAACTCATGAGCAGTGCGATGGAGAAGTTTGTATCGCTTAACTCCCTTAGGACACCCAATGAAGATGCAAGGTTGAATTTAAGGTTCCATTGAATTATGTTTATTCTTCATAATGTAGGCCATTAAAGGATATCCAAACACTTCAAAGTGATTTACTATGGGTTTCTGCCTGCTTCAAGCTTCAATAGGAGTGACTCCCTCTAATGCTTTGTGAGGAACTCAATTTTGGATATAAAAAACACAATTGATGGCCTTGGACTAATACTGAGGTGTAAGAGACTTGGAGTGTAGCATGAAATTGGCTATTTATTTCAAGGAATTGTTCTTGTGATTTGTAACACCATTCTACTGAGGACCATATAGAACTATATGTTTTAGTTCAATCCCATATGAAGTATAAAATTGTTAAAAACAATTACTTACATACTCACCCCCATTATTAGTGTGCAAAATCTTGATGGATTTACCTGACTATTTTTATACAAATGGCTTAAAGTCTTGAAAATGATCAAAGACCTCAGATTTATACTTAATAAATTACACCCAAGTATACCTTAAATAGTCATTAATGAAGGTAAGCATGTATTTAATCTTTTTGAATGAAGGTTTTGGAAATGGACCAAAAATGTCACTATGGATAATCTCTAATATCTATTCAACTCTCCATGATTTTCCCTTGTCACCCTTCTCCTCAGGATGCTTACCAAGTATGGAACCTGTTGGGTGAATATTTTGTCACCAGCTAACTGATGAGCAAAATAGGTGATTTCAACCACAACATAAGGAGATTGGTCAGCCAAATGTGTAGGTTTACCACATCAGAAGGGGACAAATCTCTCCTCTCATTAAGGGGAGGTTCCCTATAAAATATGAGGGGCTAGATACTATAAATATATGCAAAAAATAATAATCAGGGGTAGGACAACACCATCCATCTCTCTTCTTTTAGAGATGATGTTCACAAACAAAAGAGAAATCCAGGTGAAAACACTAAAGGCACTTCTCTTGTTTCAGAAGTGGTCTTACAACAAGCAACATGAGTTATTTCTGATAGGTAACAAGTAACAGGTAATAAGGGTGCAATAACCAATAGGATGAGGTGTAGCACAAAGTCTCCCCCTCAACTGCCAAAGAGTGAAATACGAAGGATAATGGGGGTACAAAGTCATCCCAAGATCCTTTACATAGAAACAAAAAAACAAACACATACAAAAGACAATTGTGGTAGCACAAAGTCTCTCCACAGTTGGCTTTAGGACACCTTCCTGATTACTTCCAGTAGTCCTGCTTATTTCATTAAAATGGAAAAGAATGCATTCATAAAATAGACATAAGAACAATCTCCTAAATGACACAAACTATTTCAGCACAAAGTTTAAAAGTAACCTACTTTTTGATTCAAATAAAGAACTATGATTAACAATCTGAGCTTAAAGTCTCAGTGATCGCCCTTCAATTTTGGCAGAGTTTCACTTCTATATCAGAGAGATCCCCTTTGCATAAAATAAGAGATTACAATATATAGTAGCCAAGAAAAGCTTGGCACTTTGTTTCATGAAATGACCCATGCTGCATTCAATGCCTTGAATGCATTTTTAGTTTTGTCAAGGGGCCATGCTGGAAAAGGGTGTCTACCTTAACTGTGGCATGTTAATTCATCTCAAAATATCTTCTCCTCTGCATGGGCCATCTGACCTTTCTCCCAATAGGTACGCAGCTGTGCCCTCACTTTCTTGTCATGGAAGAAACATAGGCTGCACCTTTTAATGCTTATGAGCTCAGATGTCTACTTGGTGGACTATTCCACCTACTGGAAATAACTCATACGTAGATATTTCTAGTCTTTCCCTCTTTCCTATTGTAATTTGAGCTCTTGGGCTATCTTTTCCCTTTCTACTGGCTCTTTCAGCATCCCTCTTCAGTTGGTCACTGAGTTTTTTTTAGGTTCCATGCCACATTTGAAAATCAATAAATATTTCATTACCCTGAATTTGACATCCACGAGGACGTCATGGGTTCACTGGTTCAACGGTTTGGGTGGCCTTCTCGGCTCCTTGGTTTCCATCTCTTCCTTAGAAGCCTTTGTTTTCTCTAAGTCTCTCGAGCTTTGAAATTTCGTCGACTTTATGTCTTTGGAACACTCCGAAGGGAAGGTGTCCCTTCGGGCTTTGAGAAAGGTCCATTTCCTGGTCGTTGAGAGCCCCCTGCAAGGGTACATGCCCTTCAGGGTCCTTCGGGTGGCCTTCTTCTTCGAATCCTTTGGACAAAATGTCTGAAGGAATTCCTTCAGACATTTTATCTGAAAGAAATCTTTCCTTTGCCTTAGCCACTTTTCGTCAGAGCCTTTGATCATTCCTTCAGACAAAATGTCTGAAGGAATTCCTTTAGACATTTTATCCGAAGGATTTCCCTTATAAAATTAGCCACAAAAAATCTTTTTGAAGGATATCTTTTTGGTCCCTTTTATTCATTGCCCTCCACAAGGGTACATGCCTTTTGGGCTTTAGGGGACTCCTTTGAACAGTTCGATTGAATTGACTGATTGAACCAACTTTGGTTCAAAAGTTCAATGGTTTAATACTGTGTTTCGCTCATTGAATTGACTGCTTGAACCAACCGCTTTGAACCATTCGTTTGAACTTGTTGAACCTTGAACTTTTGAACTATTTTGGTTCAAGGTTCAATGGGTTCAATCTTTCTTCTTTTTTTCTAAGTCTTTCGAAGCTGTTGAACTTGTTGAAGTGGCTAAACTTTGAAATTTTGCCAAAATGCTTAACTTTTTGAGTCTGCCGACATCGTTGAACCTTTGAACCCATTGAACCATTGAACCTTTGAAAGTGGGGTTCAATGGTTCAATCCTTTGTTTGAAGCTTGCCGATGGACCTTTTGGTTGAACCTTGATGTTGAACCAACCTTGAAATTGCCTAAGTGTTGGGAACTTGTTTCTTTCCTGTAGAGTATGTAGAAATCAGCCTGTAGAGTCCATAAAAATCAACCTGCAGAGTCTGTAAAAATCAGCCTATAAAGTCCATAGAAATAAGCCTATAGAGTCCGTAGAAATCAGCCTGCAGAGTTCATAGAAATAAGCCTGTAGAGTTCATATAAATCATCCTATAGAGTCTGTAGAAATTAGCCTACAGAGTCCATAGAAATCAACCTATAGAGTCTGTTAGCTGAAAAAGCTTGAATAATGGAGAATTTGAATACTCAGAACAATTTTTTGAGAAGGGAAAAGAGAATTTTGGCCTGCAGGACCAAAATAGTTCATATGTTGTCCTAAAAATGAGTGACAAATTTTGGGAACAACAGCTGGCTCCAGTTGGGGAACTTTTTTCAGTTGAAATTTTGAAATAACTGAGGGGAGTAGAAACCAAAATCTCTAGTGCCTTCAAGTATGCCATTGGGATACGGAGTCATGCTACCCAAAAAAGAAGGTGCTAAAAATGAAAATGAAAAGCATAAAATAGAACTAAAGACTATATAAATATACATATGTATAGATGATCTTATCTAATACTTCAAGAATTGAAGTGCTTCAGATGCTACCCATTGTGAGGTAGAAAAAAAGGGCGTGCCATCTTGATACTTCAACAGGAAACTATTTTCACCATTGTGTTGATGGATAGTAAACGTGCCTCTCCATAGGGAATCAAAATTTCCATGCATTCCCTTTGGTTCTCTTCTCTTGTCCTATAATAGAACTTGATCTCCAATCTGGAAATCACAGGTTTTTGTTTTCTGGTCGAAGAGCTTCTTCACCAAACTTTGATGCATAGCAATTTGGTCCACCACCATAGTTTGCTGCTCATCCAGCTCAATCAAGCACATGATCCTTTTGTCAATGTAGCTTTCATATGTCTGATCTTCAATCGCCTTTGCCAATTTTAGTGCTAGAAATTCTAGGGTGATTGGTATCTTTGCATTGAGACCATACAAAAGTTGGAATGGTGACATACCTATCACCCTCTTGGGTGTAATTCTGTCTGCCCATAAAGCATCAACTAATGCTTTATGCCAGGTTCGTTGGATGTCATCCACCAACTTCTTGATGATGGTCACCATGTTTCTTGTTGCTTGATTTAGCTTGGCCATTCCCTTATGGAAAATAATCAGAGGAATGGGAGAGGGTAATCCCATAGTAAAAATAAATTGAGTGATCTCATGAGAAGAGAAACAAACTGCATTATCTGTCACAATCTTGGTTGGGACCCCAAACCTGAAAATGATGTTTTCTTTGAGAAAATTGCATACCACTTTTGAAGTAGCATGCTTGGTTGGAATTACTTCCACCCATTTGGTGAAGTAATCTATGGCTGTGAGGACATAATAATGTCCAACGCTTGAAGATGGGTTTACAACACCAATGAAATCGATTCTCCATTGCTGAAATGGCTCTTCTATTACCACTGGCTTAAGAGGCAGAGTAGCTAACTTGGGTCTTCCAACGAACTATTGACATAATTCACATCTTCATACCCATTTTTATGCATCTTGAAATAGAGTAGGCCAGTAATACTTGGCTCATAGAATCTTATGGGCAGTTATAGGCACATAAAAATGTGCTCCACAGGCCAGATTATGGAAGGACTTCAAAAGTTGGTTCTGCTTCTCTTTATCCATGCAACAAAAGAACACTCCATCAAAGCTCCTCTTCTACAGGCTGTTGTCCCACAGAACAAAATTGACAGCTTTCAATTTAATAGTCCTCTTTTCTTTATGAGATAGGTGAGCAGGACACTCACCATAAGGAAATGAGAAATATTCGAATACCACTCATTCGTGGTGGAGACAAAGAGGACTGTTGGCATTTCTTCCACTTCTATTTCTTCATGCCCTACTTCTTCGGGTCTATTGTCATCAATCAATCGGTAGAGGCCCCTTCCTCATACAAGCTTTGTTGGTTTGATAATGAGATCAAAATCCTAGATTTTAGCAATCCAATTGCCCCTTTTGGTTTCAAACTCCTGCTGAGTTAATATGGATTTGACTGTGGTATCAGGAACCAGGGCAATAGTGTGTGAATTAAAGATGTAAAAATGGAAGTGATTTAATGCCATTACCACTACATAAGCATGCTTCTCCATGTTTGAATACTTCAGTTCATGAGCTTTGAGAGGACAACTCATGAAGGATATGGGAGATTCCACACCTTCTTCATTCTTTTGAACTAGAGCTACTAGAATTACGTGCTCAAAAGCATAACTATATACTGTGAAATCCTTGGTATAATCTGGATAAACCAGAATTGGGGTGTGGGCAATAGCTGTCTTGATGTCTCGAAATACCAATTTGCCTTCTTCAATCTAGTTGAAAGTGGCCTTTCCCTTCATCATGTTCACAATGTGGCAAGTCTTCTCAGCAAACTCAGGGATGAACCTTCATAAAAAATTCACTTTTCTAAAGAAAGAGTGAACTGCAGTCTTACTTGTGGGTAGAGTAAGCTCTTGGATGGATTTGACTCTTTTTGAGTCAATTTTATGGCTTCTCGAGATACAATGTGTCTGAGAAGTTTCCCTTCCATTACTCTAAAAACAAACTTCTTGGAATTTAGAGAAATGCCATTATAGTGGCATCATTCCAAAACTTGTCACAAATGGCACACATGGTCAAGACGATGCTTAGAAAAGACTATTAAATCATCAAGGTAAACCATAATGAACTTACCCATTTTATCCTTGAAATCAAGGTCCATTGCTCTCTGTAAAGTGGTGCCAGCATTTATCAGGCCAAATGGCATTTTTTGATATGCAAAGGTTCCCCAAGGCATGGTGAAGGCAGTCTTATGTTGGTCTACTTTGCCAACTTCTACTTGATTGTATCCAAAAAAGTTGTCTAACATTGATAACATCTCTAAATCGGTCACTGTCTAAATAACTTGGTCCATGATGGGCAGATGATATTTATCCTTTAAGGATGACTGATTCAAATTTTTAAAGTCCACACAAATGTGAATTTCACCATTTTTCTTCCTCACAGAAACTATGTTTGCAATCCATATAGAATGATGGATTGAGAAAAATATCCTAGCATTCAGTATTTTCTATATTTCAGATAGAATAGTACCTGATATCTTTGGATTGTATTGTCAGGATTTCTGCTTGCAAGGCACCGATTCACTCTTGAGAGGAATTTCATAGTGAATTTATTTAGGCCTAAGTGACTTCATATCATCATAAGAGTATGCCAAAACATCCATGTACTGGTGGAGCAGAGTAGTGAACTTGAACTTTTCTTTCTGAGTGTAACACTTCCCAATGTTCACCATCTTGGGATTTTTCTTGGTACTCAAATTTATCTAATCAAACTCCTAAGAGGAGCTTGCATCTATTTGTTGCTATTTGATGAATATGTCATGCTTGTCAAACAACTTCTCAAGGGAAACCTATCCTTTGGGACTTTTATTCCCTTTAAGTTGTAGGAATTCTTCACCTGCATTTGAATTTGTTTTAGGGGCTAATTCACTGCCTTCAAAGTGGAGCTATTTGAAGCTACCTTTTTATTCTAGGAAGGTAATGATTTGGTTGTCACCATTAAATACTTGCCAATGATTGGCATTGTCAGGCATACTTGGTCAAACAACTAGTTTGATAGTGTACCTATTTCCCTTAAAATATAGATGAGAAACCAAAAGAGTTGCTGAAACAACCAATGCATCCACTCTGTCATTAAATTCCTTGGGCACTACATAGATACTAAAAGCATCAAAGCTTTAAATTTGATCTCAAACCAGATTGCGGTAGTGGTGCAATCTCTCATTTTTGGTTTGGTATAGGTTTCTCACTTGACAAACCACCAGTTCAATGTCTCCTTTAGCATGAAAGAGTTTGATGCCCCTATCTTGAGCAGCCTTCAACCTGAGTAACAGAGATTCGTACTTAGCAGTG
Source organism: Torreya grandis (assembly GCA_037957365.1). NCBI lineage: Eukaryota > Viridiplantae > Streptophyta > Pinopsida > Cupressales > Taxaceae > Torreya > Torreya grandis. Next base: position 4,256,562 of record JARHVA010000585.1, read on the forward strand.
TTGTTGGTGTTGCTGAATTACAACTTGTATGAAAAAGGAAAAATATCTCTTTGAGGAGATATCAATAAAATCTTGGTTCTTGAACTAGTAGAACAACTGCCATCAAATTCCAGTATCCATACATCATCAGAGGCTAACCTTACCTCAGATTTTCCTTCGTTTAGAGGAGAGGATTCCTTTGGGCTTGCACTGTGCTCTCTTATGTCTTCTACTATTTTATCTGAACCAATTTTTAGATTGACATTTTTAAAAATTTCATCAGCTAAGACAAGAGCATCCTTAGTAGTCAGGAAGTAATTACCCATGCTTGAAGACTTAAACAAAATTTGAGCTTCAAGCGCTGATGTTTGAGTGACCACATATTTTACTTCCTTCTCAGGGAGCAATCTCTGCATAACACCTTTGACTAGGATCCTTGCCTCAAATAGGTCCATACTTAATACACCACCAACATCCTTGCAAAAATTTCTTCCAAGAAGAATACCGTATGAGGCTGGGACGTCGACCACCAAGACTGTCATCTTGATCCTTTTGTCTGGGAATGCTGCAAATACAAATTGGGCATCCTTGATTTGTCCCAATAGTGGCACTTATTTATTATCCATGGAGAAACATCTCTCAAATGTCTTGGTCAGTGTGAGACCAAGGGATTCTACCACTTTGGCAGGCATGACATTGTCAGATATACTTGAGTCTATGATGCAATTGTTTAGCTAGTGTCCATTTATCAACAGGGAGACATAAAATGGTTCAGTCCTTCTAAGAGTAGTAGGAAGAGTAATGAAAATGTTATTTTGGGTGGATGTAAGAGTTACCTTTGGAGCAGCAGGTCTTATAGGGATGGTTTTATTCCTTACACACTGAACCAACTTATCCAACTGCTCAGGGTTGGATTGCAGGAATTCAAATTTGGACATTTGAATTTTAGTTTTCTTGATATGGTCGACTATGTCAAATGTCTAAAATGAATTAGGAATGGGAAAAGAGAGTTCATCCTTTTGGTTTTTAGGGGGGGAAGGACTGATTTGCGAAATTGAAGTTGAAGGTGCAAAAATGTTTGGGGTACTTACTTTTTTAGCAATCATCGGATTCTTTAGCTGGAAAGGTAGAGAAGTTCCTCGTTTGCCAATTGAAATTGCAGGCTGAGCTCACTCCTCTATTTTTTAATCAACTTGCTAGGTTAACTGATTCTTAGACTGGGTGAACACAACGTATGATTCCTCAACTGCTTTACCTTCATTTCTGGGTTCATCTTGGTAATTCAGGAAACCAATGTTAGAGTCACCAACTAATTCTTCTTCTTCCTCTGTGAAGAGATTAGCATCATCTTCTAGGTTTAGCTCAGGCTAGAAGGAGAAATTAGATTCTTTTTTGAGATATCCAACTATTGAGTTGGTTGGTGCTGTTTCAATGGCCAGCTTCCCCTATGGGGGAGGAAGATGATTTGTCTGCCCTTAATTTTTGGAAGCATTACCTTGGTATGACTGATTGGGGAATGTCTTCCTTGGCATATCTCTGTATGAAAGGACATATGACATCCCTTGCACCATTTGCTTTCTAAGAGCAAGTAACTCATTTTCTAGCTTCTGCACCATTGGATCAGTGGTGCCTGTAGATGGATATTCAGAAGATGAAAAAGATTTACCTTTATTAGGATCTCTCCTTATCTTTCTTGCCAAAATAAGGTCATCTTCCACCTCAGTGTCCAAATCTTGAGCAGCAACAAGGTCTATGTGGCCAGCACGTCTCAATAGAAAACTTACTTCAGGCAGCTATGAGTTGATGAAGAAACATTTAAGGTTCTTAGGTGTTGGCTAAGTAATTATAAGAATCCTATTCCTCAGCTTGTCAAATTTGGCAATGAAGTCCCTCATAGGTTCATGAGGTTCTTTTTTCATTTGTGTGAGCTGGGCTAGCAAAGCATGCACATCTTTTGCAGGCTTGAACCTTGATTCAAACTTAGCTTTGAGAGTTTTCCAGTTAGTCACAGTCTGGGCTTGTAGATGATAGAACTAGTCTGCAGCAGCACCTTGTAATATTTCCATAAATAGCCTGACTGCTACATCCTCATACTCCACGCCTATCACACTGCAGGCTATGATGAAAGATGCAATGTGTTCATCAGGATAAACTCTTCCATCACCAAAGAATTTGGATAAATTTTTCTTTGAACTACGTGGTAGCTCATGTAGAGGTGGAGTTAAATTGAGTGGGCTAAAAGAGTTACCCCAGGGGCCTTAAACCGCCATGATTTGTTTATGGAAAGTGGAGATAAAAAATTTGGGTGGAGTATATATAGGCAAAGCTCTACTAACAATAAAAAAAGAAGCTTTGCCTTGTATTAGTGATTTAATATGGGTAGGAGGAAGACTCCTAGTTCGTTGAACTTGAAGTTGTGGAGGAAACAAATCGAAATTGCCCTGTTGCACCAACTCAAAAATAGGGTCAACAACACCTTGGGATCTCTGCTTCTAGTATAGCATGGAGTTGCTAGATTGTAGAATAAAAATGAAAAATAACTGGCCCTGCTTCAACTTGAAGCTTGAGGCTTCAAACTGTGCGCTCTTCCCCAGCGGAGTCACCAAAAAATTATTGGGTGAATATTTTGTCACCAACTAATTGATGAGCAAAATAGGTGATTTCAACCACAACATAAGGAGATTGGTCGGCCAAATGTGTAGGTTTACCATATTATAAGGGGGAAAATCTCTCCTCTCATCAAGGGGAGGTTCCCTATAAAATATGAGGGGCTAGATACTATAAATATATGCAAAAAATAACACTCAAGGGAAGGACAACACCATCCATCTCTCTTCTTTTAGAGATGATGTTCACAAACAAAAGAGAAATCCAAGTGAAAACATTGAAGGCACTTCTCTTCTTTTAGAAGTGGTCTTGCAACAAACAACATGAGTTCTTTTTGATAGGTAACAAGTAATAGGTAACAAGGGCACAGTAACCAGCAGGATGAGGTGTAGCACAAAGTCTCCCCCTCAACTGCCAAAGAGTGAAATATGAAGGATAATGGGGGTACATAGTCGTCCCAAGATCTTTTACATAGAAACAAAAAAACAATCACATACAAAAGATAATTGTGGCAGCACAAAGTCTTTCCATAGTTGGCTTTAGGACACCTTCCTGATTACTTCCACTAGTCCTGCTTATTTCATTAAAATGGACAAAAATGCATTCAAGAAATAGACATAAGAATAATCTCCTAAATGACACAAGCTATTTCAACACAAAGTCTGAAAGGAAATTGCTTTCTCATTCAAATAAAGAACCATGATTAATAATCTGAGCTCAAAGTCTTAGTGATCACCTTTCAATTTTGGCAGAGTTTTGCTTCTAAATCAGAGAGATCCCCTTTGCATAAAATAAGAGATTACAATATATAGCAGCTAAAAAAGGCTTGGCACTTTGTTTCATGGAATGACCCATGCTGCATTCAATGCCTTGAATGCATTTTCAATTTTGTCAAGGGGCCATGCTAGAAAAGGGCATCTGCCTTAACTGTGGCATGTCAATTCATCTCAAAATATCTTTCCTCTGCATGGGTCATCTGACCTTTCTCCCAATAGGTACGCAACTGTGCCCTCACTTTCTTGTCAAGAAAGAAAAATAGGCAACACTTTTTAATGCTTATGAGCTCAGATGTCTACTTGGTGGACTATTCCACCTACTAGAAATAACTCCTACGTGGATATTTTTGGTCTTTCCCTCTTTCCTGTTGCAATTTGAGCTCTCAGGCTATCTTTTCCCTTTCTGTTGGCTCTTTCGACTCCCTCTTCAGTTGGTCACTAAGTTTGTTTTTAGGTTTCACGCCACATTTGAAAATCAATGGATATTTCATTACCCTAAATTTGACATCCACAGAGGATGTCATTGGTTCACTGGTTCAATGGTTTGGGTGGCCTTTTTGGCTCCTTGGTTCTGTCACTTCCTTAGAAGCCTTTGTTTTCTCTAAGTCTCTTGAGCTTTGAAATTCCTTTGGCTTTATGTCTTTAGAACACCTCAAAGGGAAGGTGTCCCTTCAGGCTTTGAGAAAGGTCCATTTCCTAGTTGTCTGAGAGCCCCTTGCAAGGGTACATGCCCTTCAGGGTCCTTCGAGCGGCCTTCTTCTTCGAATCCTTCAGACAAAATGTTTGAAGGAATTTATTTGGATATTTTATTTGAAGGAAATCTTTCCTTTGCCTTAGTCGCTTTTTGTTGGGCCTTTGATCATTCCTTTAGACATTTTGTTCAAAAGATTTCCCTTGTAAAATTAGCCACAAAAAATCTTTTCGAAGGATATCTTTTTGGTCCCTTTTGTTCACTTCCCTCCATAAGGGTACATGCCTTTTGGGCTTTGGGAAACTCCTTCGAAACATTTTATTAAACCGACCGATTGAACCAACTTTGGTTCAATAGTTCAACGGTTCAATACTATATTCCACTCATTCAATTGACTGCTTGAACCAACCGCTTTGAACCATTCATTTGAACTTGTTAAACCTAGAACCTTTGAACCATTTTCAAGGTTCAATGGTTCAATGGGTTCAATCTTTCTTCTTTTATTCCAAGTCTTTTGAAGCCGTTGAACTTGCCAAAGCGGCTGACCTTTGAAATTTTGCTAAAATGCTTAACTCTTTGAGTCTGCCAACATCGTTGAACCTTTTTGAACCATTGAACCTTTGAAATCGGGGTTCAATGGTTCAATGGTTCAATCCTTTGTTTGAAGCTTGACAATGGACCTTTTGGTTAAACCTTGGCGTTGAACCAACCTTGAAATCGCCTAAGTGTTGGGAACTTGTTTCTTTCCTGTAAAGTCTGTAAAAATCAGCATGCAGAGTCCATAGAAATCAGCCTATAGAGTCCATAGAAATCAGCCTATAGAGTCCATAGAAATCAGCCTACAAATTTCATAGAAAAATCAGCCTATAGAGTCTGTAGAAATCAGCCTGCAGAGTCTGTAGAAATCAGCCTATAGAGTCTGTTAGCTGAAAAAGCTTGAATAATGGAGAATTTGAATACTCAGAACAATTTTTTGAGAAGGAAAAGAGAATTTTGGCTTGCAATACCAAAACAATTCATATGTTGTCTAAAAAATGAGTGACAAATTTTGGGAAGAACACAACCCTAAAAAATTTATAAAAAAACTTGACTCATGGCAACCCTAAAACTATGCCATGATAACTGAGTTAATCTAGGTAGTGATAGTTGAGATGGTTGAATCACTCATGCCATAATCTACTCACCCCATCTAAATGAGCGAGCAATGTAGTAGAGGGTTAATTAGGAGCAAAATGTGAGAAAATATAAAATTATGACTAGTGATCTACTTTCACAAATGTAATAGTGGATTCATTATCTTGTTCCCTAATAACCATTGAGTTAGGTATGAATTTAACTTTCTTTCCCAAACTGATGTGAGTGATCTGATAAATATATAAGAGATTGGTAGATAATGAGGGAACACATATAACATCATGAAATGTCCCATTATTGATTTCAATCGATGCATTCCCACTAACTTCAACAAAAGTATCATCACCCAATAATATGAAAGGCATAGGACAAGGCTTCAAGGACAAGAACATGTCCCATGATGAATCCATATGGTGTGAGGCACTAGAGTTAATTACCCATGTTGAAGGTTAGGATGCAACTGTAATAAGTGATTTGTTATTTACCCTTTTTACTATATTTGGCCGTATAAGACTCTTATGCTGATGAAATTTGATTTTTAGATTAAAGAACACTAATATTATGCTTCTCAAGCATTTTTGTTAGTTGGTCAATCTGCTTCTTCATGCATTTGGATTCATCATGCCTATATTCCTTATAATAGGCACAAACGAGTCACTCTTTCTTAGATTTCACTTCTGAAGAGGAGAAATCTTTGGATGCTTTAGACTTAACATCATATTTTTGATCATTTCTTTGCTCTGCGTCTTTGTTGTTCTATTTATTGTCTTTAATACTAGAAGCCTTATGCTTGTCAAGACTCATAATTAAGGCATGTGATTTAGATGACTTTAATGTACTTATTTGAATATGCTTGTCTTGTTCTTGAGTTAAATTAACAACAAAGTTATCTAAGGACTGCATGGTCCATGTATCCCCAAGTTCATGTTTGGTACTGTGGAAGGTAAAAATAAAGTCAAAATAGTCAAAACCTAATTTGGAAAGGATGAAAATAATCAATTGATCATCTTTTTTATCAATGTTGCATAATTTTTACTGTAACCTAAATGATTTGAACTTTGTGAACAAATCTTGTATTGTATCAAAATCATCTAGGCTCAAACTAATGAGCTCATTATCCAACTCATGACCCCTCATGATGTCCTTCTTACCAAAGGGTATTACCAATGTGGTCTACACTTGATTTGGAATAGTATAAGATTTAATATGAAAGATGAAGTTAGGAGACATAGACAGACATAGTAGACCATAAGCTTTATCACTTTTTTATACCACTTCACCTTCTCTGCTTTAGGTGTAGGCCCTATTTTTGTACCCATATTATTTTGGTGTTAGCCTTTACTACTCAAAATGATTTGTATTTTGAATTTCCACTGATGATAGTTGAAGAGAGGAAAAATTGAGACTAGAGATTGATCCATTATAGTAATGATGTATGTGTTAAATTGTATATGCTAAAATGTATTGATATACAATTTTCCATGAATCTACAAAAGTTCAATTTTACAAGGCACAAGAATATCACCAATACGTAGAGCTTGAAAAAATTGCACTTTAAAAAAAACACCTAAAAAGAGATGAAGGATAAAAGTTATGGAAGTTTGAATGTTTTTTACTCACAAAAAATAATGATCTCCACTTTACATAAATTTGAAAAAAAGTAGGTGAAACTTTTTTGGTGTGCAAAAAGTTTGGCCAAATTTTTGTGAGAAGTTAATCCCCCTTGGACTGGTTGTGAATAGGGAATTAAATTCCCATGTGACTAGGCATATAAGGTTTAGGATGAAGGGTCATCAAAGTTTTAGACCTTTCTCGTGGTCATCTATATTTTTCACCTTTCATGTAGTCATCAAAGATTGGTTTTGGGGTTACACACAAAAACTTCTTCTTGCTCATGTTTGATTTTGATACTACACACATGTAATTTCTTCATGAATTCAATCCTATTTAGACATATCCTTGGTTGTTTCCCACTCCAAAAAACTCATGACCTCTCATTATGTCCTTCACAAAGAGTGTTTCCAATGTGGTTTAGACTCCATTAGGAGTGGTTTTAGATTCAATATGAAAGAGCAAGTATGAAGACATAGATAATCATAGTAGACCATAGGCTTCATCACTTTTATTGTACCATTTAACCTTCTCTACATCTGGTGTTGGTTCTATTTTTATACCCATAGTGATCTGGTGTAATCCTTTACTCCTCAAGAGGATTTGTATTTTGACTATCCACTTGTGATAGTTAAACGGAGTAAGAAGTAGATATTGAGACTGATCCATTATAGTAAGTATGTGATGAACTAATTAGTGCTAAAAATACAAGGACATGCAATACCACTAAATTTATAGAGGTTCAATTTTAAATGACATGAGAATAACACTAATGTGTAGAGCTAAAAAACTACACTTTATAAAAAAAGGTGCCTAAAAAGGATCTATCAATTGGAATTTATGGAATTTTGATGTTCTTTCTTGAAAAATAAATTCTTCACTTTACATAATGCAAAAAAACATTAACTCAACTTTTCTTATAAAAGTTAAGCCCCCTTGGGTTGGGTATGACCAAGGGATAAAATTCCATATGGATTGGAATGTGTATTATCACTACAGTGAAAAATTATATTATCAAAACTTCTAGCATCAGAGGTAGTAGGCCTTCTAACAGCCATTAGAGATGGAGACTATAAAAGCAATCGACAGTTCTGGCAAGTGCAAGTAGGTACATAATTTCTACCTACCATGAAATCACTAGATTTAGTACAACTAAGGATAATCTACCAAAGACCCACAAAAGATATCCAAAAACCTAGAAAAATATAGAAAGGATTTTATCTTTAAGACTATAGATGGCATATATTTTTGTGAAATCCAAGAAAACATCTTGAAACCCTCTGAAATGGCCAAAATTGATTATCACAAAACTAGGTCATGTTTATAGCTAATCTTAGGGTTTTGACACCTTATGAATTTGATGGTGTTAGTTATTTTACATGAATATTACAAGATGATAGATGACCAATATGAGATACCTTTCCCATTATTATTTTTAATTTGGATCAAAAGAGAACCTGAAAAGAAGATCAAAATCCAGGGAAGGGTGAATCTTTAATTTGTTCGGTCAATAAAGGGTAAATCTGTGACATGTAAGTTAAAACTCAAGATTTCATAATGGGAATAATGGAATTTAACTACCATAAATTCTTTAATAGCATGTCGGAGTGGGCCACAATCAAGGATGAAGTCTAGATAAGATCGAATGCATGAAGAAGCAAAATCAAACATCAGCCAAAAGAAGATTTTTACTCAACAATCAAAAGATTGAAGTATTAACATTAGCATAATTAATTATTCATTATCTAAAATATATTTAGGAAAGGTACATATATAGGTGTAATATAAACATGTCCTTGCATCCTCATGAATGTGGGATTATCCTTCATAATGACCTAAAAAGACACCTAAGTAAAGTTAAGTAACATGTGTATAAAAATACCAATAACTAAAATAAAAACCTACACTAATAGTTCATGGAAAGTTGCTCAACCTCATGAAATTTAACTATATGGCACATGACAACAAAATATTTGAAGCATTTGAACATAATAAACTCATGGATAGGTACAAGTAGAATTTTATTAAATATGCCTCACAATTCATTATCAACCATATGATGTGTCATTTTTGAAAGCATAGTCTTATAATGAAGCACATAGTCACTATTATGATCATTAGGTCTTTATTTAAGTTTTGAAATATAAGCATTGAATAGATTCTCACTAATATTGGTAGAAATGTGAGTTAAGACATTGTCAGCCAAAAGATTGAAAGCATGTATTGATTGAAGAGGAAGGTCATAAAACCATCACGAGGCATACTTATAGGAGAATGGTCAATAACTTATCATTAGATGCATAGTCTTAAAATATTATGTGGAAGTATCTAAGATGTTTTGGATCACCTTTACCATTAACTAGTGTAATCTTAGGTGAAAAACATATTTTAGGTAAGGGATAACTTGAAATATTTGGGGCTAAAGGTTTATGTAATAATGCTTGAGAGTTTTTAAAATGATCCACTCCATGAAAACCTAACTCTAGTTGAGAAACCTTGGCTTGAAGAACTAACAATGTTTGTAAAAGTGCTTGGTTTTTAGGCATATTAGATTGATTATAAAGAGGTGATGTCATATGAGTTGTAATCTTAGGAAACACAAATGTAGGTTGCATAGAGGTGGCCATATAAGTTTTATTACCCCCACATGAGGTGTAGGCATCTAATGTGTATCCATAGGTGTAGAAACATTAATAAAAGTAGTAGGAACAATGGTGTAGACATTGATTATAAAATCTTTGCCACTAAAGGGTAGATTAGTATAATTCAAAATCTCTCATTTTTGTTCCTCAAATATGGTTTCCTTAGAAAGCTTTGCATTCTTAACCTATTGGATAAGATTCAAGATAGTATCTACGTATTTAATTTACTTACTAATTATGTTTAATTTTTTTTAAAGTGGAGATTTTGGTCTAGGATCTACGCCATTAAGTTCATTGGGATGTATTCTATGATGATATTCATAATTATATTCCATATAATCTTCAAAAACATTTTAAATATCAATCCTAACATCATTGATAACTCATTTATCTACATTTATGTGTTGCTTATCAATGTTTGTATCACTAGAAGAAGCCACTTGTATATCATTGATTTCCACCATTTTAGCTATCATAAAAAAATGAGATTGGGTTAAATGAATTTTAATATGATCAATTATAATCGCACATAATCTATGAATTTGACGTATAGGTAAAGGAGGCCTAAATTCTTAAATGGCATAGGATGTATGCATGAAAGTATTAATAAAGCTTAAGATAAATTGGGAAATTTAAGATTTTCATATGTGATAAGGGGAAATAAAAAATAAAATATGAAATTTAAACCCTCAGAGAGGATACATTTAAAACCCAAATAAAATAGGAAATCCTAATGTAGGAAAAAAATTAGGATTTTTATGCTTAACTAAAAGATCAGGTTCACCATACTTTTTATTATTATATTGAATTAATTTGATCTAAATAAAGTAAAATTAGGGATAATTCATATTGTGAAAAATGTAATAGTAATACCAAAAATGAAATTGAGAAATGGAAAGGATTGTCATTTTACTTTGATGCTTTTTATCAACAAATAAAAAAAGGGGAGATGTACTTCACATATTTATATATTCTATTGCTAAGAAATTCTTCACACTAATTCTAAAAATGCTCTATATATGTTTTGTCACTGTTTAGATTAGAAAAATATAGCTTAAATCATGTCTGGATGCTGCTAGTAATAATGTGACCCCTATGATGGCTATTATTATTCTATCTATGCTAGTATACTTGTGTGTTGTGTAGGTCTATAATGCCTCATACCACTATCCATACACTTGTAGATGCTAAAAGAGTGTGCACTCACCTTTAGTCTTATGTACAAATTGAGACCCCACATACCCTTATCTCCTTTGGGGCAGTCCCTCAAAGAGATATATAGGGGTACCTATAGGCCCTCCCATCTATATATAACTATAACTAGAGGGTGTCAACTATATATAGAACTATATTCTAGTCTATACCATATATATATAGGGGGCCACCCTAGATATATTAGATATATAGGGACCATATATTTATTTGGGGTTGATAAGGGAACTACTTTAGATAGGCCCCTTCTCCTTCCTTTAAAATCCTAATCACACTTTTGAACATAAGATGCCCCTTGAAAAAGGGGTTACTATGTTGGGTTGGACAATGGTTGATTTCTGTTGGAGATCAACCAACAATATGATTACACTTATGAAAGCAATAAACTGTGAAATTAAATAAGATAGATAAGTAACTAGAATGATAAATAGCAAAGAACAAGAGATACAAGAAACCACCCTGAAAACTTGTATTAAACTCTTTACAGAAGGAATACAATTGAAGAAACTTCTTTCTTCCACACCTCTCTCAGATGTACAAGATCTCTCTCTAGATCTCTATCCCTCAAGAGCTCTCTCTCTCAAGTACAATCAACTCCAACAACCTAGATTGATTCACCTATACAATTCTATACTATTCTTTCTACATTCACATACAATGAACTACTACAATAAGCTAAGAAGATCTAATTCTACATATAGAATTAGGAGACTTGAGCATGCACTTACAACCAACAGTGAAGCCTCTTGAAAAAGGGCTCTAAAGACAGTCTTACTAATAATAGAGATGCAAACTTAAGACTAAGACTTAAACTCATCATGCAAACACTCGGTTCTGTCCTCGAAAATAGCATTCTGGACGCACAAGTAACCGACGGCGGTTCCTGCCTGCTTGCCTATGACCGACGTCGATCAATCCCCTACCGACGCCGACGTCTCTTTAATTGCACCTGATCGATGTCGGTCGCTCCTGATCGATGCCGATGAGTGTGTAAACCTACAACTATGGTAATGCACTCATATGTGAAGCTTTTAGGCTTCACACCTTAACAATCTCCCACTTGGAGATAAACAGCTGCACCAGTACCTGTACAACAACATCTTCTAGCTCCCCCATCTTCAACTCAATCATGAAGACCAACAGAAGTTGAATGAAGATTCAACTTCTCCTTTGTAACCGGCTTGGTTAACATATCAGCAGGATTCCTATCTATATGGATCTTCTCCAGCTTCAACTCACCATCCTCCAATACCTGACGTATGAAATGGTACCTAAGCTGTATGTGCTTGGTTCTTGAATGAAAGGCTGAATTCTTAGCCAAATGGATTCCACTCTGACTATCACTGTATAATCTGCAACTCTCTTGCTCCCTTCCAAGCTCTTCCATGAACTGTGTCATCCATATCATCTCTTTGCTAGCCTCTGTGGCTGCAATATACTCTACTTCTGTAGTTGACAAGGCAACAACCTTCTACAACTTTGATATCTAGCTAACCATCGTTCCACCTACAGTGAAAACATATCATGTGGTGCTCCTCCTGCCATCCAAATCACCTGCCATATCTGAATCTACATAACCATGTAGAGAAGTATCTGAACCTTCATAGCACAAGTGCCTACTGCTGGTTCCTCTCAGATATCTAAGGATCCACTGAACTCCTTTCCAAGGTTCCTTCCCTGGATTGGCCATATACTTACTTACAACTCCCACTGCTTGGGCAATATTTGGTCTAGTACACACCATTGCATACATCAAACTCCCTACTGTGGAAGACTATGGAACCTTACTCATGTACTCTACCTCATCATGTGAATTAGGACATTGTTCTTTACTCAACTTAAAATGTCCAGCCAAAGGTGTGCTTACCGATTTAACATCCTGCATATTGAACTGTTTCAACACCTTGTCCACATAATCCTCTTGAGACAATATCAACCTGTGATTTTTCGTATCTCTCTTAATGCTCATGCCAAGGATTTTCTTTGCTGCTCCCAAATCCTTCATAGCAAACATTTGAGCTAATTTCACCTTAAGCTCAGAGATATCCTGCATGTGTGATCCTGCAACCAGCATATCATCTACATACAACAATAGAATAATATATCTACCATTATCCAATCTCTTAAAATACACACAATGGTCAGATTGACACCTACTATAGCCATGCTCTGTCATAAACCTGTGAAATTTCAAATACCACTGTCTAAGAGCTTGCTTGAGGCCATACAAGCTTTTCTTCAATCTGCACACTAACTTCTCCTTACCTTTGACCTCAAATCCTTCTGGCTATTCCATATATATTTTCTCATCTGAATCTCCATGAAGAAACACTGTCTTAACATCTAGCTGCTCAAGATGTAAATCCTCAATAGCAACCAAAGACAATACAATCCGTATAGAAGTCATTTTAACAACAGGAGAAAAAATCTCACCAAAATCAATACGTGGCTTTTGTGCAAATCCTTTCACAACCAATCTGGCCTTATATCTCATCTGTCCATTCTCACCTTCCTTCAACCTGTAGGTCCATCTGTTCTTCAGTGTCCTCTTACCAGCTGGCAATTCAACCAAATCCCATGTTTGGTTCTCTCTTAAGGATTCCATCTCCTCAACCATGCCACGCTGCCACTGACTCTTGGACTCCACCTGTAATGCTTCTTCAAAACTCTCTGGTTCTCCACCATCAGTTAGCAATAAATAGAATAATGAAGGGGAATATCGAATTAGAGGCTTACTTACCCTTTCTGACCTCCTGATGGGTGTCTGAGACTCATTCACAACATGCTATCCATCTAAATTCTCTGATAGTGACTGACCTCGATCACCTCCAGACCTGTTATTGGCCGACGTCAGTTCTTCTTGACCGACGCCAGTGCCAGTCCTATCGACGTCGATCTCTGTATGACCGACATCAGTTTCTATTCTGTCGACGCCGATTCCTTTCCTGCCGACGTTGGTCTCTGTGTTTTCTTGCAAGTGATTATTTCTTTTTCCCACGAGCTCATTTTGGACTGTCACCTCGTCTAATTCTCCATTGCTCTGCCCAGATTCATTCAGCTTCTTCAGCTGATCACTATACATCACTTTTTCATTGAAAACAACATCACGGCTCCTAATTATCTTATTAGTTCCTAGATTCCAAAATCTAAAACCAAAATCATCTGAGCCATAGCCAATAAATGTGCACCTCATAGACTTAGCATCTAGCTTCTTTCTATTTTCTTTATCAACGTGCACAAAGGCTTCACAACCAAAAACTTTGAGGAATGAGAGATCTACCTTTTTACCTATCCATGCCTCTTCTGGAATTCCACCATCCAGAGCTGTAGAGGGACCTCTGTTAATCAGGTACATTGCAGTGTCAATAGCTTCTACCCAAAACTCTAAGGGCAAACTAGCATGCAATCTCATACATCTTGCACGCTCCATGATTGTTCTATTCATCCTTTTAGCAATTCCATTCTGCTGAGGTGTCCTTGGAACCGTCCTTTGTCTACGGATTCCATGCATATAACAATACCAGTTGAACTTATAGCTGCAGAACTCACCACCATTGTCAGATCTCAAGCACTTCAATCTTCTACCTATTTCATTCTCAACCATAGCTTTCCAAATCTTAAAAGTCTCAAATACATCAAATTTCTTCTTAACACAATAGATCCGTACCTTTCTTGTAGCATCATCTATGAACGAAACATAGTACTGTGATCCTCCAATAGAAGCTACCTGAGCCGGTCCCCACACGTCTGTGTGAACAAGCTGCAACTTATGCTTCTTCTTTGTAGACCCAGTCTTGAGAAAACTAACTCTCTTCTGTTTTCAAAATACACAGTGCTCACAAAATTCTAGATCCATGCTTTTCAAATCTGAAAGCTTACCTTTAGACTTAAGAATTGACATTCCCTTCTCACTCATGTGGCCAAGCCTTGAGTGCCACAATTTTGCATCCACATCTGAAGTAGATAATACAGAAAGAGAAGTGTTAGTAACAGAATTACATAAATAGAGAGTACCTACTCTCTTACCTCTGGCTATAACAAGTGCACCCTTGATCACCTTCCAAGATTCTGCTGTGAGAGTTACTGTACAACCCTCATCCCCTAACTTTCCTGCAGAGATCAAATTTCTCTTCAAGCTAGGAACATGCATCACATCTCTCAACACCCATGTGTTGCCATTCTGCATTTTCAATTGCACTTTACCTTTGCCAATAATTTTACAAGGCTCATCATCCCCTAGATACACTATTCCAAAGTCTCCATGGATATAGTCACTAAAATATTCCCTATTAGGGGTAGCATGAAAAAAAGATGCACCAAAATCTAACACCCAAGATTCTATATTATTATGCAAAGAGAATATTAAAGCATCTTGTGCAATACCTGCAACCTTTGCTTCTTCTTTTCCTTCGTGCTGATTGTCCTCCTTAGGCTTTGACCATCAATCTTTGCTTATGTGCCCCATCTTTCCACAATTCTAGCATTGTGGCTTCCTGCCATTTCTGGATTTGGATCTACCTCTCCCCTTAGATTTAGATCTTGATCTCCCTTTCTTGCTCTTCTCTTTTTGCCTTCCCCTGCTCTCAAAACTTAAAGAGTTCCCAGATGTCTCTTCTGTGCTTTTCCTGCGAATTTCCTCATTCAAGATAACACTAACAACATCCTCTACTTTTAAAATATTTGATGCAGATGCAGTATTACTAACTGCCATTACTAAGCTATGCCAGCTTTCAGGCAAAGAACATAATATTAAAAAAGCTTTAATCTCATCATCAAATACAATTTTGACTGAGCTTAATTGATTTACAATACCATGGAAATCATTCAGGTGATTAGATACAGATCCACCTTCCTGCATATGCAAATTAAATAGCTGCTTCATGAGATATACCTTATTAGACACTGAGGGTTTTTTGTACAAATTTGCTAAAGTAGTCATCAACTCTATCATTGTTTTTGCCTGTGATAAATTAGATATCACAGTAGATGCTAGACTCAGTCTTATAGACCCCAGAGCCTTTCTGTCAAGAACTTCCCATTCTTCATCATCCATGTCTGTGGGCTTCTTTGCAATCCCACCTAATGGTAAGTATAGATCTTTCTGATACAGATAGTCCTTTATCTGCATTCTCCAATGTTGATAATTTTTGCCATTAAACTTCTCCATTCTCAGTTTACTTTTTTCTACCATTATTTCTCCCACTCAAACAGAAATCCCTGTAGAAACCCCTGTGAGTAACCTGTAATCAATACACACTACACAGATCTGAACCACCCGTTAGTGAACCTGAGCTTTGATGCCAATTATTGGATATCAAGCTCTAAACCTACAACCAAGGCTCTGATACCACTTGTTGGGGATCAACCAACAATATGATTACACTTATGAAAGTAATAAACCATGGAATTAAATCAGATAGATAAGTAACTAGAATGATAAATAGCAAAGAACAAGAGATACAAGAAACCACACTAAAAACTTGTATTAAACTCTTTACAGAAGGAATACAATTGAAGAAACTTCTTTCTTCCACACCTCTCTCAGATGTACAAGATCTCTCTCTAGATCTCTATCCCTCAAGAGCTCTCTCTCTCAAGTACAATCAACTCCAACAACCTAGATTAATTCACCTATACAATTCTGTACTGTTCTTTCTACATTCACATACAATGAACTACTACAATAAGCTAAGAAGATCTAATTCTACATATAGAATTAGGAGACTTGAGCATGCACTTACAACCAACAGTTAAGCCTCTTGAACAAGGGATCTAAAGACAGTCTTACTAATAATAGAGACGTGAACTTAAGACTAAGACTTAAACTCATCATGCAAACACTCGATTCTGTCCTAAAAAATAGCATTCTGGATGCACAGGTAACCAATGGCAGTTCCTGCCTGCTTGCCTGTGACCGACGTCGGCCGATCCCCTGTCAATGCCAGCGTCTCTTCAACTGCACCTGACCGACGTCGGTCGCTCCTGACCGACGCCAGTGACTGTGTAAACCTACAACTATGGTAATGCGCTCATATGTGAAGCTTTTAGGCTCCACACCTTAACAATTTCTGCCTACATTCTAATACTCTGAAGAGTGATAAAACCATGCATTTTTATCCCACTTATGTGTGTGTGTGTGTGTTCAACAAAACATCAATCTATAATGTAAAATAATATTTGGATTTATACACTTATCACCATGTAATTTTGAAAATTACGTGTATTTAGAATTGGGTCTAGAGACACTTATTTGAAGGGTTTCTATATTTGTAAACCTTTGTGAAAATGTCTTAATAAAGTTCTAATTGATTCATCAAGTTTTCAAGTTGGGAAAAAATGAGTATAACCTTCAGATTGATTTGTATTTAAAGATTACTCTTTTATATTTCTATGTATGATTAACCCATGAAACATGTCTAGGCTGACCTAATGGAGACTTTTTAATTTTAAATGTAGTGATTGAGTGTTCCCAAACACTTCTAGAAGAGGTAGACATATATGCTAACAATAACTATCTAGTTATTACTGGTAGTATCATACGAGTGAAAATTAGGGATTTATGATATGGAGATGGTTTTTTTTAGGATTTTGGAATGTTCTTGCATAGAATAGATTAATCCCAATAAGTGTATATAGTGAATATATTTTTTCAACACAAAAAGTGGGAAGATGGATAGGGGAAAGTGTGAACAAGATTCAAATTTCTATGCAATGTCCAAGTAAGTCAAAGTGTGACAAAATAGATGTTTCTGAACTATCTAATACCAACTTTAGGTGTATACACACATCAGTATAAATATCTAAGATTATTTTTTCATATATATTTATATGACCACTAAGATCATTTAAAGATTATTTTATAAGTTTTATTCTCCATAAAATTCTCATGTACCTTTCATATGAGTCATTGTATTTAGTTTTCTCAAATACCTTCTTCGAAACTATAAATTTACATCCACCATAGAAATTTCAAACAAACCATTTATTAAATTATCCTACACTTATAATTCTTCTTCGTAGCATTGAATTTCATTATTAAGTTTATCACATTCAATAAAAATACTTTCATGGGAATTCATTACTTCATCAGTGTATTGTAACCCTTTGATGAGAAGTTGTTACTCCATCCATCCCTTAGTGGACCTACCAGTCATGTTAAGCTCACTCATCACTGTGATATATTTCGTAATGATCCTATTAATTCACACCTAATGAGGAAATAGTACAATTAGAGTCTACTTTAGGCTCATAAGATATTTCACATATATTGTGATCCCACAAAATTTATCTTCCACTTCCTCTTGCATTTGTTCATCTCCTTCAATAATTTTCAATAATCTATCTGTATTTTGAAATTATGGACATATCCCTTGCAAGTGGGTTCCTTCATATGAATAATTTTCAAGTTGTAATAGCCAATTTTATTTCCTCTTCATTTTTATCTCTGATAAGGGCTTCCACTTGAAGAAACAAATCACCTAAAGTATTGGAGACGACTCTTGACATGGTATCAACTGTATTTGGATAAAGAGATTTAAATAGGGTGGATACTACATAAAAAATGTGACAAGTCCTTAATTATCATTTTATTCTTATCTAACATGGGTTTGACCCATGAAAATTATTTATCCCCTTATTGGCTCACACTTTACAATTTTAATTGTAAAGAAATCCCTACAAGAGGAGGTATTGCTATAAAAATTTGAGAGGCAAGTGGAGGAGTGGGTTGCCTTGGAGGAGAATAATGAGGTGGTGAAGTATGAGGAGATAAATGGAATTAGTCATGAAACATGAGAAGATGGAGGAAACAAAGTTTGGTGAATAATAGATAGTGATTATAACTCAAGAGACACATGTGCCTCTATCCTTGATTAGAAATTGTTAGGGTGTGGAGCTAAAAGCTTCACCAAGGAGCACACTTTGACAGGTTCAGGTCTACACAGACACCGGCGTCAGTCAGAAGCGACCGACGTCGGCCAAGTGCAGTTGCAGAGGCACCGGCGTCGACAGTGGGTCGACCGGTGGCGGTCACAGGCAAGCAGCAGGAACCGGCGTCAATTACCTGTGCGTCTAGAATGCTATTTCCGAGGACAGAAGCGAGTGTTTGCATGATGAGTATAAGTTGTAGTCTTAAGCTCGCATCTCTATTATTAGTAATATTATTTTTAGAGCCCTTGTTCAAGAGGCTTAACTGTTTGTTGTAAGTGCATGCTCAAGTTTCCTAATTCTATATGTAGAATTAGATCTTCTTAGCTTTGTGTGAATTATTGTAATAGTTCATTGTATGTGAATGTTGAAGAACAGTACAGAATTGAATCAATCCAGGTTTGTTGGAGTTGATTGTTCTTGAGAGAGAGAGCTCTTGAAGAATAGAGATCTAGTGAGAGATCTATACATCTAGGAGAGGTGTGGAAGAAAGAAGTTTCTTCAATTGTATTCCTTTTGTAAAGAGTTTGTTAATACAAGTTTTCAGGGTGGTTTCTTGTATCTCTTGTTCTTGCTATTATCTCATTCCAGTTACTTGTCTATCTGATTTAATTCCGCATTTATTGCTTTCATAAGTGTAATCTATTATTGGTTGATCCCCAACAACTGGTATCAGAGCCTTGGTTGTAGGTTTAGAGTTTGATATCCAATAACTGGTATCAGAGCTCAGGTTCACTAACAGGTGGTTCAAATTTGTGTAGTGTGTATTGATTACAGGTTCTCATAGAGGTTTCTACAGGGATTTCTGTTTGAGTGGGAGAAGCAATGGCAGATGAAAGTAAACTGAGAATGGAAAAGTTCAATGGCAAAAATTACCAACATTGGAGAATGCAGATAGAGGATTATCTGTATCAGAAATATCTCTACTTACCGTTAGGTGGGGTTGCAAAGAAGCCCAAAGACATGGAGGATGAAGAATGGGAAGTTCTTGACATAAAGGCTCTGGGGTCTATAAGACTGAGTCTAGCATCCACCGTGATATCTAATTTATCATAGGCAAAGTCTACGGTAGAGTTGATGACTACGTTAGCAAATTTGTATGAAAAACCCTCAGCTTCTAATAAGGTATATCTTATAAAGCAGTTATTTAATTTGCATATGAATGAGGGTGGATCTGTTTCTACTCATCTGAATGATTTCAATGGAATTGTGAATCAATTAAGTTCAGTCAATATAGTGTTTGATGATGAAATAAAAGCTCTTTTAATATTATGTTCTTTGCTTGAAAGATGGCATGGCTTAGTAATGGCAGTAAGTAATACTGCATCTGCATCAAATATTCTGAAAGTAGAGGATGTTGTTAGTGTTATCTTGAATGAGGAAATACGCAAAAAAAGCACAGAAGAGACATCTGGGAACGCTTTAAGTTTTGAGAGCAGGGGGAGGCAGAAAGATAAGAGCAAGAGGAGATCAAGATCAAAGTCTAAGGTGAGAGGAAGATCCAAATCCAGGAACGGCAGGAAGCCACAATGTTGGAATTGTGGAAAGATTGGGCACATAAGTAGAGATTGTTGGTCAAAGCCTAAGGAGGACAATCAACACGAAGGAAAGGAAGAAGCCAAGGTTGTAGGTATTACACAAGATGCTTTAATTTTATCTCTGCATAATAATATAGAATCTTGGGTGTTAGATTTTGGTGCATCTTTTCATGCTACCCCTAACAGGGAATATTTTAGTGACTATATCCATGGAGATTTTGGAATAGTGTATCTAGGGGATGATGAGCCCTGTAAAATAATTGGCAAAGGTAAAGTGCAGCTGAAGATGCAGAATAACAACACATGGGTGATGAGAGATGTGATGCATGTTCCTAGCTTGAAGAGAAATTTGATTTCTGCAGAAAAGTTAGGGGATGAGGGTTGTACAGTAACTCTCATAGCAGAATCTTGGAAGGTGACCAAGGGTGCACTTGTTATGGCCAGAGGTAAGAGAGAAGGTACTCTCTATTTGTGTAATTGTGTTACTAACAAATCTCCTTCTGTATTATCTACTTCAGATGTGGATGCTAAACTGTGGCACTCAAGGCTTGGCCACATGAGTGAGAAGGGGATGTCAATTCTTAAGTCCAAAGGTATGCTTTCAGATTTAAAAGGCATAGATCTAGAGTTTTGTGAGCAATGTGTATTTGGAAAATAGAAAAGGGTTAATTTTCTAAAGATTGGGTCTACTAAGAAGAGGCATAAGTTGCAGCTTGTTCACACAGACGTGTGGGGACCGGCTCAGGTTGCTTCCACTGGAGGATCACAGTACTATGTATCTTTCATAGATGATGCTACAAGGAAGGTATGGATCTATTGTATTAGGAGAAAATTTGATGTATTTGAGACTTTTAAGATTTGGAAAGCTATGGTTGAGAATGAAATAGGTAAAAGACTGAAGTGCCTGAGATCTGACAATGGCGGTGAGTTCTACAATTATAAGTTTAGAGATTATTGTTATATGCATGGAATCCGCAGGCAAAAGACGGTTCCAAGGACACCTCAGCAGAATGGAATTGCTAAAAGGATGAATAGGACAATAATGGAGCGTGCAAGATGTATGAGATTGCATGCCGGTTTGCCCCTACAGTTTTGGGCACAAGCTGTTGACACTGTAGTATACCTGATTAACAGAGGACCCTCTATAGCTCTGAATGGTGGTATTCCAGAAGAGGCATGGATAGGTAAAAAGGTAGATCTCTCATATCTCAAAGTTTTTGGTTGTGAAGCCTTTGTGCACATAGATAAAGAAAATAGAAAGAAACTTGATGCTAAGTCTATGAGGTGCACGTTTATTGGCTATGGCTCAGATGATTTTGTTTACAGATTGTGGAATCTAGAAACTAATAAGGTAATTAGGAGCCGTGATGTTGTTTTCAATGAAAGAGTGATGTATTGTGATCAGCTAAGGAAGCTGAATCAATTTGAGCAGAGCAATGGTGAATTAGACGAGGTGAAGGTTCAATATGAGCTCGTGGGTAAAAGAAATAATCACTTGCAGGAAAACACAGAGACCGACGTTGGCAGGTTAGGAACCGGTGTCGACAGAATAGAAACTGAGGTCGATCATACAGAGACTGATGTCGGCAAGATAGGAATCGACGTCGGTCAGATAGAACCGGCGTCGGCCAGTAACAAGTCTGGAGGTGACCGAGGTCGGTCACTGTCAGGGAATTTGGGTGGACATCGTGTTGTGAATGAGTCTTAGACACCCATCAGGAGGTCAGAAAGGGTGAGTAAGCCTCCAATTAGATATTCTCCTTCTTTAGTTTATTTATTGCTAACTGATGGTGGAGAACCAGAGAATTTTGAAAAAGTAATACAGGTGGAGTCCAAGAGTCAGTGGGAGCGTGGCATGGTTGAGGAGTTAGAGTCCTTAAGAGAGAACCAAACATGGGATTTGGTTGAATTGCCAGCTGGTAAGAGAACACTCAAGAACAGATGGACCTACAGGTTGAAAGAAGGTGAGAATGGACAGATGAGATATAAGGCCAGATTGGTGGTAAAAGGATTTGCACAAAAGCCAGGTATTGACTTTGGTGATATTTTTTCTCCTGTTGTTAAAATGACTTCTATAAGGGTTGTATTGTCTTTGGTTGCTTTTGAGGATTTGCATATTGAACAGCTAGATGTTAAGACAAAATTTCTTCATGGAGATTTGGATGAGGAAATATATATGGAACAGCCAGAAGGATTCGAGGTCAAGGGTAAGGAGAAGTTTGTGTGCAGATTGAAGAAAAGCTTGTATGGCCTCAAGCAAGCTCCTAGGCAATGGTACTTAAAATTTGATAGGTTTATGACTGAGCATGGCTATAGTAGGTGTCAATCTGACCATTGCGTGTATTTAAAGAGATTTGATAATAGTAGATATATTATTCTATTGTTGTATGTAGATGATATGCTGGTTGCAGGATCACACATGCAGGATATCTCTGAGCTTAAGGTGAAATTAGCTCAAATGTTTGCCATGAAGGATTTGGGAGCAGCAAAGAAAATCCTTGGCATGAGCATTAAGAGAGACAGGAAAAATCACAGGTTGATATTGTCTCAAGAAGATTATGTGGACAAGGTGTTGAAATGGTTCAATATGCAGGATGCTAAATCCGTAAGCACATCTTTGGCTGGACATTTTAAGTTGAGTAAAAAACAATGTCCTAATTCATATGATGAGGTAGAGTACATGAGTAAGGTTCCATATTCTTCTGCAGTAGGGAGTTTGATGTATGCAATGGTGTGTACTAGACCAAATATTGCCCAAGCAGTGGGAGTTGTAAGTAAGTATATGGCCAATCCAGGTAAGGAACATTGGAAAGCAGTTCAGTGGATCCTTAGATATCTGAGAGGAACCAGCAGTAGGCACTTGTGCTATGGAGGTTCAGATACTTCTCTACATGGTTATGTAGATTCAGATATGGCAGGTGATTTGGATGGCAGGAGGAACACTACAAGTTATGTTTTCACTGTAGGTGGAACGATGGTTACCTGGATATCTAAGTTGCAGAAGGTTGTTGCCTTGTCAACTACAGAAGTAGAGTATATTGCAGCCACAGAGGCTAGCAAAGAGATGATATGGATGACACGGTTCATGGATGAGCTTGGTAGGGAGCATGAGAGTTGCATATTGTATAGTGACAGTCAGAGTGCAATCCATTTGGCTAAGAATTCAGCCTTTCATTTAAGAACAAAGCACATACAGCTAAGGTACCATTTCATACGACAGGTATTGGAAGATGGTGAGTTGAAGCTGGAGAAGATCCATACGGGTAGGAATCCTGTTGATATGTTAACCAAGCCAATTACAAAGGAGAAGTTGAATCTTCATTCAACTTCTGTTGGTCTTCATGATTGAGCTGAAGATGGAGGAGCTGGAAGATGTTGCTGTATAGGTACTGGTGCAGCTGTTTATCTCCAAGTGGGAGATTGTTAGGGTGTGGAGCTAAAAGCTTCACCAAGGAGCACATTTTGATAGGTTCGGGTCTACACAGACACTGGCGTCGGTCAGAAGTGACCGACGTCGGTCAAGTGCAGTTGCAGAGGTGCCGGCGTCGGCAGTGGGTCGGCCGGCGGCGGTCACGGGCAAGCAGCAGGAATCGGCGTCGGTTACCTGTGCGTCTAGAATGCTATTTCTGAGGACAGAAGCGAGTGTTTACATGATGAGTTTAAGTTGTAGTCTTAAGCTCGCGTCTCTATTATTAGTAATATTATTTTTAGAGCCCTTGTTCAAGAGGCTTAACTGTTTGTTGTAAGTGCATGCTCAAGTTTCCTAATTCTATATGTAGAATTAGATCTTCTTAGCTTTGTGTGAATTATTGTAGGAGTTCATTGTATGTGAATGTTGAAGAACAATAGAGAATTGAATCAATCCAGGTTTGTTGGAGTTGATTGTTCTTGAGAGAGAGAGCTCTTGAGGAATAGAGATCTAGTGAGAGATCTATACATCTAGGAGAGGTGTGGAAGAAAGAAGTTTCTTCAATTGTATTCCTTTTGTAAAGAGTTTGTTAATACAAGTTTTCAGGGTGGTTTCTTGTATCTCTTGTTCTTGCTATTATCTCATTCCAATTACTTGTCTATCTGATTTAATTCCACGTTTATTGCTTTCATAAGTGTAATCTATTGTTGGTTGATCCCCAACAGAAATAAGTAATTGTTGCATGGTGTTAGTAATTAATAGAGAAGTATCAACTAATAAAGGGTATACTAGATATAATATTGGTTTATAGGTATATTGAGATTTAGCTTTACTTTTTCATAGGGTCTCGATCCACACATCTTATCTAGTAAATTTATTCTTGCTCAAATCTTCACCATCGCTTCCAATAGATACAACTGCATGAGAGTTGGCCTAAAAAATGTTAGACATCATTTTTTTTGAAGGATTCATTAGTTGGGGATTAAATATATTTAAATACCCTTGAACTTTCAAAACTATAATGGTTGTCCTTTTTTTAAAATTTATTATCTAATTAAGCCTTAGAATTATCGATGAATACTTTTGTGGAGACATCCAAGATAGTGATTTCAAGGATTGACTAGTCAATGTGAGGCATAGGTGCTAAGAGTAATGGGTCAGAGGTCACTATCAATCAACCATTCCTATAGGTATTTTCATTAGATTAAATTCAATAACTTGTTCTAAGATCATGTGGTTTTAGTCCCTTCTCTTTAGTTCATAATTTTCATCACATTTTACCCAATAGTCATTAAATAATGGAATGTGTTTATGTGGAGATCCCAAGTTGATATTTAAAAATATTTTACTATCAAAAGAGAGACTCTTATGATGTAGATTCATAGTGAATATGGACATGATTTTATCAATGTATTTAGCATCATATATAGTCTTACATGTATATATACCAAGAGTGAGAGGAAACTAAGCTCTTGACTTGTGTTTATCTTTGATCATCTGGTGTATATTTGACAATTGCCTACACAATTCCATAAGAATTTTTTATCGCTTATGTATTTTTTAAATAGGTATGGCCTACATTCATATCTACAAGCCTATATATATGTGTTTTTGAGATACTGAATGAACTATCTTTTGTATTGATTGCCTATTATGACTCCTCCATCAAAAAT
The DNA here is from genome assembly GCA_037957365.1 of Torreya grandis. Taxonomy (NCBI): domain Eukaryota; kingdom Viridiplantae; phylum Streptophyta; class Pinopsida; order Cupressales; family Taxaceae; genus Torreya; species Torreya grandis. The sequence continues at coordinate 4,281,760 of JARHVA010000585.1, forward strand.
TGTTTAAGAGGTATATACTTCCATAGTCATAACCAATAACATAGAAAATGTGTCATTGATGAGTGTGAAATGCTTGATAATTTTTGTGTGGGATACTTGTGGGTAGTGTTTTTAATTTTTTTCATTAGCCTAAAATTTACTTATTTTTGAAGACCTACAAAGTGCCTTAGATGAGAAATGGAATAAATAAATCATGGAGCCATGTAGAAACCCTAGGTTATATTTAACTAATTATAATAATAATGAATAATTTTTGATAACGAGTCTTACCCTTTTCAATAAAATATTTATAATGTAAATGATACTCGCCATTAAGAACATCCATGAATGAAACTCTCTAGAATATTGATTTCCAATCACTCTATTTAGTAATGAAATCATATTAGATATGTCCTCCTTGAAATATAATTGATGTAATCTTTTTTAGAGTTTTTGTCCCTTTTATTTTTTTGTTTCAAACATCTGCTACTACTGGTTGCAAGACATTGATTAACATTCTCATGCCAGTAAGATTTTCCAATCTCCATATTCATATATACATAAGTGTCCTATGAAACAACACCAAAAACATCATCTATGAAGTCAACATAAAACTAAGTAATCATTGCATTGCTATTAGTGTGAAATTCACATGCTAGGAAGTTATAATGCACTATACAAGCTAGGACGAGGTTTTCACATTGTTTGGATGTTGGAAAAGAAACATTTTGAGGATGGGGTGATATTAGACTTCTTATCAACATTGATTCTATTCTATAATGGATTTAGATCAATGTGACCCATGTTAGTTTCACCAATCTCAAAAATATGGCTCAATTTCCTTGTATTTATAGTTCATTTTGACAGGTGCATAAAAGAGGGCATATAATTTTGATAAGATGTGCAACCATTGATATAGGAAATCCAAGGGAATAAGTTTTATGTAACTATGAATAATATGTTACACTAATAATTAAAACTCAAAAAATACTTAGCAAAGCCTCCTTGGAAGCTCACAATGTCCAATACAAACTTTTGACTATTCTTTATAGGGAGAAATTATGATTATGTTCTCTTAAAATCATTTCATGAAGGAAAACCATTTGTTATTGGGAAAGGAAAATCATCCTTAATCAAGACTGAAAATTCGCCAAATTTATCTAGTTGAGTGTAATTTCAATGTTATTAGAAACTTAAAGGGTTTTGTATAGGATGTGATTCCATCAATGCATTTTCTCCTTGCTAACTTGACCATAATTGAAATTATAAGTAGAAATGCTAGGAACAATAAATAAAGTGGGAGGAAAATGAAACCATTTTGACCAATAAAAATTAAGAACCTTAACCTCATATTTTCCAAAACAAAATTTGATATGAATGTAAACAAGGAGAAAAAGCTGTCCACAAGCTATTATAACCTAATCTTCTCTTGTGGAAGTCTCTCGAATCATTACCTAAACCTAAAATCAATTGGAAACAAGAAGATGGAAGGAGGTTGGATGCATAGAGTGATGATGGGAGAAAAACATTATGAAAATGGAGTTGAAAGGATGGAAATATATAGTTGGAGGGTAAAGTGAAGGTCACACACATGCCATTAACGACCCAACATGAAAAATGGGGTTGTATCATATTTTTTGCATTTTCATTCTTTTATAACCCATATTAAATTATATATTCCATAAATAACTTCTGACTTCTTTGAATCCTATTTGTATTTTGTTGTGTAGATCAATTTTTTTGACATTCTCTACCCAAAAAAAATCAAACTTATATAACAAGTTTGATCGATTTGAATCTTTATTCCTTATTTTTATTGATCACATGAATTAAAACATACTTTCAAGTTGGTATGGAGTTTATATTGTAATAAAGTTCCAATTCTTCTAGAAATCATTTATAAGTTGTTTTGGAAATCAAATTTTGGTTGAGTTCTCTTGTGAGAAACTTCAACCAAAGCATGCTTTTTGTGCCATTTTCAAAAGGTAAACATGTTAGGTAAAAAATAATAATTTGAAGATTATTTCATGGGAATGAAATTTGATAAAAGAAGTTTTATTTTTATGATGCAAAACACACCAAAAATGATGATGCACCTATCATGCTAGTAGTACATGTAAGACATAATCAAGTTATGATTCTCTCGATTAGATTTTAAAGGAATCATTTAAGTATGTATTTTGAAATTTTGAGTTGAAGGGTTTTAGATTATGTTTTTCATGTAAAACACAAAATTTAATAAATTTTAGCAAGTCAAAATTTGAAGAAACTATCTAGTTCTGACGGGGCTCAAATTGAAAAGTATATTGTAAGAATATTATGATTTCTTAGTTTTGAATATATAAATGCTTTATTCATTGGGTTATAGAGTCCTATTTTCAATAAAATTTTTATAACATACATTCAATATAAACATAAAAGAAACAACATAGAAAAATTAGGGAAAAATAGAAGTGAAAAAAAAAGAATTATAATCTTACCTATATAAAAGATAGGGGAAAACCTAACGTCATTGTTTATATCGATTCATATGTTTCATTTGATAAGGAAATGGGATATGGATGCCATCTCTATAGGATAGGTAGTATGTATTTTCATCATATAAGTAATGTATCTTGAATGGGCCCATCTATAATGAATCAAACTTTCCATGACTTCCTTGTAGTTATCTTATGTTATCCCATAAAAGAACTAAATTTCCAACTTGAAATTATTCTTACTTAGGTTTTTGATCAAAGAGATTGTTAACCCTAATTTGGTGATCCAAGATGTATTACACCCCATGACCGTTTCATATTCTAACTTGTTGAGGTATAAAATCATTTTCTCAACGAATCAATAATTTTGTATCTTACTCCACATGTTATAGTTGTAAGGCACGTAATTATAATGAATTTAGAATCATGTCATTAATCTCATAAAATAATTGGAAAGATGACATGTCAATTAATATCTTTGGGGAGATGCAATGTGACCATAGTTCATCATATAAATCTTATGATAATTTATCTTATTGTCATATACTAGCTTGCATATGATAATGACAAGGTTCTTATTTCTAGATTCAGTTTGATCATTTCCCTAAGGGTAACAATTAGATGAATGAGATAATTAGATCCCATAGCCATAGTGGAATCTAAAGAGTTTATTTGAGGAACTATTTGACACATTATCCATGATTTTTTTTTTAGATTTGAAATGAACCAAAATACTCTCTTTGATGAAGTTACGTACTACTTAACAAAATTTATGCATGACTAGAATTGTTTACACACACTTTATGAAATAATCCATAGCAGTGAGAACATGCATATGGATAACACTGAATTGTGATTCAAAATTTTAATGAAATCTAAACCCATTATTGGAATGATTACCAATATCCTAAGGGGGAACGTAGTGAGTTTTGGTCTCCCAATTAATTACTAACATTAATCACATTTTGATACCCATTCATCAAAATATTTAATTATTGATGGAAAGTAATAATGAGCTTAAATTATTTTAAACACTATCACATGTAATGAAAAGTGGCTTTTGCATGCTTGATTATGAAATCATTTAAGTAATATATTATGTTATTATTTATCCATGCATATCAAAAAGGTGACACCTTCCCCTTATCAAAAAGGTATTGTCCTAGATAGTGAATTTGGTGGCTCTAAGTTTCAAAGTCATTTTTTGTTTCACATCAAGGTGGCCATTTCATTCACTATATGATAAAAATTATGAAATGTATGAGTACCATTCATCTATTGATCCAATGAACAAGACCATAGGTAACTCTTCCTCTACTTCATTTGTAATGTCTTTCTTTCCTGTTATTAAGATCCCTTCATCTTAACTAATTCTTTATAATTATTGACTTTAATAAAATCTACAATCATATATGATTTGTAAGTCATCCCTTTGAGATAGTTGTAATAATCCCATATGCATGGAAAGTAGTATTTAGGTAGGATATAGTATAAATAAGAGTCTAGAATAGTGTAAAGGCATCCAATAATTATATTATATCGAGCTTGCTCAAAGGAGGTTTCCCTTGAAAGAGGTAAGTGCTATTATAACTCCATTCTATTCCTTTTTTCATATAATAATTTATAGACTATTTTTTTTGTTTATTTACAATATTATTTATGGCATTTTCACTATTTTTATAATCTATTTTAGGGAGGATCATAACATATTGTATTAAGACCTCTTTCTAGAACCATTTTATGCAACAGTTTTAGTGGTTTAGTTCTCTAATTTTTCCAACATATGCTCTAACCTCATCCAATCAGGATCTTGGTGATCAGAAAGTGGTAATAAAGTGGAGGCATTAAGCTTCTTTCCTATTTTTTATCTTTTATATTATTTTCTTAGGTTATAAACTATGTTTCAGTAGTTATGAAACTAATAAAAAGATGTCATTTTAGGGTAGGCAGTTATCAGTTTTCTTGATTCTATAAAGTGAGGGGTTATGCCCCAATACACAAGCCTTAAATAGTGTTATAAATAGAGTTGTGCTTCCATATAAATTTTGGTATATAGGAAGATCCACTAGTTGTTTTCATAGTTTAGTTGTAGGAATACTTCTTCAATTTATTTCTATGATACACCATTAAGTGGTTAGTCCTAGGAAGTTACTTGCACTGTACCTCAAAGATGAGATAATGGGATACAAAATGCTCATTTTTTTATAGTTAGCACTCTAAAATATTTATCTAATAATATTTTATGAACCAAATTAGTATATTTTCAATCTCATATATAGAACAAACCCTGTATTATCCTTCCATATAACTCTAGCATTCATATAGTCATAGATTTGACTCTAATTTCTTAGAAACCACAATAATAGCCGATAGCTAGAAAAAGAATGTCATATTCTTCCACTTGACAATAAAACTATTATTGTAGTTCCTAAAAGGGTTAGAATATTCCATAATTATTATTTGAACTCATTGGATTAGGTAGCAGTTATAAAACCTAAAAAAAGAGTACAAATTTTTTCCCATAGGGGGTTGTGATTTTTTGTTTGAAATAATCATTAATTAGGTATTTCAATTTTTATGATTTTTTTTCATACAAAATCCCTTTTCACCTGCATCCCTATTTTTTTCACCATTGTGTTCATCTCATCGAGTCAATCATTTTATTATCTAAATTTAGTTAGAATTTTATAGCACCCCAAGAACCCTCTAGTAAATGGTTGCCACCCATGTGGGAATCTAAGCCGTGTCACATAACATTGAAGAACTCTACGATGAATTCCAATCTTAGGTTGAATCTCAACTCACAAAGTTGAATAATGGACTACACAACATCAATGCAAAAAATAATATGCTATCCAAAAAAAATAATGGTGATAGGAATCATAAAGGTATATATATATATATATAAAATCCAAAACCACACCTTGTGGCCCTAAATTAGACTTTCTAAAAAATAGAGGTACATAACTGACCAACTGGATTTACCATGTTAAAAATTATATTAGATTACACAATACATTGTGGGTATACAAGGTACCCATTGCATCATTTCACTTAGATAAGGAAGGTGTCTAATGGTGCCAATGGTATCAAATATCTCATTTAGAATGCACTTGGGATGATTTTTTCAAGATTTTCTTAGTTTGGTTTAGCCCCAATAATTATGATGATTTCACATAAAGCCTTGACTAAACTAAGACAAATTAGAATGTTTCAAGAGTATCAAGATGAATTTTAAAAGTTGACCAACCAAACTAAAGGGATAAATGATGATTTTTACAATGTTTTTTTCATTAGTGGGCTTAAAGATATAATTTTCATGGGGCTCAAGAAGTTAAAACCAAAGAAAATGATTGAATCATTATGATAGGCCAAGCTCATGGAAGAAAATATCACTTCCCAACATTTATCTTCTAATTTTGGTTCTTTAAATACATATACAACACCAAATACAATCACAAAAAACCCTCCAAAAATCATCCCCATTAAATGCATTATAGAGGCATCAACTGTGATGAATTTTTTCCAAATGACACAAGTGCATTGAATATAAACTATATTTATTGGATGTCAAGTAACCACCAAATGTTGAAGAATGAGAATATGGTCAATATTTAGATGATGACTAACCTATGTCCAAATAGCCTAGCACCATGGAGTTGCACCCCAAAATTTAAATGCATGCCATGGCTAGGGTAACCACTCCTCATATTGTGCAAGTAAAGTGGTATTTTAAGAAACATTCTCTCAATTTTATCAATGAATATAGTAGCACACATAATTTCATTGATCTTAAGTTGGTGAAAAAATTTGAGTATTTTGTGCATCCATATTATAGCTTTAAAGTGATGATTGCCAATGGAGGAATATTTTTATGTAAAGGTAAATATCAATATGTGTGAATTTATGTGGGTGGATGTAACCTTAAAAAAAAACACGTTTTCCTCACCCTTAGGTGGATGTGATGTGGTTATTGAATCCCAATGGTTGCACATTTTTATCCCTATCTTGTGGGACTTTTCATAACTTTGGATGTAATTCTTTGAAAATGGCCAATAATACACACTAAAAGACCTCTTACTAGGATCCACCATTGTCACTAGTTCCCACTACATGGATAAACTCCTCAAGAAAATATCACATGGAATCATGGCTCAACTCTCCTCTATTCATTTGAACACACTTACTAACTTATAAAATGTTCTAACCATACATGCATCAATATTAGAGGAACCAAATGGCCTACCACCTCATTGACCATAAGACATTTTTATTCAAATTATTTCGAGTAGTGTACCCCCAATATTCAACTATATCACTTTCATTTTTTAAATAAACCTAAAATTGAGAAGATGGTTCAATAAATTCTTTATGCATGAGTCATTTATTTTAGCATAAGCCCATACAACTTACTGATTTTACTAGTCTGCAAAAAATATGGATCTTGGCGGCTTTGCATTGATTTTCATGAGCAAAAATATCTCACTATTATAGATAAACTATCTATCCTAGTGTTAAATGAATTTATTGATGAACTTCATCATGTTCACTTCTTCTCCAAATTATATTTATGGGTTGGATATCATCAAATGTGCCTTTGGGATGAAGATATTCCAAAAATGTCTTTCTACACACACATTGACCACTATGAATTCATAGTCATGCCTTTTAGGCTTACTAATATCACTTCCACCTTCCAAGGTTTGATGAACAAAATATTTCACCCATTTTTGTAGATAATCATGTTGGTATATTTTGATGATATCCTAATTTACATTAAAACTTTTGAAGAACATCTCCAACACCTTGACACTCCCTGACAAATTCTCAAAAACCACCAACTCTGTAAAAAATGGTCCAAATTTTCCTTTGGTCAATAAGAGGTGGAGTACCTAGATCGCATTGTTTGAATAGCTAGAATTTATTTTGAATTGATAAAAATTGAGGCTATGAAAAATTTGCCTAAACCTAAGAATCTCAAAAGCCTTTGTGAATATCTTGGCCTCATTAGGTTCTACCCATTTTTTTATATATTTTAGAAAACTTGCTACCCCATTGACCACCATGCTAAAAAAATACTCCATTTTTTTGTCCACCATGGTTTCATAAGCTTTTCGGTTACTCAAGTAGGACTTGTATACTACACCTATTTTTTCCATTCCATATTTCTCAAAGACATTTCTATTTTAAAGTGACGCATGTGGAAATGATCGATGGAGGTCTCATTCCTTCAATAAAAAATCCCTTAGTGGGATAAATATTGCACAATTAACATATGAGAAAGAAATGATGGATATCCTCCATGCTATTAGTAAGTGGTGAATATACCTATTGGTTCAATATTTTTACATAAAAATGACCATCAAAACATTAAATATTGCTTGGAGCATTAGGTCTCTTACCTATTTCAACAAAAGTGGGTTTCCAAATTAACAGGGTATGATTATGATGTCACTTATAAGAATATCAAGTAAAATTTGGTTGTTGATGTACTATCTCATTAGTATGAATAACATATACAAGTTTTTTCCTTATCCATACCTATTTTAGAATGGATGCATGATATCCAACAAGAGTGGTATCAAGATAGTCACATGCAGAAAATCATCCAACAACTACTTGTGGAATCGAATTCTAAACCCAACTATACATGGGATGGCAAATAATTACTCTACAAAGGTTGTATTATCTTAATTTATGGATCAAGGTTTTGAAATAAAATTATACATGAGTTACATGCCTCACCTTCTATAGGTCATTCAAGTTTTTCAAAAACCTATGAACGTGTTCACCATAGTTTATTTTGGCTAGGAATCAAGATATATATCACTACATTTGTTGCATAATGTAAAGTATGCCAATTCGACAATGGAGAAAAAATGACATTTCCTAGCATTCTTCAACCCCTTCCCTTTCTACAACACATTTGGAAATAAATCTACTTGGATTTTATAGGAGGCTTACCAAAGTTTGGTGGAAAGTTAGTCATTTTGGTGGTGGTATATTGCCTCTATATATGGTCATTTATGTGCCTTGTCCCATCCTTACAATGATTCTAAAATTTCCCAAAATTTACTTGAGATTTTTTTGTTTGATGTAAGATCTTTCCCTTGACTGCACTTATTAGATTAGATGCGGTGAGTGAGATTAAGGAATAATTGGGGGACTTACATCTTCTCATTTTAGGATTATTTCTAAGATAATCCAAGGCATGAGCTATAGGTATGGGGCTATGTTATTTAACATGCTTGGAATATATATCTAAGATACATATCACTACCACTAGAGGTCCAATACCAAGTTTATCACTAACTCACATAACTTTTACACTACCAACTAGACCAAGTGCAATATATTAAATTTCAGAGCTCTACTTTACTTCATTTCACTATTTCTAAAGAAAGGGAAAGGTTAATTTTTAAAAAATAAACATCATAAGAGAGGGAGGGTAAGGTAAAATGAAAGCCTTCTGATCAAAAGGATAACACAAATGATTCTAGGACTAAAACGTGCTTAGCTATAATTATACTACTATATGCTAAGTTTTACGATGGCTCAAGCTCTAGTCATAGAGGGAGAGAGTCTAAGGGAAAATGGTAAATGTTTGATTCCGAGATTCCTTTTAATGAATATACTATGAATGGGTCTATAATTAACCACACACATGACCTATCAAATTTTAAATGATAATGAAAAGAATCACATAACTTAATTAAAATAGAAAAAACACATCTTAGTTAATGCATAAAATTTGTAGACAATCACATATTACATCCTATAACACTAGTGTTAATCCATTAGAGTAGAAAGAAATTAGAAGACTGTTAAGTTAATTAGGCACATTTACATAAAAAATCAAAATTTTAATTATTCTGATAATGTTTGTTTGTAAATAGAGTCGATACTTATAACAAAAATGGGTAATAATATATACAGGAAGGATAGATGGGTCTTGCATGCAAGAGGCATGATATCCCACCCTTGGCTATCATGGCCTGAAATGGTAAATGTAATAATGTCAGAATATTGCCCATCTTCAAAATAGATGGAATGGAAATCCATGGTTTACTAAGGAGCATCGAAGAGAGGTATGATGTGGACCTCATCCTAGTGGTCTCGATAAAATGGATAAATTACTAATGATGAGTTGACGAGGTTGAAGTTCTATGAGTTGATTGGTAAAGTTTGGATGGACATGCCTTTGCTTGAGATATTATGCATTGGGAGTGTGGGGAGCACACACCTATTTTTCCTCCATGGAACTTTAAATGACCAAAGGATTGGCCATTTAGAATTTTATCAATGTCCTTGATTGCATAGATCTGATTTGACCCACAATCCAAAATATGAATACAAATGACCTATATAGTCAAGATGAACACCAATTTAGGATCTAATTTGTTTTGTGTATGTCCATGTATATTCTTCATGAATATCAAACCACATTTCCGCCTCTCTCTACTTTAATAAATATAGTGTGTCTATGGCTCACTATGGTCCTACTATGTGTCAACCTTATACTAACCTAGAGCTTAGTAGAAGTCCCCAGTCACTTTGAATTTTATTTGGTGATAGTGCATCAAGATATTGAAAAGTGGAAAGATCTTGGGAATCTAAAACTCTAAAGGTTCTCACTTGATATTCTATGTGTCTGACTACCCTAGAGTCCTGATATGTTGATGTGTGGAATAATCTTGGGGACTCACTCACTCTACACTCTACTTCACTACTCTGCTCGACCCAGAGGCTCGAATAAGTGAGATGCTTCCATGTGGAAACATCTTAGGGACCTAGAAGGTTATCCAACTACTCAACATGTCATGATCATCCTGAGGGCTTGGGACAATGATATTTTTCCATGTGGTGCAATCCCAGGGACTTAGAGAGTCTATGGACAAGCCCATTATCCAAATATTCCAGATAAGTGGATGCCCAATATCCTAATAGGGAATGGCCTCCCAAAAGATCCAATCTTACGAGACAAAAAATTAAACATTAGACTAATTTTGAAATTTTAACTAGACAATTAAGACCAATAGTAATAAATGACCAAGGCAAAACTTGAAACATAGACTAGACAAGTAAGGAAATACAAAATATGAAGTCTAAAGATGGAATGATATAATCATTCATTTGAATTTAATAAAGAATAAGTTGAGAAAAGATAGAAAAATGACTAGCCAATATAGAAAAAATCCAAGGCTACATTACATAAAGAAGTAATTCTAGAGTGTTCATAACAAGTTTTATAAATTAGGACCCCAAACTTAAGCAAATTTAACATTTTAGATCAATAGGAAAATAAAAATTATTTTGATGGTTTTGACGGGTCAGATGCTCATCAAATTTAGGCTCATGTGATGTTGACATGGATGTCCACATGTCATCTAGCTGGCAGTCCATGCTACATGGAAGTCATTTGGTCATTCGGGGTTCAACTGATCCCCCACCTGGGTCGATTACTTTTATAGTCCTAGTACAGTGAGATCTTAACACTTATCAAGATCTCACTTATCCAAGGGGTCTCTCTAAAGGCTTGTAACATACAAAATATGCTCAGAGCATGGGGAAATATGATCTTGCCACATGACATAATATTGGGGACTCAGAGGGTCAAATCAAAATGACCAAGTCCTGAAGAGGCCTAAGGAATTGAGCAAATAATAAGTGGAAACTCCTCACTTGCCCAGGGAAAATGACCTTTAGATTTTGAACCAAAAAGGTAGTTGTTAGACTTCAAATTATGAAATATTGTACCAAAATAACAAAGTAAATACTTAAAATAAAGGAAAAAAGAAACAAGTCTTTGAAATAATAACAATCCTTTTCCATAACTTAAAGTTTGAATTGATCCATTCGAATGAAAGCGACCAATTTTAAAAAGGAAACCATGAAAGCCCTTAGTCATTTTAATTTCAAAAAGAGTAGATATGGAACAGACTTCTAGAGAAAAGGTTATGAAAAACCATAAACCTTTAGCTAATCTACAAAAATCCAAGGTGAAGTGGCCTCCAAAATGGAAAATTTGAATGCATTTTAGACTATGAATCAAGCAAACCAAGACTTATTAGATTCATGAAAAATTCAAATATTAGATGCAATCTATTTTAGGCCAAGTTCACAAGATAGAAACTTTATGTCTAGACTTAGCTGAAAGAGTAAAGACAATAAAACATCACGAGTGAAACTTCTCCATGACCCCTTTTCAAATTATATCAAAAAATAAATAGGTCTAGATTTCATCAAATCAGAAGAGCAAAATTCCATAGTAAAATATAAAGAGATTCCATGATTTTAGTGATGAAATTAGGGTGTGTTGGTTACAACAAATGGTGAATTCTATGGGGAAACATTGCCTTAGAATTTAGAATCTAGACTGCATGTCCTCATTACTGAACTGTGAGATAAGAAAATAAAAATCCCTAGGAAAATAGAGTGCTCAATTTTTATTCAACAAAACAACATAATGAGCCCTGATTCTTTTAAAGGATCATTTTGTGCAAATAGTGTTTCTTTTGTTATTTTAAATTGATTAGGCAAGCTTAAACACTTATTAGGTACTCATAGTTGAAAGGTATTTTATTTTAAGAATTTATATTAGGAAAGGAAGGCTTGGACATTTCTCTACTACTAGCCAAGAGTCCATATCCTTGATAGATATGCCTTTGGTCCCACTCAAGGCCTTACTCCATTTCCATCTAGGTGAGAAATATTGTGATGAATGTTGCCAAAATCACCCTTTCTTAGGAACAAACTTGTGTTTTCATGAGACTCATACTTCCTTTCATTTTATATTTATTTAATTAATCTAGGAGGGTTAGGGACCAATATAGCCCATGTGTAGGGATGATTTAATAAACTTTTTATACCAGGAAGGTCTTTTTCTTGTTCAGTGATTTGGCTATGATAGATACGTTCTTTTAAGTGTTGTGATGACCTTTATTAGAATAGGGATTTTATTAATTCACTTTCTTAGTTCTATAATCAATGACTCTTAATCCATTTAGTATATTAAGATAAGTTCATTTGGTTATCACTTTCTTAAATAATGAGGGTCTATCTTTTATCTTCCAATTTTGGGACTGCATTTTTGATGCTTTGTCAACTTTGGAGTGATCAAAATTGGGAGCATGGGAAACATAATTTATATGGGAATATATCTTATTAAAATGTGTATGGTAGCTTCTCAATTTGAATCATGGATATAGGGGAAGACTACTACAAGGTTAGCAATGGAGAACAAGAGAAATCCCAAAATCAAGAAAACACATGCTAAAACAAATATAAAGTAAGAGACATGAAAGCAAATACACAACAAAATAGAAACAAACACAAAAAAAAAGTAAACTAGCTACTCTAATATAATATATACACCACCAGCCTTTGCCCCAATGGATAATCTAAAATTGCATTGGAAGGCATAGTCGAGAAGTAATGCTTCAAGAACTATTCGTTCAAAGATAGTGGGAGGTTGTTCCCTTTGAGGTATTTTAGGTGAAATGTGTTCTACCCTAGTAACTCAAATATCTAGTATGGGCCAATCCAAAATGGGTTGATATTAGAGTACTACCCTTTAATATCATGTGATTTATCACATAACAAGACCAATTCTGATATCTAGAAGGACTTGATCTTTGCCTTCTTATCAAACCATCTCTTGACTGTTGCTTAATGTCTACTAAAATTTTGTAGAGCCATTTATTATGCATATTCTAATTGGATAATATCCAATAGCCTAGAGTTTTCCTTTTCAATATCTTCTATGTACTCATCGATAAATTTGTAATTTGGTAGATTAAGGGTCATGAAGAAGATGGGTTCCAAAATGTATACCAAAAAAAATGGGGAGATTTAAAGGGCCTATTTATATATGGTGTGATCAGCCCAAATGACATATTTCAATCAACAGTGAGTGCCATTCCTAAGGCTTATTTTTTTTAGACTTATTGATGACATTGATCAAGTTCTCATTGGTTGGCTCAGCCAAATTATTCTATTACATGTAGTAGTTTGATGAGAACCTCAAGGTGATCCCATTATAGTAAGCCCATTTAGTGAACTCGATAGATTGAAATGTGGGTCTATTATCATAGACTAGTGAGGTTGGGGTGACAAACCATGTTATTATGTTCTTAAAAAAATTGATGACTTATTTGGATGTGTTGTTCTTGGTTACCATAACCTCTATCCATATTGTATAGTAATCAATGGCTATAAGTATAAAATTAGGCTAACTGATGAGTTTGGGTTCATGACTCCAACGAATTCAACACCCCATTGAGCAAAAAGATGCTCCTTTATTATATGCTACAAAGGCACCATAATTTGAATTTCCTTTTTGGTGAAGGTCTATCATTTATGGAATGAATACACATGGGCATGGACATCCTTGAAAAGAGTGGGCCAATAGTACCCAAATCATAGGATATTGTACGTAGTTGTGGTCCCTAAAGGATGGTCACTACCCAATTTCTCATGAAAGCTAGTCATGACTTCCTTGGCTTCTTCTTTGTATAGCCATATAAGATAGATTCCTTTGTAATTATTTATATAGAGCACTCTCTTATATAGAATGTAATGGGTTTATTTCATCTTGATATCTCTTTTATGTGTTTGATTAATTCCTGGAGGGGGGTTTCCACATGGAATCTAGTGGACAATTAGATAATACCATTCTTACTATAACATTTTTGATTGATCTAAATTCACCTTTGTGATCCTTCGATCAGTTTTAATGGTTAATTGAGTAAGACCTTGGCCTCTAACTAGATTGATAGATTTTATTTCTAGGTCATATTATTGTACCTTGTCTATCCATCAACCTCTGTGTTCTCCTAGTTTATTCTACCCTAGCATAAGCTTCACAGTCAGGTCTGGGATGATGGCGTGCACTTTATTTTTGAGAATGTATTGTTTAAATTTATTCACAACCTTAAATAAGGAATAATCATGCTTGTCCAAAGTGTAATACTTAAAATATGCATCCTTCAAGTTTGTGCTCATGAAAGTGATAGGATGTTCATCTTTGCCTAAGTTTTGAGTGAACACTGTAGCTATGGCATGCTTTAAAACAAAGGAATAAAGGTATAAATAGTTTGTTTAGTCTGGGTTGATCAAGACTAATACTTGAATTATGGTCTCCTTGATGTATTATAAATATTTCCTAGTTGTAGGAGTCCATTCCACCTTTGCTTCATGTTTCAACATTGCATTCAAAGGTTTAATAATCTTAAGAAATCTGGATATGAATTTGTGGATAAAGTTAATCCTACCAAAGAATGACTTTAACTATTTTTTATAATTAGGCAGAGGTATTCTGGAGATGACATTAACATGTTCAAGGTCAACATAAATGCCTTCTTTCATGATGATGTGATCTAAGAGATTACCTTTGGTGACACAAACACACTTTTCTTAGGGTTGAGGAAGATACAACCATACCTTCTGCACCTTTTGAATATCTTCTAAAGATGGTGAATATGATCAGACCTACATTTTGAAAAAATAGTCAAGTCATTTATATAAATAATAATACATTCTCCAATCAAACCTTCAAAATCAAATTCCATATCTCTCTAAAAGGTGGATCCTACGTTAATGAGGCCAAATGACATTTTTTTGTAAGCAAAGGTGCCCCACTTGGTTATGAATGTAGTTTTTTTTTATCTTCAAGATTCACCAAGACTTGATTACATATAAAGAATTTATCCAAGAAGGATATCATATGGGATCTACTTATCATTTGGATCACCTCATCAAGGTATGGCAATGGATAGTTATCCTTGTAATAATCTTGATTCAAATTTATGAAATTCACACACAATCAAATTTTTCCATTATTTTTATGGAGGCAAAAGGTTATAACTTAGCTAGAGTGATGAATTGGGAAGATGATCCCATGTGATAAGAGTTTGTGGACCTCTTTGTGGAAAAGTGGTTCTAGGATTGGGTTCACTAGTCACTACCTTTATATCAAAGGTTTTTGTTTCAGCTAAAGTAGGATAGTGTGAGTTATTATTTTTAGGTCAAAGAGATTAAAGTCATATAAGCCCAAAAAATAATGTCTCAACACTACAATAATAGTTTTCTAAGTTGTTCAACTTTAGTATGAGTGTAGTCTAGGATAATATGATCATTATTGGGGTGGTCTAACGATTACAGGTTTATCATTTTAGACCTTTGGTCTAAGTATGTTGGCCACTTAGGTTGGCGTGGGGTTCTATTAAGGTTAAACACTCTCTCAATGGAGATCATCCCTTTTAAAACTCGATTTTCTTTCAAATTTATAATGCCAAATTGGTCACATTCTTTGTTTTTATGATCATCTCTTTTTGCCTCATCTACGACTTGGATCTCAAATACCCCTAAATTATTGAGGAATTCTAAAATGTGAGATCACCCCTAAATACCCATAAATTATTCACATTATCTAGAATTGAGGGACATGGAATGAGCTCTACTAAAAAGTTTTACAACCTTGAGTCATCTAGAGGTGTGAGGTATGTAACAACTGTTACCAATTAATCAATCACTAAATTTTCTTTCTATCAAGTCCCATGCCCTATTTTTTTACTTTCTTAGGTGATGCAACTTGCATTGGAAGTTGCTTCTGACATAATTCACTACTAGTTTAGAATCTCCAAAAACTCTAAGTTGTTTGACCTTGTGTTTCAATGCAAACTTCAGTCTTAGGACCAAGCCTTCATACTCAGCTAGATTGTTAGTGAAATAGAACTAGAGTCTATAGGTAGTTAGGTGTAATTTTTCTATTGGGTCAATGAGGAGAATGCCTACCCCAAAACCTTGTTTAAAATAAGATCCATCAAAATATAAGTACCACATACTTGGTAACTCAGTACATTCCATGGACAAAGTATAAACACCTATGTTAGATGATACTAAGTTCACTCTTTCATTGATTGCATTATATTCCATGATCACATGTTTTATTCTAGTTTATCTATCAACATGGATTTGATTAGCTACACCTCTTCAAGGTAACCACATATGGGATAAGTTCATAATCATGTATCCAATCAAGGTTTTTGGCTAGTC
Organism: Torreya grandis; assembly: GCA_037957365.1. Lineage (NCBI taxonomy): Eukaryota > Viridiplantae > Streptophyta > Pinopsida > Cupressales > Taxaceae > Torreya > Torreya grandis. The sequence continues at coordinate 4,298,271 of JARHVA010000585.1, forward strand.
TCTACTGAGAAACATCCCATAAGATTTTAGGATTTTGACCACATGAATATCTATGAATTGTTGAAATCTAGGATCACATTATAACTACATACATACATTCAAGAGCTTGCCCACTACTTTAACTCCAGACTTATCTAACCAGACCACTATTTTATTTGACTTAATAGGTGTTAATTAAAGTTTTTGATACATTTATGTAGGCATAAAACTCATAGAGGATCCTAAGTCAACTAAACATTTATGAAGGTTCTTAATAAACAACTTGATCATAAGTAAGAAATATGGAACCTGAACCTTCTTCTTGTGTATTATCATGCTAGTGAGAGTATGCTTAGGTTTGGGTTGAATTGGTTTGTCTATGATAGAATTTAGGAGGAGATCTCTTTGCTCAGTGATCTGGGAAAAATCATGAAAAGTAATGTTTACTTTAATCTTCTTCATGTCCTCAACTATGTTATATACAATTTTGTCAGTGGTAAGTTAGATATCTTTAGTTGGATTTAGATTATTTGCTGTTAGGGGTGGAGGATCATTTATTACTCTTGAATCAAGAGGAGTGGCACCATTGTTAGGAGGGGTTGATGTGGTAAGGGGATGTTAATAAATGTGATTACTAAGGGCATAATTACTCCTTTGGAATTTTTGAAAACCTTACACCTCATTGGTGGACTCTTCTAGCTCATTATCCTCATGACTAGGGAAGTCTAATGTTTCGAACACCATGACAGTGCTTAGGAAACTTGGAGCATTAGAAGTCTTAGTTTTATTGGTAGTCTTTGGGTGGTTAGTTACTACATCATAATATTAGATATATTTTTTGAAGATGTAAAATGTACTACATAATTCAATGCAATCCAGTTCATTTGTTGGGCTGTATGATGTATATGGCACTAGTTTGGCAAAGCCAACTCATAGATGTTTATCTATGGGAACTTATTAGGTGAGAGTTTTCAGTGGTTGTTGGAATGGTTATGGAAATGGTTGTATCTTTAGTAACTGAATTTACTATTTTAAATCTCACCACCATTGTTCCTAACCTACTTATAGAGGCCTAAGAAGTCATTCTTGATCTTCTGCACAATGTGTTTTATAGTGTCTAGTTTAGTCTTGGTAGATTCTCGAGGGATAGTTTGTATGTTTTCCATAGTAGGTACTAAAATTTGATTATGATATTGAGGTGATAATTCATTTTTGATTGGGATAAAGAATCCTAGGGGTTGATTTGGTGTAGTGTGACTCAAAGGAAGCTAGTTTATCACTGGTACTAGCTATAATAGGGTCATGTTCTGGTTAGTGGCAAATAGGGGGTTCAAAGTAGGCAAACTTAGAGGTGTATTCAAGATGTTTGGTAATGACAGACCTTGAGGATTTAATTGTTTATCTAATTTTATGGCACTTACATAAGCCAAAGGCAAGTCTACCACTAATGGGTCTTTATGTAGGAACATAACAGTCTAAATATGTAGTGTATTTTTATACATTTCAAGGGCTAGTTGGGCATTTGATCTATATAGTGCAGTGATTCATCTATACATATTTTGAGACATAAAATTAATTTTTTTTATGGGTCCATTGGGTTCCATTTTAATGCATGAAATTTTTTGGTATAACACACTTGGATTAATAATTTGCCCAAATTGGGCAAGGAATGTGTCACTAAATTCAACCCAACTTATGATAGAGCCTTCAGTGTTGGGGATCAACCAACAAACTTGATTACTTTTATGTAAGCAACTAAACATGAAATTAAACTAGAATAATAAGTAACTAGAATCAGAAACAACAAAGAATAAGAGATACAAGAAACCACCCTAAAAACTTTTATTAAACTCTTCCAGAAGGAAATACAATGAAGAAAATCACACTTTCTTCTCACACCTCTCAGATGTACAGATCTCTTTCCCTCAAGAGTTCTCTCTCTCAATTAAAATCAATTCCAACAACCTGGATTGATACACATATACAATAAATGTCTTGTACTGTTCTCACATCTACGCAAGCTATGAAGATCTATCCCTATTATATAGAATTAGGGATCATGAGCTATGCATTCTCAACCATTAGATACACCTCCTAATCAAAGGCTTAAAACAGTCCTGCCAAAAATAAAAATGTGAACTTACAACTAATAGCTACTCTAATCATGCAAACAATCTGTTCCATCCATGAAAATAGACTTTCTGGACGCACAGGTGACCGATGTCGGTCCCTGTTTGCCTGCATATGACTGACGTCGGCTGATTATAACCAATGTCGGTAGCTACTGGTAGACTCCTTGCCGTCATCGATGACTGTGTAAATCCAACAACTTTAACATCCGCTCATTTGGTGAAGCTTTTACCTGCACACCTCAACAATCTCCCACTTGGAGATAAATAGCTACACCAGTACCTGTACATCAACATCTTCTAGCTTCTCCATCTTCAAACTCAATCTTGAAGACCAAAAAAAGTTGAATGAAGATTCAACTTCTCTTTGTTACCGGCTTGGTTAACATATCAGTAGGGTTCTTATCTGTATGGATCTTTTCCAACTTCAACTCACCATCCTTCAATACCTGTCTAATGAAGTGGTACCTAAGCTGTATATGTTTGGTTCTTGAATGAAAGGCTGAATTCTTAGCCAAATGAATTACACTTTGACTATCACTGTATAATCTGCAACTCTCTTGCTCCTTTCCTAGCTCTTCCATGAACTGTGTCATCCATAACATCTCTTTGCTAGCCTCTGTGACTGCAATGTATTTTGCCTCTGTAGTAGACAAGGCAACAACCTTCTACAACTTTGAAATCTAGTTAACCACCGTTCCACCAACAGTGAAAACATATCCTGTGGTGCTTCTCTTGCCATCAAAATCACCTGCCATATCCGAATCTACATAACCATGTAGAGAAGTGTTTGACCCTTCATAGCACAAATGCCTACTGCTGGTCCCTCTCAGATATCTGAGAATCCACTGAACTACTTTCCAGTGCTCCTTCCCTAGATTGGCCATATACTTACTGACAACTCCCACTGCTTAGGCAATATCCGGTCTAGTACATACCATTGCATACATTAATCTCCCAACTGTGGAAGCATATGGAACTCTACTCATGTACTCTACCTCATCATGTGAATTAGGACACTGATCTTTACTCAACTTGAAGTGTCTAGCCATAGGTGTGCTTACCAGTTTTGCATCTTGCATATTGAACCGTTTCAACACCTTGTTCACATAATCCTCTTGAGACAAAATCAACCTGTGATTTTTCCTGTCTCTCTTAATACTCATGCCAAGGATTTTCTTTGCTACTCCCAAATCCTTCATGGCAAATGTGTGAGCTAATTTCACCTTAAGCTCAGAGATATCCTGCATGTGTGATCCTGCAACCATCATATCATCTACATACAACAATAGAATAATATATCTACCATTATCCAATCTCTTAAAATAAACACAATGGTCAGATTGACATCTACTGTAGCCATGCTCAGTCATAAACCTGTCAAATTTCAAATACCATTGTCTAGGAGCTTGCTTGAGACCATACAAGCTTTTCTTCAATCTGCACACAAGTTTCTCCTTACCTTCGACCTCAAATCTTTCTGGCTGATCCATATATATTTATTCATCCAAATCTCCATGAAAAAACACTGTCTTAATATCAAGCTACTCAAGATGCAAATCCTAAATAGCAACTAAAGACAATACAGTCCGTATAGAAGTCATTTTAACTACAGGAGAAAAAATCTCACCAAAATCAATACCTAGTTTCTGTGCAAATCCTTTCACTACCAACCTAGCCTTATATCTCATCTATCCATTCTCTCCTTTCTTCAATCTGTAGATCCATCTATTTTTTAGTGTTCTCTTTCCCGCTGGCAACTCAACCAAATCCCATGTTTGGTTCTCTTTCAACGAATCAATCTCCTCATTCATGCCTAGCTCCCACTGAGTCTTGGATTCCACCTGTATTGCTTCATCAAAACTCTCTGGTTCTCCACCATCAGTGAGCAATAAATAATATAATGAAGGGGAATATCGAATTAGAGGTTTACTTACCCTTTTTGACCTCCTGATGGGTGTTTGAGACTCATTCACAACATGCTATCCACCCAAATTCTCTAACAGTGACCGACCTCGGTCACCTCCAGGCCTATAACTAACCAACATTAGTTCCACATGACCGATGTTGGTTCTTGCCTGACTGACATTGGTCACTATCTGACCAACATCAGTTCCTATATTACCGACATCGGTTCCTTCCTGACTGACGTCGGTCTCTATGTTTTCTTGTCTGTGATTATTCTTTCCTGTGAGCTCATTTTGGATCGTCACCTCGTCCAATTCAACATTGCTCTACTTAGATTGATTCAGCTTCTTAAGCTGATCACTGTACATCACCTTCTCATTGAAAACAACATCATGACTCCTAATTATTTTGTTAGTTCCTAGATTCCAAAACTGGAATCCAAAATCATCAGAGCCATAACCACTAAATGTGCACCTCATAGACTTAGCATCCAACTTCTTTCTATTTTCCTTATCAACATGCACAAAATCTTCATAACCAAAAACTCTGAGAAATGAAAGATCTACCTTTTTACCTTTCTAAGCCTCTTTTGGAATTCCACCATCCAGAGCTGTAGAGGGTCCTCTGTTAATGAAGTAAACTGTAGTATCTACAGCTTCTGCTCAAAACTGTAAGGGCAAACTAGCATGCAACCTCATACACCGTGCATGCTCCAATATTATTCTGTTCATCCTTTCAGCAACTCCATTTTGCTGAGGTGTCTTTGGAACCATCCTTTGGCTATGTATTCCATTCATATAACAATACCAGTTGAACTTATAGCTGCAAAACTCACCACCATTGTCAGATCTAAGGCACTTCAATCTCCTGCCTGTTTCATTCTCAACTAAAGCTTTCCACATCTTAAGAGTGTCAAAAACATCAGATTTCTTCTTTATGCAATAAACCCATACCTTTCTTGTAGCATCATCAATGAAGGAAATATAATACTGTGATCCTCCAATAGAAGCAACCTGAGCTGGTCCCCACACGTCTGTGTGAATAAGCTCCAACTTGTGCTTCTTCTTTGTTGACCCAGTCTTGAGAAAACTCACTCTCTTCTGTTTCCCAAAAATACAGTGCTCACAAAAATCCAGATCTATGCTTTTCAAATCTGAAAGCTTACCTTTTGACTTAAGAATAGACATTCCCTTCTCACTCATGTGGCCAAGCCTCTGGTGCCACAACTTTGCATCTACATCTAAAGTAGATAATACAAAAGGAGAATTATCAGTGATACAATTACATAAATAGAGAGTACCTACTCTCTTACCTCTGGCCAATACAAGTGCACCCTTGGAAACCTTCCAAGATCCAGCTGTGAGAGTTTCTGTGCAACCCTCCTCCCCCAACTTTTTTGTAAAAATCAGATTCCTCTTCAGGATGGGAACATGCATGACATCTCTCAACACCCATGTGTTGCCATTCTACATTTTCAACTGCACTTTTCCTTTGCCAACAATTTTACAAGGCTCATCATCCCCTAAATAGACTATTCCAAAATCTCCATGGACATAGTCACTAAAATATTCTCTATTTGAGGTTGCATGGAAAGAGGCACCAAAATCTAAAACCCAAGATTCTATATTATTATGCACAGGGAATATAAAATCATCTTGTGCAACAATACCTGCAACTTTTGCTTCTTCTTTACCTTCATGCTGATTGTCTTCTTTAGGTTTTGACCATCAATCTTTGCTTATATGCCCTATCTTTCCACAATTCCAGCAGGCTATCTTCCTGCCATTTATGGATTTGGATCTACCTCTCATCTTTGACTTAGACCTTGATCTCCGATGCTTGCCCTTCTCTTTTTGCCTTCCCCTGCTTTCAAAACTTAAAGCGTTCCCTGATGTTTCCTCTGTGCTTTTTCTGTGAATTTCTTCATTCAAGATTACACTAACAACATCATCTACTTTTAAAATATTTGAAGCAGATGCAGTATTACTAACTGCCATTACCAAGCTATGCGAGCTTTCAGGTAAAGAGCATAAGATTAATAGAGCTTTAATTTCATCATCAAAAACTATTTTGATTGAATTTAATTAATTTACAATTCCATGGAAATCATTTAGATGATTAGAAATAGATCCACCTTCCTGCATTTGCAAATTAAATAACTGCTTCATAAGATATACCTTATTTGAAGCTGAAAGTTTTTCATATAAATTTGCTAAAGTAGTCATTAACTCTACCGTTGACTTTGCCTGTGATAAATTAGATATCACAGTAGATGCCAGACTCAATCTTATAGATCCAAGAGCCTTTCTATCAAGAACTTCCCATTCTTCATCTTCCATGCCTGTGGGCTTCTTTAAAACCCCACCTAATGGTAAGTATAGATCTTTTTGATACAGATAATCTTCTATCTGCATTCTCCATAATTGGTAATTCTTGCCATTAAACTTCTCCATTTTTAGTTTACTTTCTTCTGCCATTGCTTCTCCCACTCAAATAGAAACCCCTGTGAGTGATCTGTAATCAACAAACATTAACCAAATCTGAAATACCTATTAGTCAACCTGAGCTCTGATACCACTTATTGGGGATCAACCAACAAACTTGATTACTTTTATGTAAGAAACTAAACATGGAATTAAACCAAAATAATAAGTAACTAGAATAAAAAACAACAAAGAATAAGAGATACAAGAAACCACCCTGAAAACTTGTATTAAACTCTTCCAAAAGGAAATACAATGAAGAAAATCACACTTTCTTCTCACACCTCTCAGATGTACAGATCTCTTTCCCTCAAGAGTTCTCTCTCTCAATTAGAATCAATTCCAGTAACCTGGATTGATACACATATACAATAAATGTCTTGTACTGTTCTCACATCTACACAAGCTATGAAGATCTATCCCTATTATATATAATTAGGGATCATGAGCTATGCATTCTCAACCATTAGATACACCTCCTAATCAAAGTCTTAAAATAGTCTTGCCAAAAATAGAAATGTGGACTTACAACTAACAACTAATCTAATCATGCAAACAATCTGTTCCATCCACAAAAATAGACTTTTTGGATGCACAGGTGACCGACGTCGGTCCCTATTTGCCTGCATATGACCGACATCAGCTGATTATAATCGACGTCGGTGGCTACAGGTTGACTCCTTGCCATCGTCGGCAACTGTGTAAATCCAGCAACTTCAGCATCTGCTCATCTGGGGAAGCTTTTAGCTCCACACCTCAACATTCAGGAAAGTTTAGGAACTAGTCATATGCTATGTACATGAGAGTGAATAGGGAAAGCCTATAAGAAACACCCTCATGTTCAATATTTATAATTTTTAGAGTAGTTTTATTTGAGGTTACATGTTCCTCGATAATACGCCCCACACCTATTGTGAATATTTGGAGGCACCTTTCTAGATTCTTGGGTAAATCATGTACCATTCCAAGAATGTCAATAATAGACCCATCCAACCATGCCATATGTGCATATATAGGTACAGGTCTATTAAGGAGAAAATTAGAGGTTGAGAAAATGGGTGATACTATGAGTGTTGGTCTCCCATTAATAATTTTGGTTTTATGAAATTGTAGTTGACATATTATGAGTCTTCCAAGACCAGCTTAGGATCTAGTGATCTACATAGTAGGATCTAGGTATCGTAGGTAGGATAGCAGCTTAGAAATTTATTAGATAGTGAGAATAAATCCCTCATTATATTTGCAACTATTGTTCAATCCAAGATCTCACATACAATCGCACCTATTATATTAGATGTGCTAAGTGAGCTTGGGGACAATTGGGGGACTTGCATCCTCTTATTTTAGGATTGCTACTAAGACACTCTAAGGTAAGAGTTATAGGCATGAGGATCCATTATGTATCCTTATTGGAATATATCTCCAATAGATGCAATTCTACCACTAGAGGTCAATGCCAAGTTTATCACTAACTCACAAAGCTTTTACACTACCAATAAGACCAATTATAACCTACTAAATTTTATAACTCTACTTTACTTCACTTCACTATTTCTAAAGAAAAGGTAAGGTCAATTGTTCATAAATAAAAATCAAAATAGAGGGAGGGTAAGTTATAAATAAAACATTCTAATCAAAGGGACAACATAAATTATTCTAGGACCAAAATGTGCTTCATTATAGTTATACCAATGTATGATAAGTTTCACGATGGCTTGAGTTCTAGTCATACAAGGATAGAGTTTGATGGGAAAGGGTAAATGCTTGATTTCAAGATTCATTTTAATGAATAGAATATGAATGGATCTATAGTTAAACACATGTAGGACCTAACATATTTTAAATGATAATGAAAGGAATCACAAAACTTAACTAAGATAACATAAGCACATCCTAGTTAATGCATAAAATATACAAACATGCACAAATTACAATTATATAACACTAGTGTTAATTCATTAAAGTAAAAATAAAGTGAAAGACCATCAGGAAAATTAGGTGAATTTACATAAAAATGCATTATTTGACAACATTTGTTTGTAAATAGAGTTGACCCTTATAACATACTAGGCAATAGTATATATAGGAAAGAGAGATGGATATTGTCTATGAAAGGCATGAGATCCCACTATTAGCCATCATGGCATAAAATGGTTAACATAATTATGTTATAAAATTACCCTCTCTAAAATAGATGGAACAAAACTCCATGGTCCACTAAGGAGCATCAAGGAGAGGTTTGATGTGAACCTCATTCTAATAGTCTCGATGGGCCAGTTTAACTACTAATGATAAGTTGATGAGGTTGATATTATGGAAGTTGATAGGTGAAGTTTGAACACGCATGATTTTTCTTGAGATATTATCTATTGGGAGTGTGGGGAAAAAATACCTCTTTTTTGTTTATGCACTTTAAATGACCAATGAATCATTCACTTGGCATTCCCTCAATGTCCTTGACTACATAAATTTGATTAGACCCACAGTCCAAAATCTAAATATGGATGACCTAGATGGTCAAGATGACCATCAAGTTTAGGTTATAATTTCTTTCATGAAGGTCCTTATATCTTCCTCAGGAAGATCACACCATGTGTCCACCTCCTACTGCTTTAAGAAATCCAACATGTGTATGGCTCACTAGGTTCTTGCTACATGTCAATATTTTACTATCCTAAAGCTTGGTGGAAGTACTCAGTCCTTCTAAATTTTATTTGGAAATGGTGCACTAGGATCTTAACACATCTCAAGATCTCAAGAATCTCAAAATTTAGAGTTTATCTCTCGATATTTAATATGCCCAATTACCCCAGAGTCTTGAGATGTTGACACATGGTATAAAATTGGGGACTCACTTATTTTGTGCTCTACTTCACTGCTCCACTTAACCCAAAAGCTTAGAGAAGTGGGATGATATCATGTGGAAACATCTTTGGGAATTAGAATGTTGGCCAACTGATCAACATGCCTTGATCATCCCAAAGGCCCAAAAAAATGATATTATGTCATGTGGAATAATCTTGGAGACCCAAAGAGTTAATGGGCAATCCCTTTGTCCATGTGTTTCAGAGAAGTAGATGTCTAAGATCCTGACAGGTGGTGGCCTCCCAAAAGGTTCAAACTTACAAGATAGAAAATTAACCATTAGACCAATTTCAAATTTTAAAATAAAATAGTTAAGCCTGACAACAACAAATAACCAAGGCAAAACCTGAAATATAGACCAAACAAGCTAAGGAAAGATAAAAGACAAAGTCTAAATATGGAATGATATAATCATTTTATTGAATTTAATCTATAGTAAGTTGAGAAAAGATAAGGAAACAACTGGGCAATCTGTAAAGAATCAAACGTTAAATCTCATAAATAATTAATTGTAGAGCATTTAGAACAATTTTTAGTAATATAAGACTCCTAGACTTAAGAAAATTTAACATTTTAGATCAATAAGAAAATCACTCTCATTTGGATGATTTTGATGTGTCATATGGCTGTCAAATTTAGGCTCATGTGATTCTAACATGGCCATCCAAATGCCATCTAGCTGACAGTCCATGTCATATGGAAATCAATCTCTCATCTAGGGCTCAATTGATTGCCCACCTAGGTTGATTGCTTCTACAGTCTTGGTGTGGTGAGATCCTAACACTTGTCAAGATATCACTTATCTAGGGGGTATCACCCAAGGTTTGTAACATAAAAACCATCCCAAGGGTGTGGGGAAACAAGATTGTGCCATGTGGCATAATCCTGGGGACCTAGAGGGTCGAAGCAAAATGACCACATCTTGAAGAGGCCTAGGAAAGTGAGAAAATGACAAGTGGCAACTCCTCACTTACCCAAAGAAAGTGACCTTTAGCCTGTGAACCAAAAAGATAGTCATTAGACTTTAAATTATTAAATATTTTCCCAAAATGACTAAGTAAAGACTTAAAACAAAGTCAAAAAGAAAAAAGTCTATGAAATAATAATAGTCTTTCTGCGTAGATTAAATCTAAAATTGATTCATTCGAATGAAAGTGACTAAGTTAAAAAAGGAAACCATGATAACCCATAGTCATTTTACTTGGAAAAGGATTAAATATGGACCAAATTGCTAGAGAAAAGGTTAGGAAAAATTATAAACTATTAGATACTCTACCTGAATCCAAGGCAAAATGGCCTCAAAAATGGAAAATTTGAATGCATTTTAGAATATCAATCAAGCAAGCCAAGGATTATTAGATTCATGAAAAATTAAAATATTAGTTGTAATATATTTTAGGCCATGTTTACAAGATAGAAAATTTAATTCTAGACTTATTTGAAAGAATAAAGTTAATGAAACATCAAGACTGTAACTTTTCTAAGACCCATTTTTAAATCAGATTAACAAACAAACAGGTCTAGATTTGATCATATCAAAATATTAAATTTTTAGAGCAAAAGAGGAAGAGGTTCCATGATTTCAATGATGAAATTAGGGTGTGATGATCACCACCAAAATATTACACCTTCATGAAATCCAACTTTTATTTTATCTAATTATGTCTCAGCTTTCAAAACTCACTTCCAACATGAACTCTTGAAGCACATTAGTACCCAACTAAAAATGAGCTTGGGTTACCACCCATAGATATATGGCTAGATTGAAATTATTATAAATGCTTGGAAAAATATATTCATTTATTTTCTTCTAATCAACAACATAAATGGGTAAAATGTTTACCACTTTTAGAATGGCAGTACAACACATCCTATCACATAGCCACTAGGATGACGCCTTGTGAAGATATCCATGGTTAGAAGCCACCTCTCTTCTTATTTATCTTACTGAAAAATATCATGTGTAGGAAGTGGAAAATACCTTAATACCTTGGAAAATATTCTTCATTTTCTCAAATAAAATCACTACATGGCACAAAATCACATGAGGTAAAAGGCAAAACAACATCATTCTAAACACACCTTCCAACCTAGAGATATGGTTTTCCTTCAACTAGAAATTTATAATTAGTCCTATATCAAGTTAAAGGGATGTTACAAACTTAATCCCAAGTTCAATGGACCTTATAAGGTTCTTCAATAGACTGGTCTTGTTATATACAAGATGGAACTTCCACCCTATTCATGTGTCCATATAATTTTTCATGTCTCATGTTGGAAGAGAGTTCTCAACCATAATGTCACAACTCAAACATTTCTTGATGAGTTCAATGTGGAAGGATCTCTCCTCCTTGAACCTAACACTATTTTTGGAGAGGTGCTCTAGTCAAATTTTAAATTGCACCATCATTGAGGTTCTACTATAGTGGCATGGAATGTAGCCAAAAGATATGACATGGGAACCCATCTTTAAACTCCAACAATAGTTTCCTCATCTTAGATTTGAGGGAAAATATTTTTATGGGGGAGGGCATGTTACGAACCTTTCATCCTAGCTCTTTATCTATAATTATTTTATTTAATAATATATATGGATGCATATGCTTTGTAAGTCACCCCTTAAGCTAATTGTAATAATCCCACAAACATAAGAAATAGTAGTTAAATAAGATAAAACTAGTATAAATAAGAGCCTAGACTATTGTAAAAACATCTATAAATTATATTATAATGTCATTATGTTCCTTTTTTAGGCAATATAGTTTTGTTTTATTTATCTTTTTTGGCTATAAATGGACACAAACCTATACCTCTAATGATTTTTTTAGTATATAGATTGTATTCTTGGAAATTTTATATCCAACCTCCTATTTCTAACCAAGCTCTTGTTGAGTTAATATGGATTTGACAATGCAAGATATAAATCTATTTTTTTTTTTCATAACTTAAATCACCTCTCACACATAATTTTTAATAGAAAAGTATTTAAGTCCATGATATTTCAATTCAAAACTCATGAAAGTTGATGTAGGAGCATCCCAAGTGAATTATAAATATTCAATCACCCCAAAATGAGAGTAATTCAGTCAATGAGTAAATCCAAATTTTCCAGTGTGTGGTCACATGACAACATAGTTTTGGATAATTTCAAGACTGTGCAAGAGTCCAATTATGTGTAAGGGAGAAAAAATTGAAGGTTCTTTAGTAGTTTCAATAATAATGGGTTGCATAGTTTTTAAAAAGGCATGGCATACACAAGGAAGAAATTGTGGAAGTTTTAGGGAAATGAATGTCTAAGGTGCATATGCATAGGAAGGAACTAACACAAAATGATTTTTTGTGTAGAATTTACAATGTGCAAATAAGTTTGAGGGATATGAAAAGTGAAAATAAATAAACTAGTAAGATTATAAGTGTGCACAAAAAAAGTCATAACATGCAATGTTGCCATACTCTTGATTTATGTATGATTTCACATGGATGGACATGTGTATCCATGAAGGTTGTGTGATAGAAGGCATGATAAGGGATCAAAACTCACTTAGAAGAGGTCACACACAATAATTTAGTGCATAAAGGGAAATGATATACATAATATTGTCAAAGATTAGAGTAACTAGCATTTTTAGAGTAACATAGCTATGATTCAATGCGAACACATAAGTTAAGATACATAGACATACACCTAGCCCCTACAAACCCTATATATTTATTGTGAAGGACAAATAAGTGATGAGCATGGTTTTTGGTGAACTAGTTACACAAGGATATGTCTTGACAGTAAGTTAGGATTTGGGCATCTCGAGAATATGATATGGGCTATGTTGCATAGTTAGGCTTGCATGATTTGGCATAACTTAGGTGTGGATACATAGTATGCCATTAAATGAAACTTTAATATTTATATAGGAATATAAAGGAGCATTAAATTTTTTGATGGTTATATAATGGGACCTAGGAAATCTTAAATTATCAATAAAAAAATTCCTCATTTGGAGGTGGAGAGTTTGTGCATAGGAAACAAGATAGGTTGAGATTGTGAATCAAATAATAGAGTGAGAAATAGATCTAGATACTAGGACTAGACCAAGAGAAGAGCCAAGAGCTCCATTTTATAAGTTAATAACGTTAGAATATCATGTAACCCATGGTTTAACAAATGAAATAATTATTTATGAGTTTATTGTGTTAGTGTGTGATTCAGGTTGTGTGGTCTAAGAAAACCATTCATTTGGACTCTTAATGATGATTGCACACATATAATATCAATGCATAAGTTACAACTTTAGGAGATATAGAGGAATTGTATAAAATGTAGTGGAAGGAATGAGCTACATAGGTTTGTAAGCTTTGATATCATGATAATAGTTTCATAAGTCTATAATGCATGTGTAATATTATGATAAAGGGATGTAAAAGTGAGTAGTGTGGAGTGATGCTAGTTGTGGAGAGACCTGCTTGATGGCCAAGTTGTGAATAGGAACTCCAAGAGTGAAGAGTGAGTGTAATTTTTAAAGTGAGGATGAAGAACACACTACAGGGAGTATAGAAAATTAGAAAGAGGCCTTACAATTTTAGTGAAGTGAGAAAAGGTAAAGCATCAAAATATGACTAACAAAGAGGTAATGCATAGAGGAGAGAAGAAATGAAGTGCTAATAGAACACTAATTAAGAGATAATTAGTATGTAGGAGAGAGAACACATATTCCAACCATTACATTCAGTATAAGGTGTGAAGATAAGTTGATATCCATCATGCACATAGGGTAGAGAGAAAAGTATGATAAATATGGATCAATAGAAAAAAAAATGTGAGACGTAACTTGAAGCCATAAATATTAAGGATGATTAAGGAGATAACATCCATAGTACACATGTTGTAGAAAATAAAAACATATGAGTAAAGTCAGACTACAAGGATAAAGAATCAAATGGAGTGAATATTACCCTATAGAGAGAATAAGCCCATAATGGTGTTGGAGTGTACAAATAATTAGCTAGAATCTTACACACCTATGTTTTTAGAAGAGAGGACCTTGATGGGTTGATTAAGTGGGTCTAGATCTAGAGAATTATTTTGTGTAATGTGGTATTGAAGGCCCTGAGAGGTTAGAATATACATAAAATAGGTTGTATGGTAACACAACAAAGTATTTGAGAGATATCTAAGAGAAAACAATATGAAAGCATAAAAGAAAGGTGAAGTGTTTGGACCCAATAGTTTCCAAATTTCTAAGTCATGTTGTGAACCAACAAGATCAACCTAAATGATTAAAAGGACTTGAAGTCTTAAGGTGAAAATGCATAGAGGATTAGGTTGCCTTGAAGGGAAATTCATAGGAGTGTCAATTGAGTGACACAAATCTATTATAGGGAACATTAGAGAACGATATTATGTGTAATTATTAGAATAAGATATACTAAAAGAAGACTATGAAGAAAGGATAGTCATTAGACTAAAATAAGGAGAAACTATAAAAGATTTTTAGATAGATGATATTCACATAGAGGAAGTGCAAAGGGGTGGAGTGGATGCTACATCAAAAGATGACACAAAAGATGACTAGGAAGAATAATTGCACTGTGTGTAACTAAAGGTTGTTGAGTGTAGCCAAAACAAGGGTGAGGTGCATACATCTACTAGTGTGCCCAAATAAAATATGGAATTATTTGGTTATAATGGTGTTCTAAAAAACAATCATGAGAAGGAACATGAAATAACTAGCAAAACACCCCAAAACAATAAAGTTGATGCATAAGTAGGAAATAAAAGTGCACAAGATGGTGAGATACTCCATAGAGAGGATAAAAGATGATAAGATTAAGAGAAAATAAATATGGGAACTTTTGGTTGCCATGAAATCAAAATTTATTGTCAATAATAATGGAGGTAGGAATACAAGTCCACTTGTATAAATAAACAATGGATATAGAAAGATAAGAAAGAGAAGAAGGAGGTGAACCATTTGAAATAAAGGAATAGGATGAATAGGAATGTGTAGACAAAAATATAAAAGAGGCACTTGAGGGTGCGCAAAAAATTGTATGTGTATCAATAACCTACACCAATGCAGAGAAATATACTCTTATAAGTCATAATGGAGAAGAGTGCACATATTTATTTTAACATACTAGATATGTAGATAGAAAGTGGAGTGAGGATAAATGTTGGGCCCCCTTTTGTGCCAACTAAGTGGACCATGCCAACTCAACATATTTAGGTGTGAGGTAATCATGTGGAATGATTGCTCCATTTTTGACCTTTTGGCATCAACTAGAGGAATCCTTGAGGATATCGTGACAACTAGCAGGTAGTTACATAACATCAACTTTCAAAGGACATCCTTGCAAGTATTTTTACATGGTGAATGGAGAGTGTAGGTGTCAGAGTAGTAGAATCAATAGGATAACAACCCTCAATGATAGCTCAACATCCAGTGTGTACTCATCCAACCTGGGTAGAGTAGTGGAGTCACTAGGATAGTGACCCCCAGTGACAATGTAACACTTGGCATGTACCCATTTGACTTGGTAAGAAGATTCCCATTTTCCTATAAAAGGAGTCTTGAACTTGAAGAGAAAAGAGGGTGATTAATATTAGCAAAGCTTGGCTAAATTAACAACCACTATTAGTATTTTGTAATCTGTATGAACTAGGTTAGGCATTCTGAATGTATATCCCAAGCTTGCCTATGAGTCGCTGGGCATGAGTAGTGTCAAAGATGAGCATATGCTCTATTTTCATGTCCTAAATTTTCTATGTTGAACTGTAAATCAATGAAGAATGTTATTGGAGTAATGGAGTGTTGATTCTTTCCATATTGTTAGCATTGTTGTATGTTGTGACGTTAGTGTTACATGAATTATGATATAGTTTCATGATTTGAATATATTATGGTATAAAGGTCTATCCCAGATAACTAATGGAATCATTGTGCCATATAGTGGCTTTGACATACCTATAAAATAGACTAAGTGTTCAAGCTGGCATGCGCCAAGGTCCTAATGCCCATGCCTAGAGCACTAACTTGAAGAATAAGCACTTGAGAATAATCCATCCCCATGACTCCACTAAGTGCCTGAATGACCCTTAATTCATTAGGGCTTTTGACCTTAAATAGGCTCATGCCTATTGAGTTCCCCATAATATCCTAGTTCTGATTGATCACCTAAGACCATATTGCCAATGACTAAATCCCATTGAAACCAAATTTTTTCCATGTTTCAACTAGCCCAATATGGGCTCAGTCCCTTTGCTATTGAACTTTAGGTGAGTGCACAAGGCTTGCACCTTATGTGAAATTGATACCAACATAGTAGTGTATTAAATGTTATGCACCATAGACCCTACTATGATCATGCCTAACTATACCAAGTTAGTACTAACTTGGCTTGACTGCTAAGATCATGAATAAGCACAAAATATAAACAAGAGAAATAACTAAAACATTTTGGTTCCATTACTAAAACACATGCTAAATTTCATTATTGTAATAGTGAAACAAATCAATGTTCCAACTATCACTCGACAATATTAAGTGTTAGCTAGAGAAAGTGGAAGATAGTTTCATGTAGAAACATCCTACATGCAAAGGATAGAAGCTAAGAAAATGGGTACAAGCCAACCTATACGATGTTCTATATGAGGTGTTCTTTTATGAGCTACCTAACCATGTGTACTCATGGTTGGTTGCCTATACTACCTCTAGAAGGCAAAACTATGACCAACACATTGAGTGGACAATAGAGAGCCTAGAGAGGCTTGAGTTCTTGGATGAAGTTTGGATGCATGCTATAGATAAATGGTGGAACGATGCATTAAACAACTATGTTTTAAAATTCATATTGTTGACCTTATCTTGCCCTAAAGAAGAAAAGTATGAGTTATTTCATGAACCAAGGGGTACATTCATAAGATGGCTCAACACTAAACTAAAAAATATATTGGTGAATTATGATATTGAAACCATAAGGATGGAAGGATAAAATCCTTATACATATGAGCAAACATAGAAGGTGAGAAGGGGAAGTGTAAGTGAGGCATGATGGAAAGGGATAAGTAACCTAACACTCAAGATCTTAGAAGATAGATCTATAACAAGTAAAGGCAAATGCTGACAAAGGATCTAGAGCTTGGAAGTGTTGAGAGGACCCATAGCATGTGGGAAGGGCATGGGCAAGGATCCCTTGAATTATAATAGTGTGATGAGAGAGAGGAGGAAACAAGAGACTGAGCTTAAAAACTATGTATAGAATGCCTTGGGTTTCTACAAGATGTGGAAAATGAGGATGTACTAGAAGTACCTATCACCTTTAAACCTAAAGCACAAGCTCATGTGCTAGATTCTCCACCAAAAGATAGAAGAATGGTAATTGACCTTGTTATCAACATCGAATTTGATAGACTTCAAGATTTGAAACATGAATTTGTAATCAAACAAGTGATACCTTATATATAATTGAAACAAAATACCATAAGACCAATGGTCACCAACCCAAGAATCTAGAATAAAAGTGCAAGCATTCCCATTTAGAGGATGTCAGCTATGCTGATTGAGCAATATCTTGTAGGAAGTGTCCCAGTGCCACAAGTGAGTAACACAACATCATTGAGCTTGATGACATAACCCACACCAATACGATCATTGATCAACCCTACACCTATAGGCATTTGATGGCTACCTCCAACACAAATACTGGGGGGTAAATGCTTCAAACTCCTACACCACCCCCTTAGTAGATTTATTATGAAATGATGATGCACTTGCCTGAGTATTTCAATGTAGATAATGCCACATAGCATGTGCTTAAGTGTGAACTTCAATGACACACTCAAAATATTACCCAATCAAAATATAAGGTGACTCAGTTTGTGACCACCTTGCTGGATCGTGTCCATACCTGGTATCAAAAGTTTGATCTAAACTAGGCTATGGTTGATTACGATATACTGAAGGAGGCCTTCTTGAAGGAATTTGATATTCTTGAGTTTGATCAATGGAGTTTCATGTCAAGGAAATCAACCAAAAGTTATCTAATAGTGTGCACTTATATGACACATAATTTAAGATCCTCCTTTCTAAGCTTCCAAATGATATCCACCCGTACCAACATGTGCAATGGTTTTTTGGGGGCTTACTAGTACCTTTGAGAAGAGAATTGTCTATGAAGACCTTCATAGACCCCTATAAAGTGATTAAAGCTATGCTTTAGGCCAAGGTAGTAGGCAACACTGACATCAAGATTAGCCCATTTATAGAGGTACATATCATAATGATGGCCTCCCAGTTATATAAGTTGATTATTGGTTTGGTGTATGACACTCACAATAGATTGTGGTGTACTGACTGTGAGATAGAGAGGAATAACAAGAATAATTACCCATGTATAAATTTTCATACCTTAATTCTCAGCTATGAAGTTTTTCATGGGCTGCATGAGTATCAAAACTATCCCTTATTATAATGTGCTAGTCAAGTAAACACTACCATCTATTGTAAGATGTGTGATGCCTATACTAATTCAATAGCAGATTATCGAGTCATCAATGAGATGCACCAAAATATGAAAAAAGGCACAAGGTAGGTAATGACCATAGTTGGTGGGTAGGTGGTCTAAGGAAATGAAAGCTATGGCCAATAAAATGTTGACTATGGAAATTAATGAGGTGCACACAGGTGAGGTGGAGGATGTAGTGAAAGAAGATTCCCACCATGATGATATCACAAGTGTGGGTCAATCAAGAATTACCAGTATGATTTCCCCATGCACCCAACATGTGGGTATTGTCAGAGACCACATGTGGTCAAAGATTTCCTAGACTTTTACAAAAAGCCGACTCAAGGTTGGCCTAGCATAGATAATGGTGCCACAGTGGTTAGGCATGAATAAAGAGATAAAAAGTGGGACCCCAAGTCATAGTAGACTCATAAGGAGCCACTTAAGGTACATGCCACAACTTAGAGTGTATTCACCACTCAGCCATCTACTGTATTGACCCAAGAACTGTACTTGGAATATGGCAAATTCAACCACACTAAGTGTATAACATGACCTGAGCTAAAATCTACACCCTATCTTGACCCTGCATGGTAGAAAGACATCCTACAACAAGCTTTGATCATGATACAAAACTTGTAGGGAGAGATCCAGCTAGCCAGAGATCTAGAGGCATAGTCCACCACTTCATGTAGGAAACAACACCACCAGGAGGTTGAAGTGCAAGAGTTATCTGAGATCCTATGCCTCTTGAAAATTGAAGGGATGGTACCCCTGCTAAAAGACTTACTGATGAAGCACATAGGGAAGAAATAAGAGGAAGAGGCTATGGCTCAAATGATTGAAGTTTTTTTGGTGCATATGGAATGGGTGTGTGAAATTAGGAATAATTAGAACATAGAGTATGATCAAGTGTTATTGATAGATACCACCTTCAATGGATGGCCAATTTGTGAATTTATTGTAGATATGGGCATTGAGGTTAACATTATGACAAAAAACACTTGGGAAAAGATGGGATGGCCACCTTTAAGGCCCTCACCTCATATGGTATTTATGGATAACAAAACATGAACACAACCTATCAAGATCTTGAAGGGTATCATTGTGGATATCATTAGCACTGAGTTCTGAGCCAACTTTAAGGTCATCAAATTGGTAGATCAAAATGACCATCTAGCGCTCTTGGGTAGGCCATAGTGCTATGCTAATAACATAGACATTCAATTTAAGAAGTGCTACATGACTTTTGATAATGACAAGGAGAGGGTGGTGATCGCTCTATCAAGTGATCAAGTGCCTCGATATGTGGAAAGAATTTATCTCAAGGATGAGATCAACCACATGTATAAAATCATGGTGTAGGGTATCGAGAAGCTTAACCCAAGTGACCAGGGCATGTTCAATTTGGAGGATGGAAAATTAGCCTCTGATATAGCTGATGTAGCCTATAACTGATGGGTTGAAGAGGCTTATGAAATGACTAGCTGAAGGTGCTACCTAGTGTAGACAATCGAGCCAAGACCAACCGAAATGAGACTTATTAAGGTGGAGCACACATAAAATATGGGTTCCCCACACCAAAAATATAGTGAAAATGGTGTTTCGACAAAGTAAAGGGAAGCTTACAACACTCCTAAAATATAGAGGGAGCTAGCCTATAGAAAATTATGTCCATGAGATTGAAGCATTCATTTCTAAAGAAGTAGACAGAATGGGCGCACTAGTGCATACCCTAAAGAGTATTACTACTCATTAGTGGGTAGTGTAAAGACCTAGCCTACCAACATGGCAAGATGTGAAGGTATAAATATGGTCAAGGTTTGGAAGGAGTAATGAGGACTTGGACATACCTATTTACTTAGGTGATTCTAACTTGATTGTACATGTTTACTTGTGTGAAGAAACCTAGACTATTTATGGTGAGAATGTGCCCAGAAGCTTGTGGGTGCATGCCTTCTACATGAATTTAAAAACATGGGTGTGAGCATGGTACATTATAAATGAAACACATCATGAGACAAGAAACTGGGAAGTACTCAAAGAGAGATTCATGCACATCTTGTCCTTCTCTTCACAGAGCTTAGAGCTATTGGAGCCACTACAAGTCATTTGCAGGATAATGTTTGAGGACACTACCATTATAGAAGAATGCCATAAAGACATGTTTAGAGATAAAGGACTATCACTCTCAATGTTTTTTGAAGAGAAAACACTCAATAATGGTTCCAACAAAGAGGATGATGAGACATGAAAGAAATGCAATAGGAAGGCTCTAATAAGGAGGCAAAAACTCATGTGCCTTGTAGACAATATCATCTTAAATGAAGAAGACCCAACTCATCTTCAAATTGACACAACTAAGGGGATAAGGAAAGTTGATGACTCTCATTATGAGAGGAATAAACCCTATCATGCACCACTCAAAACGACTAAAGTAGACATCAGTGCAGAAGGTGAGCCAAAGATTGCCACTATAGGTGCTTACTAGTTTGAGGTAGATATGGCATGAATCATAGACCTCTTGAAGGATTTTTAGGACTTTTTCTTGTGTAGCTATCGAGACATGAATATAACCCACCCTTCCCTTGGCAAAATGAGCATCAATTTGGTGGATCACACGAAGCTGATCAAAAAGTACCCATATTGAATGGATCTTAGGACCCCCCTCTTGACCCTATATAGAGAGGGGGTCCTAAAAAACCTCTATATATTTGGGGGTCTAATATTTGTGCCAACGTGAAAATGGATATTAACAAAATGCTAGCCATTGATGTCATCTATCCTATATAAGAATCTGAATGGGTGAGCCTGATGGTCATCAACATTAAGAAGGATGGATTCATATAGATCTACATTGACTATAGGATTTTATATTTCACCTGCATCAATGATCCATTCTCAAACCCATTCATCAATGAGGTCCTAGATGGAGTTACAAGTTGTGAAATTTATACTTTCACTAATGGTTTCTTAGGCTACCATTAAGTGCAGATCAAGGAGGAGGATAAACCCAAAACAACCTTTGCAACTAAATGGGGTTATTTTACTTATAATGTGATGCCCTTTAGACTCAAGAATGTGCTAGCCATATCCTCTAGGGTAGTGATCACTACTTTATAATAATTTATCCACGAGTTCCACCAATTTTATCTTGATGACTGGACTGTATATGGCCTTGTAAAAGACCACTATGACAATTTGTGCCTCATGTTTGAGAGGTGTAGGTAGCTCTAGATATCCTTAAATATGAAGAAGTGCATCTTCATAACCCCCTTTAACATATTGATTAGGCACATCATCTACAAGGATAGTTTTCTAGTTAACCTTGTGAAGATAGCCATCATAATTCAGCTCCAGACTCCTTCAATGCAAAAATATGTTCATGCCTTTCTAGGCCATTGTGGCTATTATAATAATTTTATGTGGAGCTATGCTAAGATTGTAGTGCCTCTAGAGGAGTTATTGTGCAAGGATGGCCTATTTTATTGGGGCGAGGTGTAAGAGGATGCCTTTAAAACATTGATGTTGAAGTTGGCTAGCACACTAATTCTATAATTTCTAGACTGGACTACTCCTTTCCACGCCCATGTTGATGCTTCAAGCTCTGCAGTTGGTACCATATTGGCACAACTAAGTGAGGGAAAAATGGACCACCCCATCTCATTTGTAAGGAAGAAATTGACATAGACAAAACATAATTACACCACCATGGAGTGTGAGGCACTGGTAATGGTCTATGCCTTATAAAAATTTAGGTAATATCTATTGATGACCCCATTCATATTTTTCACTAATCACGAGGTGCTCAAGTACCTTGTGAACAAGCCTATTTTACATGAGAACATATGCAAATGGACCATTCTATTCTGGGAATTATAGTTCTATATTATTGTTAAACTTGGAAAGTAGAATTTAGGGCCAGACCATTTGTCCTGCATTGAATTTGGTGATGTGACAACACCAATTGAGGATGACATGCCAGATGCATAGTTATATCGAGTCTAGTGAATCCCTAAAGATTTGGTAGAGATTTTTGCTTTCCTAATATTTGGGTTTGTACCCTAGATTATTTCAATGAAGGATAAGAAGTAACTTGTGGTTTGTATCACCCCCTTCTAGCTCATTGAGGGGGAGCTATAAAAACTAAGTAGAGATGAAATCCTACATCAGTGTGTTTTGGAACATGAAAGGGACTCCATCTTATAGGAATTGCATGAGGGAATCATAGGAGGCCATTACGTTGGAGACACAATAATGTGCAAAGTATTACAATCAAGCTTATAGTAGCCAAGCCTATTCCAAGACATAAAGAAGTATACCAAGACACGTGATATATGCCAACACACTAGAAAGCCCAACCACCAAGATGAGATGCCTATCATCTCCATTATTTCCAAAGCACCATTTGAAAAATGGACCATTGAATTCATTTGGCCAATAAATCCTACAAAATAACACACAGGTGTAAGGTATATGTTGGTAGCCACTAATTATTTCACTAAGTGGGTCGAGGCGGCCACACTAACAAAAGATTGCATAATTATAAAAGTCATGTGCTTCATGCCACATTATGAGAGCATTATAATTTGGTATGGGTGCCCACTAAGTCTGACTAGTGACAGGGTCACTCATTTCATTAATGAGATGGTGCACATCCTTTTAACTAAATATATGGTAGCGCATCACAAGACTTAGGGGAGAAGAACTGTTCACCCCGTATCATATAAAAGCAAATGGCAAGATAAAATAATTCAATAAAATCTTGGGAACATGCCTGATGAAGATATGTGACATTGATCACAAGGATTAGGATGATCATGTTTCAATAGTACTATGGGTAACTACATGACATACAAGCATCTGAACAAAGCTATACCATTTGAAATGGTGTTTGGTGCTAAAGTAGTTCTTCTCATGGAATTCATGGTGCCATATTTATGCATTACATTGATTGGTTACCTAGATGACCAAGAGTATTTAAGCAAAAGTTTGGAAGACTTGGAGCACTTGGATGAGAAGTGCACCCAAGTAAGATGGAGTCAACAAATCAAGAAGGGATGCTAAAATGCTGACATGACAAGCATATCAAGCACAAGGAGCTAACTAAAGGAGCATTGGTGTTGCTCTATGATTCTAAGTATTGTAAGCACCTAGGTAATTTGTAAATATAGTGGATGGGCCTTTAAATCATCCACCACATATTGGAGATAAATGCATGCAAGTTGTGCATGTTTTTTGGCAAAATGCTCCTTGAGAATTTCAATGGCAACCAATTGAAGCTATACTGATAGTAAGATGGTGCTTGAACCATAAAAATATAGAATTCTTGGTCACTAGTTGGTTTGAGGTTGGGATGACCAGACTACAATTTGGTGCAAACCAAACCATTCCTTTCTTTAATTTTTTTCCTTATATAGTGTATGGAGGCAATAAGTGACATGTAAATTCAAAAAGACTTATCTCTTGATACTTCATGCATAACTCCATTTGGTTTAATCAAGCACTTTCAATTTCTAATTGCATGGGGCCATGACACCTAAGTTATGGGCACATAAATCAAACCCAAATCTAAGGAATCTATTTGACCTCTCACGCATAATTCTAATTGGATGAGTTGAGAATTGCACTGTCTAAGTGCATGAGCCATACATCTAAGTGGTGGGTGCATGAAACTCACCAGACACAAGTAGAAGATGCCCAAGATCCATGTGCACAAGGTAAACATTGTAAGGATTATAAAGGCCCTAGATTGAGGTACCCTAGTGGTTCCATGCATAATACTAGTTAGGTGAGTTGAGCCCATTTAATTTTTAAGCACCTATGGCTAGATTCCTAAGTTTCTAGGTGCAAGGAAGTTTCCATACTTAGAAGAATTAAGAATAATCTATAGGGCTATAAGCACAAAGGTAGCCTTTGCACCATAATTCAAAAATGGTTCATCATTTGACCTTGCACTAGAGATCCAAAGAAGGATAATGAAGATGCTTAACACAGTTGGGCATAAGAAAGAAATTAAAGATGCTCAACATGGTTGAGCATAAGGAAGAAAGTGAAGATGCACCATTTGATCATGCACAAGACAATAAAGAATATATGACAAAACACTAGAGGGCTAGTAAAAGGGTTTTATATGGGGTAGGACAGGTTAAAGCAAGATGATGCACAAGAAATTGACCAAGATAGAGAAGCGTACTTGAAATGGAAACACAACTATTAAGAAAGTGGAACCGAGGAGGATAAATCATGTCCATGTGAGGCACTATACCTAGGTTACCACAAGGAAGGTGAAATTCATGCCAAGTGTACAAGTGTAGAAGGAAATCATCTAAGACAATTGGCATCCACCAAGAAATGAGCGAGAAGTGACCATTTGAACCACATGTCACTTTACCAAAAAACCCATTAGGAGCATTCAATGTGGTGGTAGCGGTGGTATAAAGATATGCAATTAATGTGTTAAATATAAGAGATTCTCAAGGATTTCATAGATTTTCTCATTTTCTAAGAAATCAAGGCACCTATGCCATAAAGCCTACATTAATAATGGTATCTAAGAGACAAGAGTATAAAATGATGTCAAAACAAAAATCTCAGGTTACAAAACTTATGCTAAATTAAGATTAAGTGTGTGAACCAGAGAGCCAAAAGTGAAAACCCTGTATCAAGTGAGAATTTGAACACCCTAAAGTACCAAAAGTGAATGATTGAGTAGCAAGAGAATTGAATTTGCATTGACATTGGATTAGAGGGCATTGAGAGAGATTGGTGTAGAAAATAGATAGGAGTAAAAATTTGTCACCCAGGCTACCATTAATAGACAAAGAAGCTCAAGAGTTGAAGGTACAACTATAGATCTCATGATTACAGAATCATCAACCACCATTTGAGGCTTTGACAAGTCACACCTACCAGGGTTCAACAGGAGAAGATTTAGGATGGTGAAGAAGTGGAAGGCATTAAGCTCCATGTAGGCACAATAAAAACCCAAGAGGGTTAAGATTGTGGAAGAAATGATGGATACCAGAAAAAATGTGTAGATGATCAAGGTAGTTACCATCATGGAAGTTGACACTGAGGCACTAACAAAGATATATTATCAATTTGTATAATTACCACTAGAGGTTGTAGTGGGAGAAAATTGGCATTCATTTGTACACACTTGTCAACTAAAGTAGTATAACCACTAGATGCTGATTCACCTGAAAGACTAGGCATAAGATTGGATGGTGGACAAAGGGCACAAGATGTCATAAGGTGATGCCCTATTTGATGTCTCAATTTAAAATAAGTTGACTGCTTTCAACACAACTCAACTCTATGAATTGCCCTGATTCAAGAATCCAAAAGAACTTGTACAATTCTTACTCTTGAAAATTCATGAGGATTGAATATACTTTATAGGTAGGTGCATGAAGATTTCAATGCAATTGATCAGAGGATAATCGACATCCCAAATCCCAACAAGGACATCCATCATATGATGGACGATGATGAAGAGGTAGAATGCATTGAAAATATCCTTAAATACTTCAAGGGGGTTTTCCACTCCCCATCAACAAATGCAAAAACCCTAGCATGAGAGTGGTAACACACCTCATAAGTTAAAAATTATGGATAGGTAGTTAATGGACCGATGTGTAAAAGGCATACCTCTACATCACCTATCACATGGTGCAGGGTATACAATTCAACATTATGAGTTTCATCATTAAGTAGTTAGTAAAAAATGCACTGGAGTGCCATAACACCAAGGGGACCTTTTGGTGGGGGTCCATCCTTATTTTAAACATCATGGAGGAAATTAGGATCCTAGATGGGAATAAGGATAATCTTTGGGTTTTTCTAAAACACAATTATTCTCTAGCAGAAAAATATCGAGACTTCACTGATCCACCTCTTTCAATGCCAAATGAAAAATATGCATGAAGTGATGGTATGAGAAATACATAGAGGCCTTAAGGATAGAATGGAAATTTCCTTAGGGGCTTCCCCAGAGTATATTTAGATTGAAAACTTTTGCTATAATGCAACATTATTATATAGTGCACTTGGCACTATGAGATAAGAACAAATCAGGCTAGCTAAAACTCCCGTTTACTTTCTTGACAAGGTACTCCAAGGATGCACTACACCAAATCCATAATGTATAATAGATAGAAATTCTAGTGAATGAACTAGATACAAAGAGGTTCAAGTTGAGGCACCAATTTAATTACATAGATGGGAAGGTCACTGAAGATGAATAATATGCATTGGGTCACCCAGACGCTGATCCCATTCAAGAGATCACCATACAAGGCTACATTCATAGATTATACTATGAAATGAAGCCATGAAAGGACTCCAATACCGAATAGAGCACCGAGTAGAGTGAAGACCCCCTAATCTAGATTGGGTATGAAGGGATGCTAGTGTTAGTCGAGTAGAAGAAATCTCCAAAGAAGAAGGGGAGACTTTGAAAGAGATAGAGGAGCACCTAAGGCTCAAGATTTATTTAAAAGGAGAAACATCTCCTTGAATTACTCAAAGAAGAATGTGTGATCTGTGCCCAATGATTCTCCTAACATAAGGGAGAAGAAGAAGGGGAAGGTTCCTCCTATGGTACCCTGGATAATCTTATCTAACATAGAGGATTCAGAGGAAGAAAAAATGGGGAGAGGTGTATATATCATGACAAAGAAGATGAATCATCATCAAGAGAATGGACCCCCTCTCCACTTCCTCAAATAGAGTTAAAAAAGAGAGTTGAATATGGAAGAAACTCAGCTTCAGTGAAGTTGAGATGCAGAGGGTGAAAGAGCTGGAGGAATAGAGAGAAGAAATGACCAAGGCTAGGATGTTAAAGGAAGTTGTCAAGATGGTTGAGGCCAAGGAAAGAAGGAAAGGAGTGGAGGAGTGCAATTTATGGGAGATGAAGGTGAAAAAAGTAGAAGGGAGAAAGGAAGAACCAGGTGAAGAGCCTAGAGAGGCAAAAGCACATGAAAAAGTAATACCCTTAGGTGCACCTACTAAGGAAGATTTGAAGCACAAATGGAAGGACATGGGCCTACCCTAGCATCACATTGATGCAGTGCTAAAGTTTCACCACAAGTGAGAGGCCATGAGGGCCAAGGGCATGTCCCAAGTTGAAATTGATCGAATAGAGGTTGAGGAGATAGAGGTAAGAGAAAAGAAATGCATGAGACAAACCACACATAGGAAGGATGAAAAGGAAAAATATAGGAAAGAGGAAGTAGAAGGGAAGGCTAGGGAGGAGAAAGTTATAAGGAAGAAAATAGAGGAAAAAGTGGCCTAGGAAGAAAGGTCCAAGCTAGTGAAGGAAAGAGAAAAGAAGAAGCTTACTGCTATTGCAAAACCTAGAGAGTAAAAAGTACCAAAAAAGTCACCTAGCACCTCTACCAGAACAATAAAAAAATATACATAGTAGGTGCACCCTAGCTCTAAAAGGGTGCCTAAATACAAAGAAGGTGATGCTGGTGCCTTAACTAAACAAATAAAGAAGGAAGTAAAGACCCTATTGGGGTAAGAGGAGAGAAGGGATGGCACTAAGGAGGCTTGTATCGAAAAGCCATGATAAGAGGAGGAAATAGGCAAGGGGGAAAAGTCCATGGAAGAACCCCTGTACGAAGGAGATCTTGATCGTGAGTCTAGTGTTCAAGAAAAATAAGGAGAAAAAGAAGGAGAAAAAGGAGGAGAAGAAGAAGGCACTGATGGAAGCACCAGTGCTAATGAAGAAGAAAAGGAGCTAGTCAAAGAAGAAGAGTACAAACCAAGCTACAAGGAAAAGCTGTAACAAGGGTTAAAAGAGGATGAGGAATTTTATATGATAGAACACATGCCTTCTAAGGCTACCACAACCTTGACATGCCATCAAGTTTCTTGGGTGCTAGATTGCTACATGGATGAGCCTCAATTTGAATTTCTAAAAAAAACACTTCAAAGTGCAAAGAAGCCCAAAGAGGGGCATGATTACCACCTTATAAATCCTAAAGATATGAACCCCATAAGGTTGGTTAACACCCTACTCAAAATTTCCTCTGAAGTGGTGTGCAAGAACATTATCAAGGATGTTCACAACAATAGCTGGAAGAAGATGATGCAAGAGGATGAATAATAACTAAAAGAAATAAGACTCAAACTCAAACAACTGGTCGAGCATGTAGAAGAGGTGGAGCCATCCCTTTTGGATGGTGTGTATACCTTAGGAATGAAAGAGGTTGACAAGTTATATGCACATGTAAAGCAGATGCTTCCTTGAATGAGGTCGATGCTTGAGGAACAAGAAGACCCCTTTTAGGCCATGAATAGAGAGTTGAATAAAAAGATGGATGTGGTAGAGGACCTCTTCGCTAAACTAGAGGAGGGTGTAGAAGAAGCATATGCCATATTTTGTAATTTTTCCACCCAAGTAGCAATCATTGATGTGCACCTTCAAAAGGAAAAGGAGGAGAAAGATGCCTCTTTCTAACACTCCTTCACAATGAGTAGAATTTAGTGCATATAAGTGATTGCAAATTTAAACACCCTAAGCACCCAAATAAAAACCTAGGAAAAAGACCAAAAGGAACTCTTCCACACCTTATAAATGAAGACAAGTGAGCAAAGGGATATCCTAAATGGTGGGTTAAGGTGAGCAAGGGAGAGGCTTGAAGCCTTCAAAAAAGGACTGGAAAGCACATATGTGCTCACCCTCAAAGTCACATCAACTGATGTATAAGTCACCATTGAAGAGATCAAGCTTGCTATCCATAGCTTTTAAAACTTCAAGGAAAAACTTGAACAGGGTACTCCTGAGTTTTGCACAACAAAGGCACTAAAAGACTAGTCTAGGGTGGACTAGAAATTTTGTATGGGGTAATGTTAGGACCCATTTTGTGATAAATTCATGGACTGTGCCAACTTTACATATTTAGGAATGAGGTAATCATGTGGAATGATTACTCCCTTTTGTACGTTTTGGCACTAGTTGGAAGAATCCTCGAGGATGTCATGCCAACTAGCAAGTAGTTACATGGTATCAGCTTTCAAAGGACATCCCTTTAGGTATTTGCATGTGGCAACTAGAGAGCATGGGTGTCAGAGTAGTGGAGTCGATAGGATAATGACCCCCAATGATATTGCAACACTTGGTACATGCCCATTTGACTTGGAAAGAAGATGCCCCTTTGCCTATAAAAGGAGGATTAAACCTGAAGAGAAAAGAGGGTGATTAATATTAGTGAACATTTGCTAAAATTGAGAGTTAATATTAGTAATTTGTAATATGTATGAACTAGGTTAAGCATTCTGAATGTATATCCCAAGCTCACCTATGAGCCGTTGGGCATGAGTAGTGTCAAAGACAAGCATATGCTCTATTTCATGTCCTAAACTTTGTTGAATTGTAAATCAATGAATAATGTTATTAGAGAAATGAAATGTTGATTCTTTCCATATAGTTAGCGCTATTGTATGTTATGACTTTAATGTTACATGAATGATGATATAATTCCATGCTTTGAATATATTGTGGTATAAAGGTCTATCCCAAATCACTAATGGCATCACTGTGCCATATAGTGACTTTGACATACCTATAAAATAGACTATATGTTGAAGCTGACATGCGCTATGGCCCTAATACCCACACCTAGAGTGCTAACTTGAAGAATAAACACTTGAGCATAAGCCATCCCCATGACTCCACTAAGCACCTAAATGGCCCGTAAATCGTTAGGGCTTGTGCCCTTGAATAGGATTTGCCTATTGAGCTTCCCCAAAATAGCCTAGTGCCAACTGGTTGCCTAAGCCCATCTTACCAATGACTAAATCCCATTGAAACCAAAGTTGTGCCATGTTTTAATTAGCCCAACACAGGCCTGGTCCCTTTGCTGTTAAACTTTGAGTGAGTTCAAAGGGCTTGCACCTTATGTGAAATTGATGCCAGTGCATTAGTGTGCTAAATGTTGTGCACCATAGACCCTACTATGATCACACCTAGTTGTACCAAGTATAGAACTGACTTGGCTTGACTGCTAAGCACATGACTAAGCACAAAAGCTAAATATGAGAAATAAATACAATAATGAATCAACCTATAGCTGATAAGGATAGAAAAATATTCATTACAAATGAAGAGTGGAAGATTTAGGAAGAAGGTAAAAAAATAAATACAATTCAACCCAGCGTTAATGGAACTAGAATAAGTGAATAAACAGATGAGAATTTGAGCTTGATGTTTGTATTGGTCTAGGCACCTAAAATGAATTAAATATGAAGTGAAGTGGAGAAGAAAAATGGTAATTAGAGTACCACACATAATTTACTATCCAGAGGCATGAAGGAGATGAAGGAGGTTCTCAATATATCTATGTAAAGTCATATTATAGAGGATATAAGGATGAAAAAATTGTAAGTATATTCACTTTCCAAAATTAAGGAATATGAGAAAAGGAAGGGAGTGCACACAAAAGAGTGGTTTAGAGTGCATAGGCATTAGGAGGGAACCTAAATTGTTGGAAAACCTTGGTGGAGGTGATCAGAAGATGGCGGGATCAAACCTTGTTGAACAAGTGGGAGAGAGAAATGAGAGAAGGCACTTGCAGAATTCCTATATGGTGCACATAAGTAAAATAAAAAGACAAGTGTACCTGACCCTTAATAAAGGTGGTCAGATGAAGGTGGGTAAAAAAATACTAGAGAAAATAGGATAAGGAAGACTAAAGATTTTGAAACTAGGTGGAAGAGGATGGTTCATGTCCCAAAGAGAGGTTTAGAAGAGAAAGAG
The DNA here is from genome assembly GCA_037957365.1 of Torreya grandis. Classification (NCBI taxonomy): domain Eukaryota; kingdom Viridiplantae; phylum Streptophyta; class Pinopsida; order Cupressales; family Taxaceae; genus Torreya; species Torreya grandis. The sequence goes on from JARHVA010000585.1 coordinate 4,329,902, forward strand.
GAAGAAGTGTAGAGCAAGCTTGCTTTAGCAACACACTTAGTGGAATGGAACATTTTAGCATTGGTAGCCAACCAAAAGAGTGGATCTACCACTTATTACCTAATTATGAGTAGGTTCTCACATTTTAATTTTTTAGGGATCCTGATGTAAGAGCATCTTAGAATAATTAGAAATATTTTATCACCCTGAAAATAAATTTAGCTAGTTAGTGAATAAATCTAACATTTTTGGTGTATGGTCACATGGCATAATAGTTTTGGACATTTTAAAGAATACGAAAGAGTCCACATGTGTGAAATGAATAATAACTTGGATATTATGTATAATATAGGAGAATAAGGGGTTGCATAATTTTGGAAAAGGTATGGTGTACACAGGGAAGAAAGTGCAAAATTTCTAGGGAAATAAATAGTTGAGGCACATATACACAATAATGAAATAACATATTTTCTTCTCATAAGTTACGAAATGTAAATAAGTATTTGTTGATGTGGGTTTTATGCACAACAAGTGTTATTATGATAAGGTCCCTAACATTTAATGACTAGTGAAACATTCACTCCAAGGCATGAGTTATATGTATCGATTTTATAAATAACCATGTGGTGGAATAGCAGTGAGTGAAATATTTATTTGCCTTTGATGATTTAAATATGAATAATGTCTAATTATAAATCTAAGTTCTACTTGAGGTGGATGGATGGATATAAACTACGGTGAACAAGTCCAAAAAAGATAAAAAGGAGGGAAGGATAAGGCATAAAAGAAGGGGTCTTATGGTCATATTGCCTATTAATCCCTTCCTAGATAACTCTATATTAGGCCAAGAACATTTAATAAACTAATGGCTGCTATGAATTAGGTAAAAACACAAAACACAGACAAACATAATGACTATAATCAAGGATATTGTTAGTACTAGATTGTTATTCATATCCGATATCACTAACAAGTTAAAAGTATGATCTATAACCAAAACACTAACAAGACTAACAAAACATTCAATATTATCTCTACATATTACATACACTTATCCTACTATAGATTTATCAACTTAAAGGAAATTATCCAATGAAATACAAAAAATTGGAAGAGAAAACAGATTCACACAAACTCAAAAAATTGTCATAGAAACTTTCCTTGCTTGCATTACTTACCAAAATTATCCTCCTTTTTACAATAGATAAAATATATGCATATATATATTTTGGATGCGATCACCTCATCCTCCAAGCTTGTCTAAGTTAAACAAGTCTAAAATAACACTATCTCTTAATCTAATCATGCAAAATCTACGTATTATACAATGTATATATATAAAATTCTTAATTTAGCTCTTTTTATTGTGTACAATTATATAAATAACTTGGTAAAAGATGGACTCCAATATTTAGTTCACTAAATATGGGTAGCATTGTTAATTTAAACTACACTAGAACTAGACTAAAGTGTAGTTGAAATTAGTTGACCATAACTACTAGGAGTAGGGGATGCTGACATGGAACTTGTCATAAATAATACTTGCATAGTTTTAGTGATTGAAGTTATTAGAGGTACCACTATAGTTGTGACAATCGTTGGTCCTGGTTAAGCATGCAAAGGAATGGTAGTAAAGGGTAATGTCACCATCACTAGCCCTATTAAAGTGTATATTATAGTATACTGAGGAGAAGGAGACACAATAATTAAAACTCAAGCTTGTGACTATGAATCTCCTACCTGAGTGGCCAACCATCCCTTTTCTTTTATCTTTTCATATTCATTCATACATGTTATAAATTCTAGTTCAATAGATTCAAAGTTAATTATAAGAATATTAAACAAAATTGGGATTTTATTCATCAATTTGCTATGTAAATCCATTAAGGATCTAAAATAGGTACTCAAGGCTTCTGATTATGCCTCCTTATTCTTGGCAAATGTGATAAATTGAATCATTTGGTCACTGCTTCCAAAAAATGTGCTCTCAACCTCTGATTTGAAGCTATTGATAACAATCCATAGTTACAACTTAACCCAATGATTCATTTATGAAATTAACACATATCTCCTATAATATGGATGATTTTTTGTTCTCAATTTTCAATTTTCTCAACTAGATCCTATGTCTATTTATGCCAATCCATCAACTAAATTCTCTTACTAGTCACATAATTCTGAGTTAGAACAATATATGCAAATTATATAAAATAAAGATGATGATACTAGTTTTTCCTTACTTCCTTGTCAATAAAATGTAATTTAGAATCCAAGTTATTCATAAATTCATAAAACTATACAACATTGTTCCATTGTGGTTGTGATTATCCTCTTGACTGTCAAATAAAACATACTATGTAATAGAGGGTTTTAGTTGAACTATGTACACTATCCACTATAACCTTTAGAGGTCATATTCTACCTTGTGCCTCCAAAATTATATTAGTCTATTGGATACCATGAAACACATTCTTCAAGACTCCTCCAGTAGCATTGACCATGGAAATAGGGTCTTCATGAATCTCATGTTCATCCCCAAGTCTAATTTTCCTTTTCTTTGTTAATGAGAAGAGTTATTCTTTTCTCACAAACCATGTAGGCTTCCCACCAGTTATAGATATCCTTTGACTCACCTTTTTTATTTTTTTTATGACACCCCATTTTGGTCGCATTTATGTCTAAACTAGACTTCAAATTGATTTTATACCAAACTATACAAATTAAGCCTATAAATCATTGAAATGCCCAAATTCATCTATGCATGGGATATAAATACCCATAATCATATCGAGCATTCCTTATTTTTGGTATTACCATGTATGTAATGAAAACCTATCTTGGATTCAAACCCAATCAAATTGTGACCTATCAAATTTATAAATTGGCCTTTGATCTATTAATGTAAAACACTAAAACAATTTCTAAATGCCAAAAACCTTAAGTAGGATTAATTAAAAAGCAACTTCAATTAACTACTTAAGTTAAAATTCTAAGTTTAATTAGGGAATTACATTTTCTAAAAAAGGGATTTTCAATAAAGATGAAGTCAAAGTCAAAATAATTAATAATTTTTTTTTATAAATACCTAAAACTCAAATAAAAGGTGAGTCACACCTCATAAATATTTTTTATGAGTTGTCAAGCCTCATAAATATCTTTTATGAGTTGTCAAGCCTTCATAATTGCTTTGACCCAACACAGGGTTAATCTAAACTTGACCAATGTAAATCTAGACATAAGTAAGGCTAAAAGTAAACCTAATTGCACTTAAGTTAGAGTTAGTTTTATAACCTATAAGTACAAGTGTCATTACCCCTATCTAAACAAACTCTCAAGCCAGTGTTATAATGTTAGATTGATCAAGGAGAAACTTCACCAAGCCAAGCCAAGCCTCAAATGGTCTTAGAAAATTTACATCCAAATGGAAATTGCATTGATGAAAGTCTCTATTGCTGACAATTTGAGCATGAACATCCTCTATGCCAATGAATGAGCATTAGTTTGATAAGGGAGGTAACATAGTTTTGTGTTTTATCTTTTATTTATAAGTTTGTTCATTACCTTAATCTCACCCAAGTACTTAGGCAAGAGTAGTTTGGTTTCTATTGTATTGTTTGATTTAATTAATTATTTATTTCACTAACAAGAAACTAACAAAATTTGGTTCTTTAGATTCCTAATGATACATAATGGCACATGACAGTATGCACCATTCACCTCACATGGAACACAAAAGTGATTTAGAACCTTTAAAATCCTTAAAAATTTCACTCACAACCTCAAGTTTTTAGTTTTATGATTTAATTTTCCATAATTTTATTTAGCTACTAATTAGTGACTTCATACCCTACTAAATGGTAACTTTGCCTATTTTGTCCTCTATTTTGTGATTGTTTATTTTTTCAATAAATGATGATATTGACCTGATGAATCATCCTCTAGGAAATTATTTACTTTGACGAAGGAAAATGATGACTTTAATCCTATGTTTGGGTGACTTTGCTAGGTAACTTTTCTTGTGAATTTTATGACTTAGCTCTATTTTTAGACATAAATGGCAACTTTGACTAACCTAATTGCAACTTCACACTTGATAAATGATGACTTTGTCAGAAACTATTTTTTAGTCTATTTTGGTTCCACAAGAAAAGAATGACATCACTCTATTCTAAAAGTGGTGACTTTGCTCTATGTAAAAAAAACTTGAGAGATTGAAAGTGAAGGTTTATTGCTAGCTAACTCATTTGAATAAACACAAGTGAAACCCTTATCATGTACCAATTCTTGGGAGACATAGGTGGCTTAAAAAACTCTACTTACATGCACTCTTTACTTTTTAGATTAACACTTAATTCCTTTCAAGACTGGGATATCAGTGAAAACTTTGGAGAAAGCTATGCACACCTTGTTAGTTTTAGGGTAGGACGTGCACTTAGGATGTCCATTCCTAATGATACATTATGTATCATTAGGAATCCAAAGAGCCAAATTTCATTAGTTTATTTTTAATGAAAATAAAATAAAATTCAAATCAAACAATACAATAGAAACTAAAATAATCTTGCCTAAGTACTTGGGTGAGCTTAACATAATGAACGAAATTACAAATAGAAGATAAAACACAAAACTATGTTACCTCCCTTGTCAAACTAGTGCTCATTCATTAGCATATAGGATGTTTATGCTCAGTTTATGGGCAATAGATATTTTCACCAATTGTAATTTCCATTTGGGCTACACTTCTCTAAGACGACTTGAGGCTTGGCTTGGCTTGGCTTGGTGAAGCTTGCCCTTAATCAATCTGACATTATAAATTTTTATTGAGAGTTTGTTTAGATAGGGGCAATGCCACTTGTATTTATAGGTTCTAAAACTAACTCTAACTCAAGTGAGGTTAGGTTTAGTTTTAATGTTGGTTGTGTCTAGATTAACCTTGGTCAAGTTTAGCTTAACCCTAGGTTGGGTCAAAGCAATTATGAAGGATTAAAAATTCATAAAAGATATTTATGAGGCTTGAAAACTCATGGAAGATATATTATGAGGTGTGACTCACTTTTTCTTTAAATTTTAAGTATTTATAAAACATATTATTAATTCCTTTGACTTTAACCTCATCTTTATTGAAAAATTATTTTTTTAGAAAATGTAATTCCCTAATTGAACTTGGAATTTTTATTTAATTAAATAATTTAATTTGTTTTTAATTAATCTTGCTTAGGGTTTTTGGCATTTAGGAATTATTTTAATGTTTTGTATTAATAGATTAAAAGGATAATTTATTAATTTTCTAGGTTGTAATTTAATTGGGGTTGAATCCAAGATAGGTTATCATTTTATATAGGGTAATACCCAAAATAAGGGTTCCTCAACATGATTTTGGGTAGTTATAGCTCATGCGTAAATGAATTTGGGTGTTTCTATAATTTTTAGGCTTAATTTGCATAGTTTGGTAGAAAATCAATTTAAAGTCCAGTTTAGACACAAATTCAATCAAAATGGGGTGTCTACAATTATAAGTGTCATCAAAATATATGGTAAATTTTGGCTCCTCAGTGATCACCAAAACTTGCCTAGCTTATTATTCTATTTGCATTTTCTATATCCATGTGGGAGTCACTAGCAAGTCTTGGGGAGAGGTCTAAGAGGTGAGGGGTAAAGTGGTTTGGGGTGAAGGCATGAGGATGGAAGGAAATAAATGAATCTATGGAAGTGGAATGTGTATACACATAATATTTTCAACTTTTATCAAATACTGATCCTTTCTATCTTGTAATAACCCATTGAGTCTCAATCTCTCTATGTGCATGCCCTAAAGGGTGCACTAGGAAAGGGGTGGGAAGCACATTGGTGCTTTGAAGGATTGTTGTCCTTTATTTCCACTTATTACTAATCCAACCATCTCTTAAAAACATTTTCCTAAGCTATTACTCCTCTTTTACACAATCCTCTAGTATTTTACCACCTTCCATACCTATTTTCCTAACCTAAAACCCATTTCAATAGTTTATGGTACTAGGTCATTTGGGTTGAACTTATACTCTTATTAGTAAAATTCATTTAGGTTCTAGGTCAACTCTTGGCCTTTTCTAGCTTGTGACGTAGTGAGTTTTTATCAATATCAGTACTAGGTTTACTGGATCGACCCTATTGACCTAAACTTTCATAAGGGTTTAGGGTTAAATCTACCTATATATACAAGATCATTTCACCATTCTTAGATAGACATCAAGAGTTATTATTCATCTGTTCTGCATTACAATCTACTCTTCCACCATTCTATTTGAGGAGTCTTAGCTAAGGGTTTTTACTTGGAGAATCTAGTCTTGTGGAGAAGTCTTGGATGCTTTGGCCTTTCTTAGTGATCCTTACAAACCAAAACAATCTCTTATAAAGCCCCTTTGGACAAGGGAGAGATTGAGTCTCGATGGGTTCATATTTCAGGTAAGTATTCTCTAAATTTTTCCTCTCTTTAGTAGATAGAAGTAGCATAAGTATTGGATTTTGAATAATAGTACTCTTCTTCTCCATGCACTAGGGTCTTACTCATACATAGCTTAATTGACATTCTCTTATGTATATTTACTTTATTTTGTTTATTAACCACCATATTGTGCCACAAGATTTGGTGAGCACTAGATTAGATTTATTTGCTTTATTTATTAGTTTAGTGATTATGAAAAAATAGGGATTAGTTAGGATTATTGATTTATTTTGATTGAATGGAGGCTTTGGAACCCTCCCTAGTATTATTATTGTGATAAGATATCCCCTAATTAGGTCTAGTGGATCCACTTATTGGTCATGTTTTTGATTATCTAGTGTATCCCAATCAAAAGTGTAAGTAAGATCTATCTTCTTTGAGTTAGGATTGATTTATAGACTTGATGCATTTCTAATTGCATACATTTTGATGAACCCAACGTGAATCTAACCCTTGTAGGTTTTATTTCACATTTTTTATTTTCTATCATTTTATTATATGTGTGTGTGTGTGTGTGTGTGTGTGTGTGTGTGTGTGTGTGTGTGTGTGTGTGTGTGAGTGAGATACTATGTCAATATGGATGGTATAGTTTATAACTTTTGTGTGCATGTTTAACACATAATCACATAAAAAATGACTCTATTCTATTTGTGTAAGTTTTCATTAGATACAGGCTACTGGGTTAAACAAGTCAACATATTACTCTTATAGGCTTCCAAAAACTTATTAGGTTAACCAGATCGGTATAATCATCTTATAAGTCTAAGAAAACATGTTAAGTCACCAGGATGGTATAGTATTCCAAATAGCTTCCAAAAACCATACTAGGTTTACTAGGCTGGTATAGTCATCCTCATAGGTTTTAACAAATAGGGAATTATAGAACTAGGTTAACCTAGGCGACACAGTTAGTAGAATTTACAAGTAACATTCAAGGCACTTCACCAACAATCTCACATTCCTCTACATATTCCAACCCACCAAGGTTCATTTCTCTCTTTCTTTTTCATTTCAGTTATTCCTTGTAGTTCTATTTTGCATAGTTTAAAGTCTTTAAAATTTTCTTCATATAATGAACTAGGTCGACCTGGTCGACCTAGTTCTGTATTCTATCTTCTATCTAAAAGACTAGGTTTACCCTATTGACATAATTTTTGAAGACCCACTTCAACAATATAGTAGTGACACTCTCGACTCTGTTCTATGATGTCTGCATACACTATCATCTAAACTGACATTGTACTATGTTTCAAATTAGGAATTAACATATATATGCTAGTAATTACTTCACACTTTCAATTTCATTTGTTTTCATGCATAAATTAAATCATGTAGTATAATTAGGTGATTTTTCAATACCGTTTAGTTTCACTACTTTTCTCTTTCTTACACATACTACCAAATCACATAATTTCAAAACACATTTAAATAATTGTCTACCCAAGGCCTGCTTACTTGGATTTCATCACCAAGGGGGATCCAACTTGGTTTTTTTGGCCAAGTATAGACACGTAGTTGATGGTATATATTGGAAAAGCACTCGACACCCTTATCTCTGTAAGATTGTGAAGTGAGGGGTAGGCCCCAATATCAAGCCAGTACCATTGCCAACAAAGATCCCTTTCAACCTAAACGTCCTGAAACCATCTATAGATTGCTTTCTAGTTCCCTAATTTCAACTAGCTTCCCTATCACACTTAAAATAACACCTTATAATAATAATAAAATTCAGGATGACCACTTAGTTAGCTTTTGATTTTCAATTGACTGCTTGCTCTTTACTCATTGTATGTTGTATTGCGAAAACTTGCATTGGCCATTGTTGGTGTAAGGTTTTATGTTGTGTGCCTCAACTGGACCATTCTCATTGACCAAATTGATTGTGTGTTTCCTTCCATTTCTTTATTTTAAGTACATTGCAATACTTTTCACTATTTTTAGTACACTATCATTTTATTCAACACAATCTTTTACAAACTATTTTTCTCCTTGCCTATAGTACTAGGTTAACCCAGTCAACCCTAAATCTCTTTTGCCAGTCAGATAATAGTACTAGGTTGACCCAATCAACTTTGTACTCTTATCAAGCTCTGTTTCCCCTAGTTTGTAGTACTAGGTCAACCTAGTCGACTCTATACTCATACTGCCTACCCTGTTTATTTGACTCAGTTCTCTATTTTTATTCCTTAGCATTTTATTCATTTTTCTCAATTCATCATGAAGTCCCCTATCAAAATCTTCTTGGACAACTTGAATCTATTTAAATACTATATGAGATGTTCATTTATCTCTCTCTTTTCCTCCCAAGAGAACCCTCACTCTTGGAGTACCTCTTCCCCTCTTTCATCTGTGGGTTGTAACATGGTTTAAATCACACCCCAAAATTAAGTAGGTGAATCCGATCATTTATATACTTACCAAGACAATTCACATATTCAAACTCTTCAAAATAATGTGGGAGAAATTGACACAAGCCTATCCAATAATCCCATTAATAATCCATTTTCCAATAACCCTCTTTCTAATACTAATTCGAGGAGTGCTCATATAAACACCAGCCCACCAATCGATATGACTCAACTTCTTACGTAAGTCATAAGAAATGAACATAATGAAAACTTATAACACCTATCAAATGATGCAATTACAATGTCATTCATCAATTTGGCTAGTCAACCTTTGACTATCCATCCTCAAGCCAATCCAAATTTCATTCCTCCACCTTTTAGAGATGCCTCAAGAAATGTTATTCCTCAAAAAGCTTGAAAATATAGAAAATAATCCTTTAGTTCCTTTCATTGTGTCTATTTATATTGGTAAAATATCTCTAAATATCAAGTATGATGGGACTAAAAACCCTACCTCCTTGCTCAAAGCCTTTGGCAATCTTTACAAAGAGTGGATCCAAACTAATAATTTCATCACAACTAAACTTCTAGTTAAAACCTTCATTAGAGATGTGTTGTAATGGTACAACCAACTTCCCCAACATTCCATTTTTCAACTTGAGGATTTAGTCAATCCTTTAGTTAGAGTTTTAACATAATTATCTTCTCAAAAATTATCTTAGCCACTTCATCAATGCTAAGTAATCTCCCATTGAATCAACTCATGATTTTATTAAATGATGGTAATCTCTAGCCTATAAAGCCAACCATAACATGACTGATGACAACTTGTATAAAAGTCTTTATCATTGACTTAATTCCTTCTCTTCAATATAAGGTTTGAACTTTTTCTCCCCAAACACTTAATGAAGCTCTTGACCAAGATAAACGTTAAGACTCTATCATGAAGCAATTTGAACCTAGTCTTAAATTCCTTAAAGTATCTTTTCAAAATTCTACTAATTCTATCAACAACAATACTCCACAAACTAAACTAAGAGTTGCTGAAGCTGACATCCCTTCATCTTCTCACACACCACTCATTATGTAGTAAATGAAACAATTCTTAATACCCTCTAAACCTTTTACTTATCCTAATAATCCTCCTAAGTAGTATGACCCTAATCAATTTTGTTGGTTCCACACCAATATTGATCATTCCCATGAATCTTGTAGAGGGAATACTAAATTTTATATCTCTTACATGCTTGGTGATTCCTTTAATCATTAATCCATGATCAAACTCCATCATCAAGAATACAATATCGCTTCACATAAATGACAGGTTTCTAAAGCTTCTTCTTCTAATAATCAAAAATATTTTCCCGTAACTAATAATCAATAAAATACCATGAATATTTTTTCTATTGATGTTGATTATGACCAATATTACAACAATTCTCAATATGTTAACACCACTAAGATAAATTGTCATCGCAAACCAACTCATAAAGATCCTATCACAAAATTGAAGAAACCATCTTTAGAAGAACATCTTCTCAAAGATAATTCAACCACTAATTTAGCTTTGGAAGCCATGAAGAACCACCTCCTCCTTCTAAACCCCAAATAACTTCCATTCTTTCCAAATCCACCGTACCTTCCAAAGCTTGCATTGGTTCTTCTTCTAAATCCCATTGGAACTTTATCAAAGAACTTAAATCCATGCCTTGAAAGATTTCACTTATGGAGTTAGTTTGTACTTCTCCTTATCATCTCAAGTTACTTATGTAACAATTACAAGAAATAAAAAATCCATCTCCTATAGATGAATAACCACCCTCTATTGAACCTCAACCTATTGACGTACATAGCATTGAAACCGTGTGTCCTTCTTCCAAACCTTCTATTGAATTCATTGAAGAAGACATGATTAATGATGAAATCCTTTTTCATGCTGATGATCTATCACTATTCATTAAAAAAACCATTAATACTACCCTTATCCATAAATTTTTAATTGATGAAGGCTTTGGTATTGATGTGACATCTTTATGGCTTATCCAATAACTTGGTTATAACAAAGATCATCTCAAGAAAAACTACCTTACCTATCATGGATTTGATAAAAATAATCAAAATCCACTTGGTTGTATTTGGATTCCCCTAAAAATCAGACCTAAGAGTGTTCAAACAAAAATTATTATCTTTGATTTACCCCTATCTTATAACATACTCCTCAGTCACCCTTGAACTCACATAATGTAGGCCATTGCTTCTTCTGGTAGCCAATGCATTAAATTCTTACATAACAATAAATAGTATAAGCATGACGCTGATTCCAACCCTTGGATTATTTAACTTCCTAATCCAAAATCTTAATATCACATCCCTACCATTACTACCATAAATAGTGATCCGTTCCCTAAGTTTATTAACATAATCCACATTTCCAAGTCAATCTTGTTGATTCGGATGATGATGAACCTAATGACTTGTAACATACTTGAAACACTACCAAGCTACCTACTTATATCTCAGAGTTGTTTCCTCCTTCTTTATCACCTCATGATCACACTATTCCTCTCATTAATGAGATCACTGATTTCCCCCCTCCATGCAATGCTCAGGAGCCTTATTTACCATAAGATGCCTTCATCTGCACTAATTATGGAGTGGAAAAATAATTTCAAGATCCTCTCATCATGTCTCCATGTACATTTATTAAAATTGGGATTTCACTTTATAAAACTCCACTTAAATCTCAAGCATGTACCATTTCTCCAACCTATGATGATAACTACATAATGTCCCAATCTCAATCTAGAGACTTGGATATTCAACATTATCAAAAAACCTTAGCTCAAATACATGATTTTAATTGGGATGTCCATAACATTTCCATGAATTTTAAATTATATCCCAAAGGTCATGTGCCTCTTGCTAATTCTCCACTTCTTGATACTCCTTGGGTGGTAGAACAAATCATACCTTCTAAACCTCTGGGGATTCTTGAATCTTCTTTACCACCTACAGATCCCATCACTATAGCTGACCCTTCCCCCATCAAATAAATTAATAACACTCCAATCCCATCTGATCCATCTACTCCTCCTACTCTCTAGATTACATTAGAGGCTAAAGCTATTGATGTCTGCTAGATACACTCTGAATATGATATCCATGGAAATAAAATTCTTAACCTCGAAGTAGATGTTGAGTATTATGGTCCTCTTCCCACTTTTCCTAGTGATGAAGCTATTCTTAGATTAATTAATGCTTGAGAACCTCAAATTCCTTGGTAACACCACAAACTTGGGAATTTCAAAAACCAATCCCCTTGTTTCAACAACTTCATCGCTAGCATCGATCCCAAAGCTAATCTAATTTGTTCTTTACCTAATGCACCATACCATTTCTAAGATGGCAATGCTATGATTATCGAAGAAACTACTTACATTAAATATAGTACTCCCTCATGCTTTAGACCTATTATAGTTTCTCGTAAACTCTCACCTATTGAACACGATAACTTTAGTTTATTTTTTGATAAATATCATGAAATATTTGCCTAGTTCTATGAGGACATGCCTGGTATTGACCCTAGAATCATGGTGGATAATATCATTACTTATCCTGATCCCAAACTTGTGCATCAAAAGTAATGGAAATTTACACCTGAGGTTTCCACCTTATGTCATAAAGAAATCATCAAACTTATCAATGCTAAGTTTATCAAACTATTGGACTATTTTGAATGGGTTTCTAGCATAGTTCCCATTCAGAAAAAAATCACTATGGTCATCCACATTTGCATTGATTTTCATAATATTAATATTGTTTATCCCAAAGATAATTTTCCTTTACCTTTAATAATTTTCATTGTTGATTCCACAACTAGCTATGAAATGTTATCTCTTATGGATGGCTTTTTGGGTTACAATCAAATTCACATTACTCCCGAGGGCCAACATAAGACCACTTTTACCATGGAATGGGCTACCTATTACTATTCTAAAATGCCCTTTAGCCTAAAAAATGTATGAACCACTTATAAAAAATAAATGACTCATATCAATCATGATCTTATCCATAAAATTGTTGAAACCTATGTGGATGACCTCATTAATAAATCTAAAAGTTGCAAGATTCATCTTTTCGATCTTGCCATCATCTTCAACCATCTTCTTAAATATCGAGTTATACTAAATAATTACAAATGTGTCTTTGGTGTCATATCTAGAAAACTATTAGGATTCTTAGTCATTCTCCACAACATAGATGTTGACCCTGTTAAGATTAGTGCTATCATCAACATGCCCATTTCTCATTCCATTCTAGACATTCACACTTATCTAGGCAAACTTGGGGCAATTAGATGATTTGTCCCTGAAATGGCTTACTGTATCCATTCCATCAATTTTAATCTTAAGAAAGGTAATGCTTTAGAATGGATGGATCCCTACCAAAAATCCTTTGATAACATGAAAGAATCACTACTTCACCCACCTACTCTTCATTTTCCTTTAAATGATCGATCTCTAATATTATATACTTATTCTACACCCATATCAGTTGGGGCAATTCTTACCTAATAAGATGGTACAAGAAGAGAGTATGCCATCTACTATTTTAGTCAAGGCCTCATTGATTATGAGAAACATTACAAAAAATTTGAACACAATTGCCTTCCCATATATTTTACAGCTGAAAATATTCGACATTATATGATTTATCAAACCACTTATGTCATCATTCATTCTGATCCCCTTTATCATTTCTTCTCCAAAGCCTTTCTTCCTAGAGATATAATTAGCAAGTGGATGGTCCTCATGGAATTTGATCTCTGAATCGTTTCTCAAAAAGTTATCAAAGGATAAATCATAGCTAATCAACTTACCACAACTCCTGTGCCCACTACTAATCACCTTCAAGGTAGTCTTCCAAATGATAATATTCTTTATATTGAAGGTCTCAACCAAGTAATTTATCTTAAATATTACTTTCATAACTTCACTACTGATATTGAAGCCAACAATCTTGATGAATCTTCTATCCTCCTTAATACTACTAAACCAAAAGTAGTTATCAAAGCAATTCCAAAAATTAATGTTAACCTACATGAGGATACTTGGACCCTTCACTTTGATGGTGCTAAATGCCTTCAAGGAGCTGGGGTAGGTTACATTCTTATAATTCCTCTTAGAAAAATCATCCCTTTAGCTTTTCACTAAACATTTGATGTCACTATCAATATAGTAGAGTACAAAGCTCTAATCTTAGGCATGACAATTGCTCTTGATTTAGATATCCAATACCTACATGCCTTAGGTGATTCTCAACTCATTTTTCACCAAGTCAAAGGTGATTACCAATGAAAAAGCAAAAATATCATTTCTTATCATCAAATTGCAACTACTCTCACTAAATATTTCATTTCCTTCACCATCGAGCCTATCCCTTGAGATCAAAATTCTATTGTTGATTCCCTTGCTTCTTCAAAATCTCTTTTTCATCCACACTAAGTTCTTACTGATCCCACTTTTCTTATCCAAATAAAAAAATTTGCGTCGTCTATTCAACCACATGATTCACTTATCTACCACATTGAGGCTGTCACCATTTGATAAATCCCATGGTATAAATATATCATTCAATTTTTGAAACACCAAAATTTTCCTCCCAACTTAGATTTTTTTGAAAAGACTCGTATTCATAAACAATCTTTTAAGTATATATTTTGATATAAAATCCTATATTATCATAACACTAAAGGGACCTTACTCCATTATGTTATGCAAGATGAGTTTCCTTCTCTTCTTAAACAAGCACATGGGGTCATTTGTGGTGGCCATTAAAGTGAACATGCTACAACCCATAAATGCCTAGGTATGGGATACCTTTGGCCCACTCATGAAAATGATGCCATCAAATTTGATAAAAAATGTACTCCTTGTGAACTTAATGGTGATATAATTCATTCACCTCTAGCTAAGCTTCAAACCATTGAAACTCCCTGGCCATTCTCCATGTGGGGATTAAATCTCATAGGCAAACTACCTCACTCTCAAGATGAGCATGTCTTTATAATCACAACTATCAAATATTTCACCAAGTGGGTTGAGGCTATGCCCCATGTTAATTTCATCAGTATTACCATCTCCAAATTTATCCTAAATCAAATTATTTACCACTTTGGTGTCCCTCATACTATCATTTTAGATAATGGTGGTAATTTCAAAAATAAGGATGTCAAATAGCTTTGTGCTAAATTCAAAATCAATCACAAATTTTCCACTCCTTATCATCTACAATGTGATGGCCAAGATGAGGCCACCAAAAAAATTATTCATAAAATTATCTAAAAGATAATTCATGAAACCTACAATGATTGTCACCTTCATCTTTGTCTTACTCTTTGAGCCTATCAGACTAGCATACGTACTGCCATTGGGGCAACGACATTCTATTTAGTCTATAGTTCTTAGTCAGTCCTTCCATAAGATGTTGAGCTTCCTTCTCTCCACATGTATCTTCATGGTATCATACTTGATGAATAATTATGTGAATCTCACCTTCATGCCCTTGATTTTTGTAAAGAACACCATCTTTTTGCTTCATAACATAATTGCCAATACAAGGCTTGTATTGCCAAACAACATAATAAATGAGTTAAAGTTTGCACATTTAATATTGGTGATCTTGTCCTTAAATTTGACTACATTCATGACAAAGAAGGTAAATATGCCCAAAAATGATGGGGACCCTATTTAGTCAAAGATATTCTTGGTCCAAGTACTTACCACCTTCAAACCAATGAAGATCATATTTTCAAAGAGCCCACAAATGCACAATTCCTCAAGAAGTATTTTGCCTAATCCTTCCCTTATTTTTCATGATTTCTATTATGCTATCTATCTAACACTTTTTTTAGGTTACTTACATAGGTCTCACTCTCTAAAGCAATTCTCTATTTTCACAAACCTTAGTCCTTCCTTTTGGTCTTTTGATTTCCCTTTTCTCATGAGTTGCATTGTAAAACCATGGATAAGACCCGGTCTTCCTCATGATGTACTTTTATCCTCTTTGTTTTCATACTTTTTACCCACTTTTTGGCACCCCTTAGGTTTCTAATTTGTGATTTTTAATGTAATACCATGGATAGGACCTGACCTTACTCACAAATACCATCTTTTTCTTATCCCATTTATTTTTCCAATAATTTTTGGCAGCCTCGTGGGTTTCTCTTTTATGAGTTTCAGTGTAAGACCATGGATATGACTTGGCCTTTCTCATAAAATCACCATCTTGTTATTCCTTTTCTAAAATATGTTTTGTAATGGTTACGAGTGTTGATACTTGTTCTTAATATTTATCTTTTGCTTCTTTTGATAGATGGAATTTGCACGACAATCTATGCTATCATGTTTTCCTCCATTTCCCTCTTTCTTATGATAATTAATCAGACTTTACTATCATTGTATCCTTTCTTTTCACCCTTTGTCACATTTTTTTAATGATTTGAAGTAATTCAAATTGTTTCATGTTTCATTCTTCTTGATTTCTTTTCCTTTCACTTCATATTGGATAAAACAAGGTCAAAGTCAAGATATCAATTTAATTTCACTTGACTTTACAAGAATCTTAGACACCATGCTCTTTGAAATCTCTATATTAACAACCAAGTCCCAAATATTCAAATAAAAGTCATTTTTAGCACCCATGTTTGAATTTCCAAATCTATATGGAGGAAGAATAGAAAAATCCATCAAGAAAGTTAAAATCTAAATCATTCGAAACAAAAGGCAACATACAAATCTCAAAAGTTAATATCACACCCAAAAATGTGATTACAAGCACATCTCCTATCTACAATCAAATCTCAAACTCCACAGTTGGCCTCACACTAGAACCAAGGTCAATTAGGGTGTGGTAGGCCAGTAGATTGGAATAGGAGAATTCAACAAACTCTATGGTGCTACCTACTTTCTCACGTAAGTATACAATTTTTACAGTAGATCAATAACTTTGTAAGAAACTTGAGGAATGAGGAACACATTATGGTAAGGTAGGTCCATTTTAATTTGCATGCATATAGCCTTTATGGTATGATCTACATACTTCATTTGTTGACCTAAGGCTTGTGTGGCTAAGAGAAGTTATTTAGAGTCCTTAAGGTCAAAAGTCCTCCTACTTTGACAAAGCTAATTTGAGTGTTTTGACTTTGGTAAAGAGTTCCTCTACCTTGGTTTTTCCTTCATTCTCCCTTCCACTCATTTAATTTCCCCCCTTGATAGGAATGTGTGATTCTAAATCTATTTTCCCTCTTCTATACTTTCTTCTTCACATCTTAAAAACATGCTAGCACTACTTTGTTTCAGTTTTATCTATCCTTAGAGCAAAGTAATATGTTTGAGCAACTATGGACTACTTTACTTACACTATGGATTTACATTTCTAGATATGCCTTAATCTCTTTTTACCATTTATTATTGTTTTAACACCTTTTTATAAGACATCTAAGTCCATTTATACTTTCATGTACTTTTTCCATTATTGAATGAGGTTGGCTTGTTACTTCTCACTCACCAATGCTATTTTCCCTTTTATGCATCTTTTCCATTGATGATTGAGTAAGAATTGTTACTTCTCACTCATCAATGTTGTTTTACCAATTTTGCTTGCCCATCTTTGTTTAATTAAGCATTGTTACTTATTTCACATTGATGTTTCATTAACACCTTTTTGACATGTATCCTTGGTTTGACTTGGTGAGTTTGCCTTTCATATTTAAGGTTTACTTGTTTGAGTTTTTTGGTCTTTAGTAGCCTTGGATTTTTGGTTACCCTATTCAATCTAAAATTTTGACTTGGTCATTTGGTCTAAAATATCACCTATCACCCCAAATTGCCAAATTTCCAAGCATATCCCATCCATATAGCACCAATTATCTTGTCTTTCCTATGTTTTTTTTTTGATCTTTAGTTTTGTATTCTTGGGTTTGTTGAAAGCAGTCTCTGTACCCTCCATAATTAAAACTAAAAACACAATAGACAACCATCCAGTGATAAAGGTAAGTCAAGGTATGCATCACATTTACTTTTAAATAATTTCCCTTTCTACCATGTACTTTCAGTAATTTTTTCTTTAAAATACTACAACTTTTTTCTAGCCTCAACATTGTGTTTACTATGTTATTTTCTTGAAGCACCATCCCTTATTGCACCTAAGTGACACATGATGAGATTCAAGTGGGGCATATATATACACATAATATTTTTAATTTTTTAATAAATACTGTTGCTTTCTATCTTGAAAAAACCCATCAAGTTTCAATCTCTCTGAGTGCATGCCCTAAGGGGTGCTGTAAGAAAGGGGTGGGTAGACTATTGGTGCTTTACATGATTATTGTCCCTTATTACCACTTATTACCAATCTAACTAGATCCTAAAACATTCCCCTAATATATTACTCCTCTTTTGCACACTCCTCTAGTCTTTTACCACCTTCCATACCCATTTTCCTAACCTAAAAGCCCTTTTGATAGTTTACAGTACTAGGTCGACTGGGTAGACCTTGTACTCTTATTAGTGAAACTCATTTAGGGTCTAGGTGGGATCTTGGTCAACTTGGCCCATGACCTAGTGAGTTTTTGTCAATATCAGTACTAGGTAGACTGGGTTGACCTTGTAAGTTGAAACTTTAGGAAGGGCTTAGGGTTAAATCTGTCTATATATACAAGATAATTTCACCATTTTTAGAGAGACATCAAGAATTATTATTCATTTGTGCTTCTTTATAATTTGCTCTTCCACCATTATACTTGAGGTGTCTTAGCTTAGGGTTTCTACTTAGAGAATCTAGTCTTTTGGAGAAGTCTGGCCTTTTTTAGTGATCCTTATAAACCACAACAACCTCTTGTGAAGCCCCTTTGGCCAAGGGAGAGATTAAGTCTTGATGGGTTCATCTTTTAGGTAAGTATTCTCTAACTTTTTCCCTCTCTTTAGTGGATAGAAGTAGTATAAGTATTAGATTTTGAATAATATTACTCTTCTTCTCCATGCATTAGGGTCTTACTCATACATAGCTTAATTGAGATTCTCTTATGAATATTTAATTTCTTTTGTTTATTAACCCCCATATTATGCCACAAGCTTTGGTGAGCACTAGATTATATTTCTTTACTTTACTTGTTATTAGTTTAGTGAATATTAAAACATATGGATTAGTTAGGGTTATTACTTAATTTTTCTTGACTGGAGGCTTTAGAACCCTCTCTAATATTATTGTTGTGATAAGATATCCCCTAATTAGGTCTAACAGATCCACATATTGGTCATATTCTTGATTATCTAATGTATCCCCAATCAGAAGTGTAAGTAGGATCTGTCTTCTTTGAGTTAGCATCAATTTATAAACTTGATGCATTTCTAATTGCATACATAATGAGGATGGAAGGAGATGGTGGAGTGGAAGGAGGTATAAATAATGAAAGAAAAGGTAGGATGATAAACCTCTCTTTGGAGATATTTGTTTGAGAAGGAGTCCTAGAGACATATTTAATGAGGTTATGAGACTCATGGATAAAATTAATTATTTAATACTTTGGGATACCCTATGTAATGGACACACCCAATTAGGTAATGATATGGGTCTGCAAGGGATGTGTGGCAAAAAATTCTTGGTGTATTAGGTTTTTGAAAATGTGAACTAGTGACTGGAGTACCCAAGTCAGGTGTGGAAATAATTGGTTGTGCAATGAAATCTTAGGTTAGACCAATTGATGTATGTACAATATCTATAGATTCAATGCTAAAAACAATGTTATTTAAAAAATATAGAGTTGTAGTTTTGTGCCATACTAGTTGAATCCATAGAAGTTTGTGGTAATTGGAAGAACTACTATTGAAATAAGGGAAATGGTGCCCTATGTCAAGCCCTATGGAAAATCTATTGAAGTGACCATAATTGGGAGAATTGAAGTATTTTATGTGACCATTGTAGTGTTGATTTTCATGCTTACTTGGTCTACCTCTTCATCCATAGAAATATCTTGTCTTTTTATTCAATTTGTTCTTATCCTATTTATTGAGTGTGAGGAGGACTAGGATTCAAGTCCCAAAATTTCTTTTTAAAGTTACCTTATATAATTTATCCAATGATGATTCTACTTTTATGGTCTCACCATAGCTTACTTATAAATCTCCCTCTTCTTCTTTCTCATCTAAAGACTCCTCTATCTTCTCTTGTTGTGAAATAATATGGGTTCTAAGGGAGATAGGAAGAGACATTTTTACATAAGTTGTTACATAAGGGGTTGATGTCACCTATAATGGAGGGGGTGAAGATAAATGACTTATTATCGGAGCATGAGGTGGAAATAATTTTGTAACTAATGGAGTGAATGAAAATGTGATCTTTGGGGTTTCCCTTATGTCAAGAATTTATTGCTTCACTTCATGTGGCTTTGGAACATTTTAAATAATTCTCGTCCTTAACTTCTTGTTAGTTTCTTCTTCTATTTCTTCCCTTGCTTGAGGTTGCCCAACTTGTTCAAAGTTATTTTCCTTCTCTTCTATCCTGATTACATAATCTCTTAATATAGATGAATCATATTGGACAATTTGAGTGATCCTCATAGACATATGATATTTTCTCATTCTTACGTAAACATCATAATCATCCTCAGGATTGAGAAATATTAGGTCATGTTCATACTCTTGATGGCCATAATCCTACTTGAATCACTTGTATAACTTATCTATTTACTATTTTATTACCTTCCTTGGATCTAAATATCTATACTTGGATAATCCAAACTAAAATTAATCCTTTTATTTTGAAATCTTTTCCAACTCCTTCTAATTTTAGAACTATTTCCTTCTAATGTTGAGGGGTATCTTATGATATTTGGAAATTTTCATCCATATTATTGGATAGCTAATAAGCTATATCTTGTTCAACCAATTTGTATGATAAAATTATTGGTAGTAAGAAGGGAGATACCAAGGTTCATTCAAATTTGATGATAGTGTGATCTGGATAGAACCAATAGTCACCCAATGACCTAAGTGATCTTTTAATCTGATCAGACAACCTAGGCATATGTTGCCCTTTTATTTCCCTATAGACCATTGAGTAAAATATGTCTACTATTTTTTGCATATGACCCTTATATTTATGTATATGAATATGGTAGAAAACATCACAACTTCACTTTCTTACCCTTGGCTCCCAAGTAAGAACATTGGCTGAGGTAACAGTTCCATAGATAACATATACTAAGTATGAAAGTATGTATATTTTGGCATCTACTTGGTCATGAATATGATGTATATAGGATTTTAAGTTGAATCTTATGATTTTCACCAATGGGGGAATGTCCTTGCCTTCTAAATTTATGTATAACAATAGGACCTAGATCTCATATACATGAGTGATAAACAAATCTCCATGTAGTCTATTTAATAAGGCCATATCAATTTTAATGCTAAGCATGAATTGAGTAATAGGGACCTTTTTATTCATGGAAAACTTGTTAGGATTCTAGGCCCATCTTAAAAGGGTGCTTCTAATTATTGGAAATATTGTCATTGATGTCAAAGGTCTAGCATTTTTGGTGATAAAGGCCCCATTGCATTAAATGGTGTTTTTAATATTCATATCTTGGCTAATGTGTGTTAATATTTATTTAATATTAATGAATATATTTTTGGTTGCATATAAGTCAAAAGAGGGCCCATGGAGAAGTCAAAGAGTCATGGGGTAAAAGATGAAAGAGGAATGAAACACATTTTCTCATGAAGAGTCATCTTGAGGAATTTCATGAGTCACCATGTGAAGACAAAAGAGGTATGGCGCATTTTTCCATGAAGGGACACTTTGAGGAATACAAAAAGTCACCAAGATAAAGACAAAAGAGGAAAGGATGATTTTTATCATGAAGGGTCACCATATGACTTTTCAAATTCAAGGATATGAAGGGTCATGCAAGTTTGGCACCATTTTCCATGAGGATTGAAGGGTCACAAAGGGTGAATGCCAAAGGTCATTTGGAAAGCTATAAATAAAGGCTTGAGAATCTATTTGTAAATACAAGAGAGTGCATGGTTTGTATTTGTTTTTGAAGAGAGAAAATTAGGAGATATTGTAGAGTTCTATCATTTGTTGAGTAAGAAACATTGAGATATAGTTGTGTTTTATACACAAGAGGTGTTGGTGCTCTTGTGGGTTGGTGCTCAGCAATATTTGCAAGGGGTCGGTGCTCCTATGGGTTGGTGCTCACAAATATTTATTTTTTTGGTGATTGGCAAAGGGGTTGGTGCTCCTGCAAGTTAGTGGTTGCAAACTTTGTATTTTGCGTTGGTGCTCATTCATATACTTGAGATTATTCTCTGTGGTTTTTCCCACTTTGGGTTTCCACGTAAAAATATAGTGTCTCTCTCTCTCTCTCTTGTGTGGTACAAATTATTGTTTCAGTTTTATTGCATATCTTGAATGTGTGATTAAGTGGTTAAATAAAAGAAATTAGATTAAGTAAAAATATATATAATATACTGATTCAACCCCCCTCTCAGTATATTTCATGCTTAACACTAATATTATTTTTGAACCAATTATTGACTATTGTTTTATTGTATGGGATATTTGGTTTTGGTAGTTGATAGAACTTTTAAAGATCTAGGCTAACTACATAAGCTACAGGTTCCACATTATTGTTCTTATGAAAGATATCTCTTGTGCAAGCACTTTTTATAAAAAAATTAAACACTAGGTCAATGTAAGGGAATACCTTGGGTTTCATTGATAATTTATGGATTCTGATATCTCTGATTACCAATAGGTCATCTATGTACTCTCTTTGATCCAAAGACAAATCATCTTTATCCTTGTAAGGTATAAAAATTTCAACCTCTATGTAGATTGTTAAATAATGATTGAATGCTCCAAGTAAAGTAATTTTATTAAATTATGCATATTTAAATCTTGCTTGGTTCTAAATTAGAACATCGAAGGAGTAAATTACTAGATATAGACTTCCATTATCGAATGATTCAAGCTTTGTGTTAGTTTTTAATTTTAGATCTTTTAATCACCATGGAGAACTAGATAGTAGTTCACAGTTAGTAATTGGAAAACATAACTTGATTTGACCTGGGAACGAAACATATAGTGCATTTACTTGTTTCATGAATTCATTGCTTGATTCCTCTATGCATGAGAATAAATTGCAAAGTAATAGTCATTGCATCCATCCATCAAATTTGAATTTGATTTTATGATGTTAGATTCCATAGGTTTACTTGATACATGTCACTTCATCACTCTCTCCAATTGCTTAGTGACCTATTTTAGCTTTTGGTATACTTTACCTCTTTTAAATTTATCACTATGTCATCGATTCAGGGATTTTTACCTTTAATAATCCATGGATGACTATGACATTATAAGATGCATTAAATCCTTCTACTTATTTGCTTCATTTTCACCCATCACCAAGTGTTTAAGTCTATCAATATATGGAACGATGAGGGGATGACATATAAAAATGACCTATTAAAATGGCCATGTGGCATAATCATATTATGACATGTGGTAAATGACTGTACAGAGGTTGTACATGGTGATATATCTTTAAATATCTTAACCTATATCTCATCTTTTATATGTAGGCTTGTGTGTAGTGAGATGTTGACACTTAGTGTGATCTGGCTCAGTTAGTTGGTCGACTATTTTATAATTTTATCCTTTTGTCTCTAGGCCTATGATCAAATGAGATTGTGACATGTGGATCAATACCATTATCTCAGATGGTCTCTATATCTTATGATTTATACTTATATCTTAGGATATGTAATATAGAAATATGAAGACAAGTGGCATGATATCACTTGTTTAGCTAGTCACAAGATTTCATAACTTTATTTGTTAGTTAGAGTCTTATGATCAAATAATATTATGACACTTGGCATGATCTTATGTAGTTAAGCTTAATAGTTTAAATAGTCGTTGATAGTCTATATAACTTTGGTGAATGAATGACACTTACTAATAATATGCTGACCTATAAAGTGTGAAATTTATATACATGATAATTAACGATTAACTTGTGTAGTTGAATAAATTAGAAATAAAGATCAAAACCAAATTAATATCTTAATTTCAAGCCAAAATTTGTAGAATAAAAATATTTAGGCTTTAGTACGAAACTATTTTAGGGTCAATTCATGTCTTGATAGGGACCACACATAAGTTTTTTAGGATAAATGGTTCCTTATTTATTTTTTAAAATGGGGTGTGTTGGTCACAAAAATATTAAGGATATACATTCCACATAAATAAGAGAGGATTGTAAGTTTGTACAAATAAAGTCGCAACATGCCATTTTTTGAAAGTATTGTTCTACACAGTATTGCACAAGGATGATGATGTGGAGTTATTCAAGGTTGCACACTATAAGGCATGACAAGGTAGTAACACTCACTTAGTAGAGGATGAAATCAAGACAAGTATAAGTGTCAGTGCACAAATGGAAGGGATATGAAAAATAGAGTCAAGGTGTGGAGTAACTAATGTAGAGAATTAATAGAGCTATGGTTCTATGTTGACACATAGTAAATACATGTAGACCTATGCTTAACCACCATATAACCTATATATTTAGCATGAAGGACAAGTATGCACTGAGGATGGTGGTTGGAGAACTAATTGCATGAGGATTTAACTTGATAGGTAGTTTAAATTTAAGTGCCTTGATAACCTCATATGAGGCTGTGGTACATAGTTAGGCATGCAATATTTGGTACAACTCAAGCATGGATACAAAGTATGTCATTAAATAAATATGTCAAATTTACGCATGAACTATATGAGCATTCAAAATTTTTAAGTTTATATAAGGGGAGCTATGCAAGATTAAAGTGGTAATAAGAAAAATAATCATTTAGAGGAGGTGGAGACTTTGACATATGTGTCAAGATAGGTTGAGAGTGTGAGTCAATAGAGTTTTAAATATATGTAGATCTAAGGATTGAATTGAGAGGAGAGGCAAGATCTCCATTCTACAGGCTAAAAATATTAGAATATCTTGTAACCCCTAATTTAATGAATGAAAGAATGCTTTATGAGTCCATTATGATAGTGTGTGAGTTTGAATATGTGGTCTAAGGAATACATTAATTGGGACCAATAAAAATGAATACATCACAAGTGATTAGAAATTCAACACCTCAATCATTCTTTTGTACGAAAATTGATGAAAGAGTATGCTTAAAAGCACAGGGGTTTCATAGATTATGAAAAAATTATTGAAATTAGGGTAATATAATATTTGATATTTGAATATGGATTATTTAAACTCATTAAATTATTTATTAACTTATGAATTCCATCTAAAATAGGATTTAAATTTCATCATCATAGCAATATTTCAGGTTAGTTCAACAAAATCATGAACAATCCTACGTGACAAGTTTACCTTTATAACAAAATGTACATGCTTTGGGATTGATTTTAGGGAGAGATAAAACTTAAATTTATTTTAACCTTTCTATATAAATATTAGTTCCTTATTTTTACACCATGTGCCCCAATATTTTTCCATTTGTGACTGTAAATATCAACTTCTTTGGGTTCAAATAAATGCCATGAATTCAACATCTCTCAAAAAACATTTAGAAATGATTGAAGTGGTCTATCATTTGATAGGAAAAAATATTGAGGTCATCAAGATATAATTATATGATTTTTTATTCATGTCTCTAAAATAAATATCCATAGCTCTCTATAAATTCATTCATGTGTTGATCAAATCAAAAGACATTCTTTGTAGGATAAATTTCCCTATGGGGTTGTGAAAGCAATCTTGTATTAGACTTCAAGAGAGACTTCAACCTTATAATATCTAAAAAAATTATTTAGCATAGAAATAATCTTTAACCTTGTGACTATTTTCAAAATTTAATCCATGATTGGAAATGAGTGGTTGTATTTTAAGTATACTTGATTTAAATTCCATAAATTAACACACATTATTATTTATCTATTCTTCCTCCTCATAGGTATGACATTAGCTACCCATGTTGAATGATGGATGGGAAAGATGATTTTAGTACTAAGCATATTATAGATTTATTCATAAATAGTCCCTATAATATTGGGTTTATAATGTCTTTGATTTTGCTTAAAAGGTTTAACATATGACCTGAGAGGAATATTTTGTCAGGATTAGGAAGCACAATTGATTACTTTGTATAAGCAACTAAACACGGAATTTAACCAGAAGTAACAAGTAACAAGAAATAAAAAACAACACAGAATTTGAGAGACAATACAATCTTGTATTCAACTCATCCAGAAAGAAAATACAATAGAGAAGATGCCACACTCTTCTCACACCTCTGAGGCTTCCCACACCTCTAAGACTTCTAGTAATTCTCAATCAAGAGTTTTCTCTCTCAATTATAGTCACAACAATCAACTCAAACACAGAGTTGTTGTTCACCTCCAACCAGTCAGTAACAATACTGCCAGTACCAAGTACTCCATGTAATCCAAGTAGATCTCCCTAATCTTGCAACAACCTGCAAATCAATGACCTTACTTACCATGTAGATCTTCTCCCTGATCTTGCACAACCTGCAGATCAACCTGGATCTTACAATTGGAAGGATCTCTTCCTTGTCCTTAATTACAATACAACCCCATGGGTCTCTTAAATAGACCTCATGCAAACAATAATTAGACTTTATAATTACAATAATTAGACACACAACTTAAGACTAAAATTAGCCTTTAACATGCAAACTGGCTGTTCAACAAACTAACTGTTCGTGTAACTAGCAGTTTTGGAATGCACAGGTGACCGACGTTGGTCCCTGTCTACCTGGAGATGACCGACGTCGGCCGATCCTGACCAATTTCGGTTGCTTTGCTCACTAGATATGACTGACGTCGGTTGATTAGACCGACGTCAGTTGCTCTGCACTCAACACCCTCCTCCAATTTGCATCCTGGTGAAGCTTTTAGCTCCACACCCTAACATATTTTGGCACATCTCCTATAGTTTGAAAGATTTAAAGTGTTTGAACATCCAAGAAAACATGTATTTGTATTTTATAAAGAGGATTTCATATCTTATACATTTAAGAGAGTGACACTTACCAATTTTGATGTATCTATGTTGTTTGGGGGCACCAATTTTTATTTTTATATAATTAGAGGAATCTAACTATCCTATTATATTTTATTTTTAATAAACTTGTCATGTTTATTAGAGAGAACCTCTAATTAAAATAACCCCTTTTAGATCATATTACCTTTGATATAGATTAATTATTCTTTTCTAAAAAGTATTTTCTTCCTTGAGTTTTCCTAAGGGACCGATTCCTTCTATACAACATAACTTATTTCAAGAAGTAGGTTTCAAAAGAAATAAGAGTTCTCAAGGAAATTTATATTCTATTGATCATCATTGAAGAATTTGAAATTTTGTTATTTATTAGGCCCAATAAAATGACATATAAATTA
This sequence comes from Torreya grandis, assembly GCA_037957365.1. Classification (NCBI taxonomy): domain Eukaryota; kingdom Viridiplantae; phylum Streptophyta; class Pinopsida; order Cupressales; family Taxaceae; genus Torreya; species Torreya grandis. The sequence continues at coordinate 4,357,217 of JARHVA010000585.1, forward strand.
AATTTTATACTTATATTTAGTTAATTTAATATTTGGTATCAACAAAGACATTGACACAACAAACACATTAGCTTTAATGTTATTCACTATAGGTAGGTAATGAATTGAAAATGCATCAAAAAATTCGACACAATCCCATAACCTATTATGTTATTACTTGAGATGATTGTTACTTAATTAGAGATAATATTTAACATGTTTGAATACATATTATACATCAACTTAAACCATCAATTTATTTTTTTCTATTTCTTTCACCATTGAGAATCCTAAAATCAAAGATTTATAATCAGTTGTGTTATTAGTATAATCACATCGTAACTGATAGGGGAGAGAGTGTGTATAACACCATGAGTGTATGTTATTACCAATCCTATTAAAAAATTGAGGAATAACATATTTCCTCAAACTATAATGTCAAGACATCATTGGGTTCACCTTCCATCAGTTGAAGAACATCCATACCATTTTCTATCATCATCATGTAAGTCCCCAACCTATTTATATATATATAGTATTTATTATCTAGGATCATTTGATTTTTAAATAACATAGAATTTGATTTCATGAGACCAATATAATTATGTCTCACCAACAACATATTTGAAAAATAATTCTACTCAAGAGTGCTATATAACTTGCCAAGATATCTTCAACAAGTATAGTGATATTCACTCTCTTTTGAGGACAAGAAATTAGAGAAACCTAATCATATTTAATATATAATATGAGAGGAAATTTTTTATGATCCATAGGGTAACATATCCCTACATGCTTGGTGCATGATAATCCTAGTGCATTTGCAATTTTTTTAGAAAACACAGTGTCCGAGTATCTAAAATCAAAAATATAATTATTCAACTGATACCTTGATATAAAGAGAGACATATAAATAGTTTGTTTTTTCATCATCCTTTGATGAAGATGAGGCAATGTTATAAATAGAGGAATATGTAACAACAAATATGTTAGGAGTAGGTGAAGGCCCAGAAGTGTAAGGATTATTACCATTGACATGTAGAGTTATTTTATCTAATTTATCATGATTGGATTTCAAATAATCCAATGTATAAATATTGAACTTTGTATCATTCATGTGACCAATGATGTAAAATGAAGACATAGGGATATTCCATAAGAGGGTTAAGCATAGTTTTGTGGAATGGAAAAAAATGATGTTGTTTAGGTAGTAGGTAAGGTGGGTCTTGGTAGATTAGTTTTAAGAGGCATAATATTCAAGGATGAGGGATTATGAATGTTTGTTTTCTTTATATTATATTTGGGAAAATAGGGTTTGGGAATTTATTTTTATTTTTATTTCTATTTATTATTTCTCGTCTCTTCCTCATCCTTTCTACTTTGTCTTCTTGTGAACAAAACAAAAGATTGGTTATTCATATTGCCAACTACTTTGTCATAGTCATCTTCATCAAAGATATATTATATGAAACTAACCATAGAGTCACCATTAGGTTAAAGTATTAAAATTTATATCTTTAATAATCTTGAAACCTATTATTCATGTTCAACCATTAAAACTAATTGCATATTTATGGCCCTAATGATTTTAGTGAACCTGCATCAATGGAAGTGGGAATATTTTGGATAATCCATTGAAATGGGAAATAAAATACCTCATGGGTTAATGTCTTTCTTTCTTGATTCAAGATAGTTGGGAAAGGAGAGCATATTTATCCTAAATAGGTTTGAATATATATAAAAATTTGGTTTGAATATTATACCAATTATTTATTCATGGAGGTTCAAGGTGGTAGAACCACTTAGGGGCATTTTCACAAAGGGTCGATAAATAGTTGAAATGAAATATATTCATTTTGAAATCCCATAGTACTAAATGTAGATATAAAAGTGGATATGTGTTATTTGGGATGTTTCTTCTCATACGTAGTGAACCTAGGGAATTTGTTTCTAGGCTTTTGTAAGTTCATTGATTTGGGCTCGCAAAGATATTGGGATAATAATAAATCCCCATGAAACTTGAGGAGGTAGGAGTGGACCATCCATTATATCAAAATATAAAAATCTTGGAAGGATAATTCCATAGAGGACCAATGCTTTAATTTAACAACCTATGGGTTCAAATACCAGTTGGAAAAATATAGTACCAAGAGGGTCAAATAGGTAGTCTAAAACACACAAATGGTGAAGCTCTAGAGTTATACTTAATCTAGCCCTGATGGTTAAAACCCAGATCACTAAGAAAAACACTCATGAAACATGGGAGACAGGCTTTAGAACAAAACACTTAGAAATAAATGCTTATATATTAATTCTAAAAACTCTTTTTCAAAAATAGCTACAATTATATATTAAACTCTTGAAAAAACTATTCTTTTGACTTCTTTCCTTTCTATTATGTACTCATAAAACTCTATTTTTCTACTTTCTATCCCTTCGAAATTGTTGTTCACTAAAAGGACTACTGTCTATTCCTCTTTTTCTTTTGATTACTTAGAACATTCTATTCTCATTCTCTATTGTGTATATTCTCTATTGTCTTTTTCTCCTTACCCTATTTTCTACAGATAGTTACTATTTTTTTTTCTTCTCCATATTGTTCTGTAATCTCCAGACTCTCTTATCTGACTATTACTATGTGAATTTGCTCTTTTTTTCATTCTAAAATTATTTTTATCTCTTTCTCCTTTATCTACTATTACCTGATTGCAATGTGCTTGCTCTTACCATGAAAGATAGGGTTATCTGACAATGCTATGGAGGATATATTGGCACAATATAACATAGAATATTCTTTATGATACTCATGCAAATATGAAAGTATCCTTCTTAATCATATAACTTGGCATGCTATTGAATTGGCTCATATGTACTCCACTTTAGCTATAAAAAGTGAAACTATGGGTTGTTTTTTGAAGCCCAAGATATGGCTCCTAACCCAAGATGAAACACATACCCAGATGTGCTATTTATATCATCCAAACTACCGACCTGGTCATTATCTATGTAACCTACTAACTAAAACTCATCTACTACTACATACAAAACTACATATTGTCTTGTGCCATTTACATACCTTAATAACCTCTTCCCTGGTTGCCAATGTGTCTCTCTTGGTGTCTCTATGAATCTAGATATGACATTGACTACATATATAATGTCTAGTTTTATTTTAGTCAAACACATTAAACTTCGCACTAAAATCTTATACGGTGTGAGGTCCACATTATTACAATCTTCTTTGTACAATTTCAAGCTTGTCTCAATTGAGGTTGATACTAGTTTGACGTCTAGCATCATAAACCTCTCCAATATCTCTTTTGCATACTTTCTTTGTCATATGAATATACTTTAATTCATTTTCTTGACTTTTATCCAAAGAAATTATATCATTAAACTTAAATTAGACATCTCAAACTCCTTATTCATGGCTATTTTGAATTTTCCTATTGACTGATTTGTATTTTTGGTGAATATTAAATCATCAACATATAAAAGAATAATAAAAATATCACCTTTGCTTGCTTTTATGTAGAGAGTGGGCTCACTACCACTTTTTCTAAATTCATTACGCAACAAGTGAGAGTCTATTTGACTGGACCATGCCCTTGGTGCTTGTTTGAGCCCATATAATGCCTTTTTCATCCTATATACCTTGTTTTCATACCCAAGAATATCATAACCAAGTGGATATCCCACATAAAACTCATATTATAGCACTAATTTCAATAATTTTAACTTGATATCCATTTTATTCACCTTCCACTCATGTTGAGTGAATATAGCTATGAATGTTCTTACCATTTCTAGCCTTTTTATGGGTGAAAATGTCTCATTTTAGTCATGTGAAGGCCTTTTCTTGTAGCCTTTCATAAATATCCTTGATTTGTGTCTCTATATCTTGAATTTTGGAGTGGTTTTAGTCTTTTAAACCCCTTTCAATCTAATGACCTCTTTTCCTATTGGAAGGTCTACTAGTTCCCAAGTTTGATTTTTCTCAATGGCATGCATTTATTCATCCATTACTTCATACCACTTATTATCCTTGATTTATTACTCAAAGTAGATAGAATCAAATAATTAAAAAAGAGAATAATTCATTGTTTCATGTTGATTTTATTCATACCTGACCACTCATAAACTTATTGAAAGCTCCTTCTCCTTGCTAGGCATTATCTTGATTTAGAGGAGCATCAAGTTGACTCATGAGCTGCTCCTTGAACTCCTTATTAGCTGCTACCATTAGATGAATCAAGCCTTTGTGAAATAGGTCTCTAACTTGGTGCATGAGTGGCTATACTACCTGCTATTTTAGTTTCAAGAAATGGTCCACTAGCCCTTATTTGCATTTGCTCTTCTTCTTATCTCTCTTATCAAGCTTCATGCTCAATTAATTGAACATTTTCATTGATTATGAGTTACTAATTAACTAAATTGTATAATATATAAGCCTTTGATTGGTAATTATACCATATGAAAATGCACTTCTCTCTTTTATCATCACACTTTATTCTTATTTCCTTGGGGACATGTGTATATGCCACACATCCAAATGCTCTAAGGTGTTTAACACTTGGCTTTCAACTACTCCATGATTCTTGAGGGATTATATACCTAATACTCTTAGTTGGAAATATATTAAAAAAATATATGGATATTAATATAGCCTCAACCCAAAACTCATTGGATAAACCTTTCACCTTAAGCATGCTTATTGCCATCTCTTAGATGGTTTAGTTATTCCTCTTAGCCATATCATTTTGATACAGTGTATACTTGTTTATAAATTGATTTTTGGTGCCATGATCCTTGTAAAAATTCATGAAATCATTAGATATACACTATCCACCTCTACCCATCCTCAAAATCTTGATGTAATGGCCACTTTGCCTCTCAACCAAAGCCTTGAACTATTTGAATGTATCAAATGATTTTGTTTTGTTCTTCAAGGAGTAGACCCATGTATTCTAGCTGAAGTCATCCATAAATGTCATGAAATATAAATTCTTGGATAAATAAATAATATTCATAGGACCACATAGGTTTAAATGTATCATCTCTAGAGGATTTATACCTCTTCATGACTTACCCACGACAAATGCACTCATATGTTGAGTCCCCAATATGCTTCCTTCACAAACTTTATTCTATGAGAGGAAACCCTCTCACCATTTGATTCTTGTGAAGAAAGTTCAACCATCCAAAACTCAAATTCCCATACCTTAGGTGCCAAATACTAGACTCATTTACTACCATAGTTTTGAATGTTACTGCAAGTTCACTTTGTATTTTCAAAGGAAACATCCTATTGCTTTTCATCTTGACTATTATAATTTGCTTATTGCTACCACTTTTATCATAAATTATATATTCACCATGTAAAAATATCACCTTTTATCCTTTTTGAATAATTTTCCCTATGCTAATTAGGTTATGCTTCAACCCAGGCACACAATATACATATTGAATTTGCCTTTTGTCACTTGCTTGGTGCAAATATATATGCTACCTTTACACATGACTGAGACCTTTTCATTTTTTTCCATCTTCACCTTTGATTTCATAGATTCAACAATGTGGTTAAACATTTATTTGTTCCCACTCATGTGTTTACTACAACCAATATTCAAATACCATGTCTCTTTACCACTTTTCTTGGTAATGTTGCATGTTATGAACAAGTTTCCACCTTTCTCATTCCTATTAAGTTTAGCCTCTTGTGCATGGGAGAAATTTGAATTCTACCTATTCATACCATACTCTTTCTTTCTAAACTCACAATCATAGTGTCTATATCTTTGAATATAATACAATTGGATGTTAGACTTATCATACATTTGTGTAGATCCTCCTCTAGAAGTGTTATTGCTCCTTCTTCCTCTTCCATATGACTCTTGATGACAATGTCTTCCACCTTCTTGACTACTACAAGTTCTTCTTCTCCCTCTATTATTTTATCCTCTCCCCATTCTTCTCACATTCACATTGGTCTTGAATGTTTGCCTATGGGAATAGGTGGTTGACCTATTCAACCTTTATTCATGGGTTTGCAAAGAACGCATTAGCTCATCCACCATCATTTATCTCAAGTCCTTAAACTCTTCAATAAAAACCACTATACGGTAAAATATGATTGGAAGGATATTAAACATATTTTATATGATCATATGATCTTCTATTCCATCACCACATAACTTACTATGGTTGACAATACTCATTGTCCTTGTGAAGAAGTCATTGGTAGACTCATTTGTTGAGTGTGGAGCCCTTTGGGGCTATCACACGACCATTTTGGTGTACTTTGGGGGCATAGAGAGCTCCAAGAATGTGGGAAGCACATTTTTCCTCCAATCCTCATGTAGTAAATTCTATTAAATGTTTATTTAATAGATTTTCATGTATACTTCCGTATTTGTTGGAAGTGGGATCAATTTCTTTGTTCTATGGAATTAATTATATTTAATATTTCTATGATGTATTAGGAGAAAATTATTAAATGATGTATTTAATAATTTCTTGATGCATTAGGAGAATTTATTAAATGATGTATTTAATTATTTATATGATGCATTAGGGGGAGAAAAATTATTAAATGAGGCATTTAATAATTCCTTGATGTATTATGGAAGTGTGTTGGACTTCTACATGGGAAGTTGTGCCATTTGGTGGAGAATTGAATGTACCTCTTGGAAAGGCCTTTTTCTATACATTGGAAGGTGGAAACTTGATGTGTCACCTTGTGGATAAGGCCTCCTTGGATGAGGATGGTGAGTTCTCCTTGGGAGGATGATTTCTACATCATTTTTTACTTATACAGGGTGTGGAGTGACCTTTTGGTTGTTGTTGATTTTTTTTTTAATTTGCAAGTGTGGCTTTTAGAAAGAGAGTTACAAAGTGTAGGTGTTTTTCAAAGTATAGGTGTTCATTTACAGGGTGTGGTTTAGCATCTTGTGAGATACAGTATTGTGCAGGTGCAAGTGAAAGTGCAGCTATTTGTGCATCATTTTCTATAGAAGATTTTTCTATCTTTGTGAGAGTTCATTATAATCTTGTTTCAGATCACTAATTTATTTAAGGAATTTATTGGTGGATGTAGCCCACATTAGGTGAACCACGGTATATTTATGTTATGTGTTATTGCTGGTCTAATTCTCTCCTTTTATGCTTTCATTAAACTATGGTTTGAAGGAATTTTTTCCGCATAATTAAATTTGATTTTCACACATTTAAAATCTAGTTCTATGATTTTATGGTGGTTAAGAAATCTGATTTACATTCACTTAATTCCTAAAATAATTCTCTTTCATCATTAAAGTCTCAAAGTTCCTTTTCAATAGCTGTAATTTGACAAGCTTCACCTTGTCACTCCTTTGAGAGGCATTTTGTATAATATCCCAAGCTTGCTTGGAATGGGTAGTTGTTTTGTTGCTATCCTTAGAAATATCAAATCAAATATTACCATTTTTATGTAGATAATATCCTTGTCATACTTTTTATTATTCTCATTCAATACATTCTTTTGTGCTCAAGATAAATCATTAAATGTTACCTGGTCTACAACCTTATTATAACCACCTTCAACCAACTCCCATAGCTCTTGAGAGTTAAATATGGTATTCATCTTGATGCTTCACACATCATAATTATTTCCATAAAACATAAGAAGTTAATTCCATAAACTGTTGTTACTAACTTCCATATCTAAATGAACTCTAATAACCCGTGGGATTTGATACCAGTTGTTGGAAAAATATAGGTCCAAGAAGGTCAAATAGTCAGTCTAAAACACATAAATGGTGAAGCTCTAGATTTATATCGAAGCTAGATATAATGGATAATAAAACTCAAACCACCAAGAAAAACACACATGAAATAGGGGAGATAGCCTTTCTAATAAAACACTCAAAAATAAATTCTTATATATTGATTCTAAAAACTCTTTTACAAAACTAGTTATAGTTATATATTAAACTCTTACAAAAACTACTCTTTTGACTTCTTATTTCCTTTTTATTAGCTTCTCATAAAAATTTCACTTTTATATTTTCTCTCCCTTCTAAATTGTTGTTTACTAACTACTTCACAGACTATTGTCTATTCCTCTATCTTTTGTTTTTTCAACACCTTCTATTCTCCTTCTCTATCGTGTATATTCTCTATTATATTTTTCTCCTTACTTCCCCTATTTTCTATAGACTACTAATATTTTTGTTTTCTTCTTCTTATTGTTATGTATTCTCTTGGATTTCTTATCTGACTATTACTATGTAAATCCACTTTTTTTTCATTCTAACACTCTTTTTGTCTCTCTTTTATCTATTACTGACTACTCTTCCACAGGTACCATGGATTTTCCCCCCCAAACTAAAAACCAAATTCAAAATTGAAATTTACTAGATTAAATATGGTTTGGTGGAATGGAAGAACTCTGGAGTTGATCGGGTAGGTAGGAAGGAGAAAAGAATAAAATATTTGTAACAAAAATTCCCTTTTTTTAAAGACTAAAAAAATGCCTTAGATGGGCAATGGCATATACCAAGTAAGAAGTCATATAGAAACACCTAGTTATGTTGATTTCAATCAAATATTAATGAATGGAGTGACTAATGAGGCTTTCCTAGTTGATGAAATATTTACTTGTGGACATATTTCTCATCATTAGAAACATATATGAATGAAACTATACAGGTGATTGGTGATCACTTTGTTTAGGAGTTTCTTTGTCCTATATATTTTGTGCTTCAACCATCTCTCATTAATGATTTTAAGACATTGATCTATATTCTCATCTTAGTAAGCTCTTTCAATATCCATATTCATGTTTACATAAGAATCCCAAAAACATCATCTACAAAGTTATCATCCAAGTTGGTGATCACAAAATTGTTATTGGTAAAAAGTTATGATAGAACAAGGTCTACAAACTTTGTGGATATTGGAGATTCATTAGCTTGAGGAACACTAAAATCATACATACATTGGCTGATCCCAAAATTATTAACATTGACTTTATCTCATAACTCATTATGATAGATGTAACCCATGTTGTTGTTGCCAATCTCAGGAATGTTAGACTTATAGCTCAACATTGGCTTGATGCCCTTGTATTTTTATTTCATTTTGATAGATGTAAAAAGGAGGGAAGATAATTATGATAGGGTTTAAAACCATTGATATAGGAAGTCGACAAGGAATAAATATTTATGTAACTTTGAATAAGAAGCAACATTAGTCATGAAAACTTAAAAAATCCTCAATCACGCTTCCTAGCTCATGTTTGATCAGAAATTTTGACTGTATAATTTATTTTGTCAGACACAACACTTTTTATTTATTTTAATTTATCATGAAGATAAAAACATTATTAAAAGTTATCTTGGGATCCATAATTATTTCAACAATTATTTATAAGTTGCCATATAAATAGTGTTCTAGCTACGAGTTCTATTGTAAGCAAATTTATAACCAAAGCATGATTTTTGTGAATTTTTTGATAATTAAAATATGTTAAGTAAAAATAAAAATTTCAAGATGAATTTTAAGGTAATTTGATAAAGGAGGTTCAATTTTTATGACTCAAAACACACCAAAAAGATGATTGGAAGGATCATGCTTGTTGAACTCTAGTACATGTAAGAACATAACAAAGTTTAGATTATTTTGATTGGATATTAAAGGAAAATTGGTTAAGTATGGGTTTAAAAATTTTTATATAAAGGGTTTCATAGGACAAATTTTTCATGTGGGAAGAAAAATTTGGGAAATTTTCGTAAATCAAAGTTTGAAGACAACAAAGCTCTAGTAACCTCATGGGCACTAAAATACAACTTCATTTATTTTAACTATTTATCTAAAAATTCAACATCTACTTTACAAAGAGTATGTTTAGATTTCACCTTAGATTTAAATTCATATTTTGGAGGTTGTTATTCCTCATTCATGAACTCTTATTCTTCTTCTTCTTCATGGGATCCTTCTTTACGATGCCAAACTTCCTAGCTATAGCATAAATCACCATGTTCATGGATTATTGATTTTTAGTTGTGATCAATTGTTGTTTAGTGATAGTGTCATCAGAATTCATCACACTTTTCATGCATGACTCAATTAAAACAAATATCTTGGAACATTTTCTTCAACTTCTTGTACCATTTATCCTACTTGATGATTCTACCTTCTTATAGAAATCTCAGGATTACAAGGAAATAATTATGAGGTGAACACCAACTTTTTTGATATTTTCATTATCATAAAAATCAAATCATGGTAATCAATTGTGTGCTTCCAAAAATTTTCACAATAAAT